>CM053624.1:19867904-19884254 GCA_028646595.1 Phalanger gymnotis
AATACTTTGATTTCTCATAAAGTCACTAGCTTCCACTTGCTCCAGTCTAATTTTTAAGGTAGTATTTTCTTTAGTGGTCTTTTGCACCTCCTTTTCCATTTGGCTAATTCTGCCTTTCAAGGCATTCTTCTCCTCATTGGCTTTTTGGAGCTCTTTTGCCATTTGAGTTAGTCTATTCTTTAAGGTCTTATTTTCTTCAGTATTTTTTGAGTCTCCTTTAGCAAGTCATTGACTTGTGTTTCATGGTTTTCTTGCATCACTCTCATTCCTCTTCCTAATTTTTCCTCTATTTCTCTAACTTGCTATTCTAAACCCTTTTTGAGTTCTTCCATGGCCTGAGACCAATTCATGTTTTTCTTGGTGGCTTTCGATATAGGCTTTTTGACTTTGTTGACTTCTTCTGGCTCTATGTTTTGGTGTTCTTTGTCATCAAAGGAAGATTCCAAGGTCTGAGTCTGAATCTGAGTCTGTTTTTGCTGCCTGACCATGTTCCCAGCCAACTACTTGATCTTTCAGTTTTTTCGTTGGGATATGACTGCTTGTAGAGTAGAGAGTGCTTTTTCCCAAGCTTGAGGCAGAGATTGCTTTGTAGAAATAGCTCTGAAAACAACAGCACTCCTGCTTCCCCAAAACCCAGACCAGACTGAGATCTAAGCAGGCTCTGCACTCCCTCTCTGATCCTCTACTTAATTCCTCCCACCAGGTGGGCCTGAGGCCAGAAGAAGCTGCAGCTGCAGTTCTGTAGCTGCACCACCTACATGGCCCTGGAGTGGTGGCCTAACTAGGAACTCCTTTCACTCTGTACCCTGCAGTTTTTCCCACTAAGCTTCTCTTTTGTCTTTGTGGATTGAGAAATCTGGTAACCGCCACAGCTCACTGATTCAGGGTGCTATGGCCTGTTCCACCAGATTCCCAGTCTGGTTGGTCTGGGTGCCACCCACACTGGGCTCTGCTCTGTTCCACTCCCAGCTCTGTATGATAGACCTTACCCAGTGACCATCCAGGCTGTCCTAGGCTGGAGCCCTGCTTCCCTCCACTATTCTGTGAGTTCTGCAGTTCTAGAATTTCTTCAGAGCCATTTTTATCAGTGTTTGGAGGGTCCTGGGGGAGAGCTTTAGGCACGTCCCTGCTTTTTAGCCACCATCTTGGCTCTGCCCCCTTACCTTGGACACTTACTGACTGTATAACCCTGGGAAAGACATTTAACCTCTGTTTGTCTCATTTTTTTCACCTGTACAATGTAGATAATAATAGCACCTACCTCCCAGAGTTGTTACACGAATTAAAAGACATAATAATTGTAAAGCACTTAGAACAGTGCCTCGCACAGTGTAAGCATGATTTAAATGTTAGTTATTTTTAGTAGTATAATTAATGCAATTTAATGTCTGAACTTTAGTATTCTTTTTTTTAGGTTATCCATATATAATAATATTAAACATACTTCCACA
Source organism: Phalanger gymnotis (assembly GCA_028646595.1). Classification (NCBI taxonomy): domain Eukaryota; kingdom Metazoa; phylum Chordata; class Mammalia; order Diprotodontia; family Phalangeridae; genus Phalanger; species Phalanger gymnotis. Next base: position 19,869,356 of record CM053624.1, read on the forward strand.
TTGATCATGTTGTGAAAGAAGAATCCGAACAGAATTAGAAGTTGAGAGGATGCCCATCACTTGGGCAATGTCTGAACATGTGGAATGTGATTTTGATGGAATTCTATTGTACTATAAGAAATAATTAGCAGGATGCTCTCAGAAAAACCTAGAAAGGCTTGGCATGGGCTGACGCAAGGTGAAATGTAGTATGTAAAAGGTAATAACAATATTGTAAGATGATCAACTGTGAGTGACTTAGCTGTTCTCAGCAATACAATGATCCAAGACAGCTTTGAAGGACTTATAATGAAAAGTGTTATCCAGAGAAAGAACTGATGGTTTCTGAGCACAGATTAAAGCATCTTTTAACTTTATTTTTCTACAGTTGTTGTTTTCCATGTTTTCTTACACAACATGACTATTTATCGATCAGTTTTGCATGACTACACATGTATAACTATACCAAATTGCTTTCTTTTTCAATAAGTGGTGTTGGGGAGGTAGGAAAGGAGAAAATTTGGAACCCAAAGTTTTAAAAATAAATGTTAAAAAATGTTTTTATATGTAACTGGGGAAAATAAAATACTAAATAAAAGCTAAAAAATAATAAAAACAAAAGGGGAAAACCATGGGGAAAAAAAGTGGAAATAGCATGCTTCGATCTGCATTCAGACTCCACAGTTCATTCTCTCCGTGGATAGCATTTTCTACCTTGAGTCTGTTGGAATTATGTTGGATCATCGTGTTGCTGAGAAGAGCTAATGCGCTCATAGTTGGTCATCACAAAATGCTGCTGTTACTGTGTACAATGATTTGAGGGTCCTTTAAATATTGATATAGCCCTTTCCAAAAAAGAAAAAAAAATCATCAGTTTTAACTCACGAGATATTCAGCAATTTTTTTCTTCATAGATATGTCAAAAGTGGGGAGCCTGTGGACTCAGGGCCACATGTGCCCTCTAGGTCCTCAAACATAGTTCTTTGACTGAATCCAAATGTCACAGATGTATCAGTCAAATGGCCATGCTTGAGGACCTAGAGGGCCACATGTGACCCAAGGCCACAGGTTCACTACCCATGATATATACAATAAAAGATAAGAACTGTCCAGGTAAAACGATAAATGAAATACTTTATTGGAAATTTACGGAGAGGAAACGGTCAGGCCCTTGAGAAAGGTGGCTCTTGAATTAGAGGGAGCCACCTATGGATTTAAGAGAGAATTACTTATAGCAACAGTGAGTCAATCTACTTACCAGAGGGGAAAACTAGGTGGTTCAGTGATTAGAATGCCAGGGCTGGATTCAAGAAGAACTGAGATCAATCAGGCCTGAGATATTTATTAGCTGTGTGAAACTCAACAAGTCATTTGAAACTGTTTACCTAAGCCTCTTAATTTGTAAAATGAATTGGGGAAAGAAATGGCAAACCACTCCAGTATCTTTGCCAAGAAAATTCCAAATAGAGTTATGAACACTTGGGCATGACTTGAGTGAATAAACAACTACTATTACTTACAGGAGAAGAACAGGAATTCCAGCTGTGTCCAATTAGAAAAGGATGTAATTTCCTTGAGGAAGAAACATGAAGACACCACAAGAAGAGAAAATGGCCTTTCACTACCAGATGCCTTGCCCACATGTGCCTTATGTACATGCCTTTGAATTTGTGCCCTCTGCGTAAGTGTCCTCTCTTTCCAGCACTGGTATGTGTATTTGTGGAAAAATATTCCAAGGTTTATGGGAGTTGGGGTGGGGGGAGTGGTTGGGATGCTATGAAATACTGCTGTTGTCTTTGCTTTGAGTTAATTTTGTCTCCTGGCAGAATGTTAAAGATAAGTGGACTGGTAGGGGCTCACAAGGTATCTCTTTAGTAGTACAGAATTACAGCATACTTAGAACCCTCATAGTAATTGTCCGACTCTGGACACAAGCTGTGAATTGTCACCAGGAGGTTAATGAAGAATCTCAGAATAATTCTACTCATACAGAAACAGAAACACAACATTTAAACTTCTAATGAAAAATACCTTATAATAACTTGAATATTAAAGATTATCTCAACATTACATAAGATAAAATAGGAGGTATTCAAATTCATCAAAGTATCTTGAAGAAGTAAATACTGGTGTAATAATGAATTTGTATAATTAAAGAACATTAAAAAAAATATGAAAGCTAGCTTAATGGACTAACATAGAGGATTGACCTTGAAGTCAGCCATTCACCTTTTTTTGACGTGTTTGCATGACAATGAGCTGATTACTTAACTTTGAACTATCCCAGGCAACTCTGTAAGGTTATCTCAGGCTCAGAAAAATTGTGGACATACCTCAGAAAAGGGACTTGCCACACTGATGAATTTATATGTGTGAAGAAGGTAAAAATTTTATATCTATCTGTGCGTATGTATGTGTATGTATATATGTATGTATGTGTATATATGTATGTATATGTAAGTGTGTATATGGGCTTGTATATCTATATATTTATCATATATATACATATATATATATATATATACACATATATTATTCAGGGGTAAATGTGCATGTATTTGATTTTGAAATTGGAATAACCTTATATACATTTTATCCAAGTGTCTCACGTTGCAGATGTGGAAACTGACAAAGCACTGAGCAATTAACTTACCTAAAATCACAGTGATATTAATCAGCAGAGCATAAATATATGATTCTAATATATACAGATTCTCTCTTTACAAAAACGTTAGCAAATGAACTTAATTCCATTGCTTCTTGGACAAAGTTTACTAGACCCTACAACAAAACTCTCAACAGAATCCAGTGCTCATCTATAATCAAACTTTCCAACTCTTGTAGCTGCAAGGATTAGTTTCAATGACTCAGAAGCAGAATTGACTGATGTTTGCTTTCAGTGGGTGATTTGAAATAAAAACACCCTTCCCCTCCAAAAAAAATCACAGAATTCAAAATGAGACAAATTCCTTGAGTTTCTAGCTTTGGGGGCACTACTAAAGTGTGTAAAGAATCATGTGCAGGGTAAAGGGATTGGGTGAATATTTAAACAATTTCATTCTCAAGTGCTATGATTTGACTTGCATTTCTCTTCTAGCTGCCCACTTATAAGGGGACGGACATAGGCAAAAAAAAAAAACCTACACACACAAATGTATCTGAGGGAAAATCATTTATCTGTCATTCAATTCCATCTAAAAGATCAATCTTCTCTTGATTGGTAGGAATTATTACTGCTTTTCAGGAAAATCACCAGTATTTGTGAAAAGGTATCACTCAAAAATAATTTCCGTTGTATTTTAAAAGGTAGAAAGCAATTTCCTCCTAATACCCCTCTGAGGTGGTGATATAATGATTAGCCTCATTTTACATAGAAGGAGACAAACATACAAAAGATTAGGCCACTTAGAAAAAAATAGTTTAGGGGCAGCTAGGTGGTGCAGTGAACAGAGCACCAGTGCTGGAGTCAAGAGGACCTGAGTTCAAATCTGGCCTCAGACACTTCACACATGTGCTAGCTGTGTGACCTTGGTGTGTTGGTAAGCAAAATGGCCTTTGTTTTGTTTGAGTAATTCAGTGTATTTCATTGAGCCTTACTAGGTGCTAAGCCCCAGGCCCAAACCTCTATTAGGTGTAAATCCTATGTGGGTGTGGATTGACAACTAAGGTGGGGCTAACTCCAGGGAGGACCTAGTTTACATGTCTGGGACAGCAGAGGCTCCTAGACCATGTGGGTTTAAGTCGCCTCTTTGTGATGATTTTAGGTGATGTAGGTGAGTCACACGTGTGACTCACCCCTGACACTGAAAAAGATATAAAACCAGGGCTTGGCCTCCTCTTCCTTGGAGCTCTTTGCTGCAGCAGTGGTGGTGCCCGTGACTCTGGGCCAGCCCTTGTTCTGAGCTCCCAGGCTGAATCTAGATGTTGGTAACTATGAATTGTATTGAGTTTGTCTATTGATGTTTGTAATTTGTTTGTATTTTCTTCTGAAGTTCAGGGTGATGGCTTTTTACCCTGAACTAAGTGAATGATATCTGTGTGCTAAATTAAAGTAAGTTTGCCAACCCCTTCACCTTGCTTTCCTTAGTTAAGCAGATCAAAATGACCTGTGCTGGTTAACCAGCTCTCTGGTTGCTGGCTGTGGGTGGATCTTACACCCCCCACAGAAGATGCTAGCCAGATTGTGGAAACACTTGGGCAAGTCACTTAACCCCAAATGCCCTGCCCTCTCCCCAAAAAAGAAAAAATACTTTAAGACAGAAAAATGTAAAGATATAAAGTAAATATTCTACACCATAGCACCAATTCTTTATTATATATAACCTTAATAATAAAAAATAAGTTTAAGGAAATTGGTGTTATATTTTCTCCATTGAAAAAATACCTTTCCATAGCTGTTATGTGTTTATAAATCTACATTTATTTCTATATCTATTTCTACATCCATGTCTCCAAAACTGCTATGTATCTATGTATCTGTGTATGTATGTCTGTCTGTATGAATGTATGTATCTATCTTTCTACCTATTTGCATATATAAATGCTTATTTCTAGTAAGATGTCTCATTGTGTTATACAAGAGACTCAGTTTGCACAGTTTATGAACTCAAGTTCTGGCTAGACTTACTAATGTTGTTACCAGCATCCCAATAACAGACTTGATGTCTGTCTCATGGCCAATAGCCAGCCTAGCTAAGTTTAGAAATCTCAACATCAGGTTGACAGGGTGAAAAGTCCAGTATGGTTAAGCAGAAAGAGCAACAACTACAGAGCGAAAGGATGACCTAGGTCCAAATCCAGCAATGGGCACATGGACATGGGTAACCTTGTGAAAATAATTTGATTGCTCTAGGACTCAATTTCCTCATTCTTTTAAGGAGCAAGTCCAATGAGATTGTCTGGATCTCCGGCTATTGATGGTTTACGCTCATGTTGTATTTTGAGATTTGAAAATAACTTTACAATACTATCCAGACTTTTTCTTTCAAGGCTTTTACATCATCTAGTGATTCACAATTTATCTCTCCATTATGTCTTTTCCAAGTCAGCTGTTTTACATAAGATATGTTACATATTCTTTCTTTTTTTTATCTTTGGGATTGTTTTATAATTTCTTGTTTTATCGTAAAGCCATTGGCTTGTTTCATTAATTGTTTTTTAATATGCTGTTACCTTGGGCAAGGTCTTACACCTATTGAGTAACCTGTTTATTCTCTTCAACAGTCTTTCTGGTAAATTTTTCAATTCTTTTTCCCCAAAATGATTTCTCTTGTTTTAATTACATATAATTATTTAAACTCTTTTCAAAAACATTATGTCATGTGAATCTAATACTATATTTCTGATATAAAAACTGCATGTATTTTACTTTGTTAAGACCTCTGATTTTATTATTCTAGATAGTTCCTCAAAAGAAAAACTTCCTGAAATGCAGGTGTACAAATACTCTACAATGAGAGTGGTCACAAAGAGTCACATGAGGACACTAAGTGACATTTGCCCAGTGTCATGTAGTCAATATATACGAGAAATGGAACTTAAATGCAGACTCTAAGACCAGCTATATTCCATACACTACAAGTGCTTCTAATAATAGTCACAGCTATCTTCATTTTATAGATGAGCAAGCTGAAGTTGAGTGTTATTGAATGGTTTTTTCATGGTCGCATAGTTCATAAATTTTGAAACCAGGATTATATGTCAAGTCATTTTGACTATAAGTCTAGTACTTGAGCAACAATGCCATAGGAGTTTCAGAATGTGAATACACCCTCATGCATGTGTGTATATATGTGTGTATGTATGTATGAGAGAAAAGGCATTAGACTGATTACCAGACTAAAGACCTACAGAGCCATGCTGCTGACCTCGTTGTCATATGCCTGTGAAACCTGAACGGTCTACCAGCGCCATGGCAGGAAACTGAATTACTTCCATTTGAATTGTCTTAGGAAGATTCTGAAGATCACCTGGCAAGATAAGGTACCAGTCCCTGAGGTCTTTACTCAAACTAAACCGCCAAGTTCAAACTCTGCTTCAGAGAGCAGAGCGCAACTCTGATGGCCTGACTATGTTATTCAAATGCAAAATGTGTGCTTGCCAAAAAGATTATTTTATAGAGAACTCACACAGGGCAAGCATTTGAATGGTAATCAGAAAAAGTGATACAAGGGCACTCTGAAGGTCTCTCTCAAGAACTTTAAAATTGATTGTGGGACATGGGAGACTTCAGTACAGGACCACTCAGCATGGAGTGCCCACATCAGAGAAGGTGCTGTGCTCTATGAGCAAAGCAGAATTGAAACAGCTCAAAGGAAATGCAGAATGCGCAAGTTTGGAGGATATACCCCATATATTCACATGGACTGTGTCAGGCCTGTGGTAGAACATTCTGAGCTCCTGTTGGCCTGATAAGCCACAGTCAGACACATTAAATTTTGACTCAAGCATAGCGATGTCATTTGGTCCTCTTTGAGAATGAAGGACAACAACCAATATGTCCGCATACATCTATGTGCATATATACACATATGTATCCATTTGCATGTGTGTGCCTGTGTGTGTTTGTGTAGCAGCTAGGTGGCATAGTGGATAAAGTGCCAGGCCTAGAGTCAGGCAGACTCTTTTTCCTGAGTTCAAAGTTCAAATATGGCCTTAGATAATTACTAACTTTGTCACCCTGGCAAGTCACTTATCTTTACCAAGAAAACCCCAAATGGGGTCATAAAGAGTCAGACATGAGTGGAAATAACTGAAGATACATACATATATATACATATATACACATACATACATATATGTGTATATGTACATATGTATTTACACACACATAAAATGTACATGTGTGTTAATATGTGTGTATAATTATTTTTTCTACTCATATTTCTTATTGTGTCATAAAAGTGAACCCAAATATTAAAATTCTATGAATATAAGCCCTTGCCAATCCTTTGACTAAAATCCTGATAATGGTAAATATGTCTTTCATCCAACAGCCAGCCTAGGTAAGTTCAGAGATCTCAATATCTGGCTGGTATCTTGGTGCACAGCCTGGTATGATGATAGATAGATAGATAGATAGATAGATAGATAGATAGATAGATAGATAGACAGACAGACAGACAGACAGACAGACAGATAGATAGATAGAAATATGGATATCTATATATAGATATGTATGTATACATGTATATATACATGTATGTCTATGTCTATGTGTACGTATATATTATGTAAATGTGTATGTGTGTGCATATGATATACACACATATCACAAGTATATTAATATGTATACACACATTATATGTGTTTATATACCCTTATCTATACATGTGTGTGTATATATATATATATATATATATATATATATACTCAACTTTTTTGTTAACTAAAAAGACATTATTTGGGGATACTTATTAGCTAGGTGTTCCAGAAGATAGAGAGCCAGTTTCAGAGTCAGGAGGACCTGAGTTCAAATATGACCTCAGATACTTACTTGACACATGACCCTAAGCAAGTCACTTAACCACATTTGCCTCAGTTCCTTCTATGTCACATTATCTGGAGAAGGAAAGAGCAAAGTACTCCAGAGCCTCTGTCAAGAAAATTCCGAATTATGTCACTGGAAGTTGGACATGACTGAAATAACTCAAACAACAATGAAATCCAATGCTGCCCAAGATTTCTCTTTTTCATTCTCCTCTTTCTATAAAATGCCTTTTGTTTATCTGTTTGTGCTTTTTCTCTTGGAGGCAAATGTTTATAGGTTGGTCATTTCTGGAGATTAACTCCAGGGTTTATCATAGACCCCTGGAAAATGTAGTTCTATATCTTGAAATTACTAGATCTTTAATAATAGAAAAGAAAGATGATGCTTCTTGACAGGTGGGAGCAATGGTCAGAGAAGGATATCAGTGCAAAAGCAAATTGGGGAGAAATGCCATCTAGCACGACCAGGCTCCACCAGGACAAACATTTTCTTCCTGCCCTGAATCTCTCTAAAGGCATTAATTAGAGTGGACTATAATAAGCCCAGCTGCTTATGAACTTGCACTGCCCCACATGCACCTGGAATCCAAGAGGCTGAGACTGTGTCTGCTCCCTCTTCCCACTTTCTCCTTGTGTCTCTGCTTTTAATCACTTAGAAGGAGCTTTAAATAAAATATCCCATGTTCCCATTAAGCTGATTTTTATTTTCCAATGGTATTTTTAGACAAATGACATAAATCTTTATTGCTCAGAGTGTCTATCTTTAGTTTTGGTCGGCAGGTACAGTGAGTGTCCTTTGGTTTTTTAGCTCTCAGGGCATAATTAGCTGGAAGTTTCTTTTTACACATTGGTAGCTAGATGTTATCTGAGGGTAAAGAACTATCGATTTCTCTTTCTAGTACTATCTCCACTTACTTCCCAAAAGGCAGAATCTTTAACAAAACTTGGGTTTCTCTCTTCTGCCCCTTGACTAAGCAAATCAGTTTTTAATTTTGTTTGTGTCCAGGTGAGATAACTGAGGCTAAGTCCTCTTCTTCTCCTGACCTAAGAAAAAGGAGGGGAACACAGATGGAGGGAAGGTGTCCCTGGTTGATGAGGGGATTGGGTGTGGTTTTAGAGGAATCTGCCTTTCCCCATTTTTGTTGATGGAAAAGTATCCCAAAAAGTGTCATCCATGCAACACCTAATGGTCATCATTAGTTACAGAAATGTGGGCAAGCACAGAAGCTTAAAACTAGTTGTGACTTTAGGATAGGATCTACAATTTACTTTAAAGATGAAAAAAGAGAGGTAGAAAGATATTGCCACATGCCTTGTCTCAGCTATCTGGTGTCAGTGCTTAGACTAAGAATATATAAATGAATGAATTGAAGAATGAATGAAAAAAGGATTTATTTAGTGTTGAATGGCATATGAACCACTTTCCTAAATAATGTTTATGTGGAAAGAAAAGCAAGATAACCATTACCCTCCAGGAGCTCATATTGTAAAGCTGAGACAAAATGCTGGCCTGCACTTTATTGTCTTCCTTGTGCCAAATTCACACTGCCTGAAAACAGTCTCTCTTTTTGCTTTATTTAGATATACGTGATTATTTCTAGCATGTGGTAGTCCTCTTTCTTGTTCAAAAGTTAACCGGGAAAGCCTTTTAGAGTCAGAACTGAGATCCTCCCTTCTGTTCTTTGTAACAGAACATATTGGCGAACACTCAGGTGCTCCTCAATGACGGGTAACCATTGTTGATCTAAGGCAAAGAGTTTGCATATAATCCAGTTTCCAGAGATGTTAACCTCTCACTCAGGGACCAGGCTTGGGCACCTATGAACTTCTCTGTTCACATAATGCGATTATCTACTTTTCCTTTATCTTCATTATAGGCTTGTGCTTCTCGATTATTCTCTTACCTTTACCTCTGTGATTAATTCCTTTTTTCTTCACATTTTAAAAACTGCATTAAAAGGACAGATGGGAGAGAAATCCTCTATCCTCTTTTAGAAAGACTCCTTGCAGAAGAAACAGGGGTTAGAGATGTTTCTAGGTTTTAGCACGGTATTTCCTTGGGGATACTTAATGGTATTCTGGTAAAAGTTAAAAAGTACATAAATCAAAACCAAAATAAATCAACACAATTGTTTTAGAAATGCTCACAAATAAAATACAACTTAAACAACAAAGAAAAATCCCAGTAGATGTGGTAGATATGAGGAATGTGAGATAGTGTGGAGTGTGTCAAAGTCAAATAGAAACAGGTCCAGTAAAGTATATAAAAATCCCTTTGGCCAGGATGCTGATAAAGGGGAAAATACTCACAAAATATTCACATTGTCTGTTTTATTATATTTTATTTATTTTGTTAAGTATCCCCAATCACATTTTAATATAATTCAGGCTGCCTTGGGGAGTGTTGTTGGCTCTACTGGAGCCAGACCTGTGACATCCCTGATATATTAGATAGAGGGCTGCTTTTGTAGCCAAGAAGATCCACCAAGTGTCTAAGAGACATATTTCTAATTGGAAAAGGAGAGTCACGGACAATTTGAGCTGAGTATGTGCACAGTATCTCTATTTTGTTATTCTCTTTTCTCTTTGGTAAGAGAGGAATAGAGAGGAAGTAGAAACATTTAAAAGGTAACATTCCCCTTTCTTTAGAAGTATATACCATGCTAGATGGGCAGTTAGATGGCACAATGGATAGAGCACCATGCCTAGAATCAGAAAGCCCTGAGTTCAAACCTGACCTCAGAAATTACTAGCTATTTGACTCTGGGCAAGTCACTTTACCCGATTTGCCTCAGTTTCTTCATCTGTAAAATGAGCTGGAGAAGGAAATGTCAAACTACTACAGTATCTTTGCCAAGAAAACCCCAAATAGAGTCATGAAGAGTTGGACTGAAATTAGTGAACAACAACAAAAGCATGGTGGTAGAGTGCTAGGTTTGGAGGATTGAAGACAGGTTTATATCTTAGCTCAGATGATTACTAGGGATTTCAACACGAGAAAATCACTCAAACTCTCTCAATGGCAGTTTCCTCATCTTTAAATCTGGCATAATAGTAGCATTGATGTTAAGTCAACAAACATTTATTATGCCCCTACTTTCTGCCAGGTACTGTGATAGGTGCTGGGGATTTTGTCTTTGTTGTTGTACAATCTAAGAAAAGAAGACAACACACAAAAGGAAGCTGAAAATGGACATCAAGTAACGTGATGGAAAAATCCAAAGAACTCCCAAAGAAGTGTGGCTGGTGGGAAATGGGAGAAAATGTATACTGGCCCCCGCTTGATGATTTTCCCAGTCCCTGACCTTCCATCCCTGCTCCTAAACCTTTGTACACTGAAGGAGATTACTTCCAATTTACCATGTATATGACTTACATGCATATAATTGTTTGGAAATTGTCTCTCCCATTAAATACATGCTCCTTGAGGATAGGGGCTCTGTGTTGGGTTTTCTTTATATCCCCTGCGCTCAGTTGCAGTACCTTGTATGAAGTAAACATTTAATAAATGCCTATTGACTGACTGATTGCCTGGATTAGGGAATGTAATTTCCCCCAAATAACTGTTCAGGAACAGACCTTGGATGGCAGTGTTGCCTAGTCCTGATCCCGTCATAGTGTGATACATCTGGGTAGCCAAATACTTCCTGGATAAGCCACATCTGACAACATATGGTTTAAGATATAGAATGAGGTCATGCAAAAGGCCTCACATGGGGAAGGACTGAAATAGCAATACAAGCAGCCAAGAAGGAAAGCAGAAAGAAAAGCAGTGAGAAGAGGATGGAGAAAACAGATGCTACTTGAAAAATTTGAAAAGATTTATAAAGACAGAAAAAAAATACTTTCTTCAAGGCTGTTCAACATCATGGTAAAACAAGGACAGGGACATGCTGAAAAGACATGCTCATCTTGTTGAAGCCTGTACTTGAGGGAGTCTTGCACCAGAAGACTCTCTACTTCTAGGCCTGCCTCAGCTAGCTATGGATCCTTGGACAGAACGTCTTCTCCCTGCTCTCAATTTTCTTAGCTGGAAAGTACTTCATTTGAACTGAGAAATCTTTGAATTTGCTTCCACTTCAAATAATGTCTGAATCTTTATTGTTTGAGAGTTAGAATGTGATATATAACTGAATGTGATATATAACGAGGACATTCTACTTCTGATTGTTGTTTCTGGTTTTTCCTTCATTCCTCAAGAAGACCATGACATAGGGAAGGTGAGGCAATTATTTGCAAGTGAATTGGATTTAACCTCTAATTAGCAAGATAACCTTGGAGCAATCACTGAGGCAACCTCACTAAGCCTTAGTTACTTCATAAGTCAAACTTTGACTTTATTACCTGTGATATCATTCTCAGAGAGTTACGATGGTGTTCAGATGAGTCTATGTAAGGAATGTATTTTGCAGACCTTTGCATTATATAGGTCTCAGCACTTACTGGGGGCTTGAGTAAAAAACTAGATAGGTTATTTAAATCTCTGCATTGAATAAAATACATCTACCTTTTTCCAGGTGTTATTGTTACTTGAACACTCCTTAAGTTCTGATCGCCATGTTTTAGCTGATACAATTATTTTTCTGTTGATCCCAATGGGGCTTTGTGGGAATCATGCTCAAAGAAACTGCAAAAATAATAATTCTCTATGAAAGCATTGCACTCCTAAAATAACGCTAATATAGACTGATAAAATAACTTTTAGAATATGTGTACAAACTAAATTTTAGAGGAAAAGAACAGGACACTGAATGACATAACATAATATAATGTACTCCCCTTCCACACACTTTTAATGACTTGCCATAAGTTTTAGAAGTGGAATCACAACAATCATCAGAAAGCAAGGTGGGTGAGTAGATAAATCGATGAAACTGGAGCCTGGATGACCCGGATTCAGATTCTTCCTCAAGGTAAGAATCTGATGAAAAAAGCTCATCCAAATCCTATATCTACTAATTCCAAGCTGTGTGACCTTGAAGGAGATGCTCAAACTCTCTAGGCCTCAGTTTCTTTATCTGTAAAGAGAAGAGGTTGAACTAGATATGCTTCTAACTCTAGAGCCACTTTGGCTTTCTTATCCTCAATTTCCTCATCTGCAAAATAGGGATAATGCAGTTCCTACACCCTGGGACATTTTTGAAGATCAAATGAAGGAATGCAGGTATCATATTTTTCAAACCATAAAGTGCTAGGTAAATGTGAGTGATTAATGTAAAAGCCTCAACTACAGATAAGAGAACTGGGCTCAGTGGACCTGACTTGCTCAAAGTCACACACACTAGGAAGCATGTTCTCTGACTTGGGCTTTGTTTTTTTCAAACACTCATTGTGCTAGAAACTGTATTTTGGGAGAATCAAGAATGATAGGGGGGTTAGGAATCTTTAGCAGTAGCCCAGGGATCTATCAGCCTACCATGTCTTGCCATTTAAAAAAAAACGATGCATTCTTATATACAGCCTACCAGATTTCTGCAGGCATAACCTTGTTTTAGGCATAATCTTCACATAAAGGCACCTGGCTGATTTCTATTTCATATTACCTCTGAAGTACCCAGAACCGTCAAATAAAGCTGAGAAGTATTTGTTGTCCTTCTCTGAAACATATGTTGTTGAAACTGTGTTTTCTGCCCACATGGCAAAATCTAAAGACTAAAACAAGTTGGATGTGCACTGACTTCTGATGCCAAAGTGTTTCTTCATTTTCAAATAAGCCTACCATTTCAAAAACATAACACAAACATCTAGTTCCATGAATCAGCATCTGTGCAAGCAAATGTGTCTTCTAAAGAGAGCACAGATGTTCCTCAGCATCTACGTGTTGAGAGGGGCAGTGCTGCTTAAAGGATAGTTCATTGTCCAAAGATTCAGGGTGACCCATGTTCATTGACTCATGCAGTAAACTAGGAAATAACACTCATCAAATGGCTGAGCAAGTTATTCTACAGAAACTGTTAACACATTACAATCGATAATATGTAAATTATTTGAAACATTACATCCAGAATCTTTTTCAACTAGTATGGTTGAGTATTCTTCATTTCCTAAAATTTTTGGCCTGGGAAACTGAACATCCTCATTGCACCTGATCTATTTTCTAAATGTCTAGGTAAGAGCCCAGTGTGGCCCAAGATCTAGATTTGACAAATTGAACCAATATGATAAACTCAAAAATTATCTACTACACTCATTTTACAATTAGAAATTTATTTTATTAAAAGATCTTTGGGAATCCAAAGACCTTTCCTGAGGATGAATTTAATTAGTCATTAACATTTTAGTTTCAAATACTTAATTAGAGCCATACTTAGCTGAGATCAGCCTCAATTAGTGACAGGACTGTTGGGAAAGAAGAAAAGCTACCAGTGATTTTAGAGCATGAGGGACAGGCAGGCATTTGGGTTACTGCCTCTACAATCAGAACTCTAAAACCTGTAACCACCAAAAGAATTACAAAGCAGAAGAGCCTAGGGTGTATCCCCTTGATTTGATCCTGACCTGTCTCCTCTTACTTCTCTTGTATTAGTCCAATGGAAAATAAAAATTCCAATTTGCACATTACTTCTATAATGTCTGCTATGGAAATTTGTTCAGATCTTCTCAGTAACTATTAAATAGCCACAGCTACCTAAAAGTCCCAAGGCCTCAGGAAAAGGTACATTTACTACACCCCATTCATTGGCCTATCAGAGAACAAGAGGGATGAAAGGTGACACACAGAAGAGAGGATGTATTTACATTGCTTGATGTGTTTTATTTTTAAGTATAGGTAGATGAAATCAGTTGGTATTTAACCTGGACCTCAGTCCTCCTTAAACTTAACATTGCTGCCCTGAGTTTCCCTTTGTCATTAATGATGAACACTTGATTAGAAAAAACACATCTGGTGACACATCTCACCATGACAGAGAATCAATTTGGGGCTAACTCAAATCTCAATCTTCCTCTAGTTTAGGGGAAAAAAATCTCTTGGTAGCAGCTGTGTTTTTTCTGGCAAGATTCCCATCTGAACTAGGGTAAACTTGACTCACGACCTTTGAGATCTTTCTTGAGTGTATAGGATTGGAAAGTGTTTGCTAACAAGTGAAAAGGTCTTACTCATTTGTGCTTTATCCCAATTCTAAAATATTCTGATAAAATCTTACAGATTTAGAAAGATTGATCAATTGGAAATAAGACAGGAAGAGTTTGTTTTTGCTTAATGAACCTATTAAAAATGATTAACAATTACATCCTACCATTTAAATATAAATCTACCACAGATCAAAGAATGTTTCCGGGATATTTAGAAGGCTACCATTCTTGTCAAATATAGTTGACTGAAAATGTGGTCATCTATTTATTAAAGACAATTTGTTAAGGACCAGAAACACCCAAAATATGAATGACTAGAAGGATTTGAGAGGATTAGAATATCAGCTCTTAAAAAAAA
>CM053624.1:19884754-19903232 GCA_028646595.1 Phalanger gymnotis
AGCTCTTTTGCCATTTGAGTTAGTCTAATTTTTAAGGTGCTATTTTCTTCAGTATATTTTTGGGTCTCCTTTAGCAAGTCATTGACTTGTTTTTCATGGTTTTCTCACATCCTTCTCATTTCTCTTCCCAATTTTTCCTCTACTTCTCTAACTTGCTTTTCCAAATCCTTTTTGACCTCTTCCATGGCCTGAGACCAGTTCATGTTTTTCTTGGAGGCTTTTGATGTAGGCTCTTTGACTTTGTTGACTTCTTCTGCCTGTTTGTTTTGGTCTTCTTGGTCACCAAAGATAAATTCCAGAGTCTCTTAGACTCAATCTGGGTGCATTTTTGCTGCCTGGCCATGTTCCCAGCCAACTCACTTCACCCATGAGTTTTTCAGCGGGGTATGACTGCTTGTAGACTATAGAGTTCTATGTTCCAAGCCCGGGGGGATGTGCCAGTTCTGTCACATCAGCAGTGCTCCTTCCCCAATAACCCCCAACCTTGACTGGATTTAGATCTTCAGCAGGCTCTTCATTCCTGCTCTAATCAACCACTTAATTCCTCCCACCAGGTGGGCCTGGGGCCAGAAGCAACTGCAGCTATAGTTCTATAGCTACCCCACCTCCGCTGCCCCTGGGGCGGTGGCCTAACCGCAAACTCTATCCCAGTCCTCAGCAGCTACTCCCACTAACTTACTCTGTTGTCCTTGGTGTTTGTGGATTGAGAAGTCTGGTAACTGCTGCAGCTCACTGATTCAGGGTGTTAGGGTAGGCTCTGCCCAGGTCATGGTCTGGTCTGTCCGGGCCGCCCACGCTGGTCTCCACCTTGCTCAGCTCTGCTCCCAGCTCCATGCGGGATAGACCTTACCCAGAGACTATCCAGGCTATCCTGGGCTACAGCCCTGCTTCCCTATGCTCTTTTGTGGGTTCTGCAGTTCTAGAATTGGTTCAGAGCCATTTTTTATAGGTTTTTGGAGGGACTTGGCAGGGAGCTCATGCTAGTCCCTGCTTTCCAGCTGCCATCTTGGCTCCGCCCCCTATTCTAATGTGTTTTAGCTCATAACCATCACCATAACCACCACCTACCACCACCACTATGACTACCTGAACCAACACCATACACATGCACACACCTCTTGCTAGTCTTCACATTGGTGATTAGTGAGACTTAAATATATGTTTTAGGAAGAATAATTAGTAAGCAAGAGCAATTTTATGAAAATAATTCCCCAAACTGGGATGTTCTGACCCTTTACACCCTTAAGGTCCCTAGGGATAATTTGCTCAAACTTGTGACAAAGTCATAGTGATCTCCATGTGTAGAGAAGCTATGTAGTAAAGAGGTAACTCCTAGCTACTGGTTAATCAGAGATTTTTTCTCCCTTTGTGGAGACTTCATAAAATTTCACTTAGGTGTAGTTCTCTCATATACTATAAAGAACTGTTTTTATTTTTCATCTAAAGCTCTGAATCTGACTTTCCTCAGAGTTTCTAGTTTGTATTCACTGTGTGTCTTAACTCACAACTTAGATTGTGCCATTTGCAACTGCTGATCTAGGATGCTGCTACTGGTCCTAGTGGGCAGAGCTACTAATGCTAATAAGATTTCCATGGCTTCTGACCATTTAAAGCTCACAATGTCATATCATGGCTAATTCCATCTTTATGTCTTCAGGGGCCTTTCTTAGGAGAGCATGTGTTTTCCCTTAGCATAATCGATAGAGAAGGGGAAAGAAAGGAAGGAAGCCCTGCTTTCCTCATTTCAAGAGTACTTTCATGTCGGTGATTTGTACAAAATACCAGAAAAGTGATCATTTAAGCTTTGTTTTCCTGATACCTTGTGTAAATTTGCCATTTTTGAAAACTTCTATTAAACTTAGTTCTGCCCTCTGAAGCTAGAGAGATTAAATATAGTCTGCCTTTCAGATAATTAGACTTAGCTACTTAGAGACATCTCCCCTGCTTGCCCACACTCAATCTTTCAAGTTTTCCCTTCCCTATATTAAATGTCCCCAATTTTCTCAGCCAATCTTTTATCATGGGCATAATTTCCTGCACCACTTTGGCTGTCCTGCTGTAAATACTTCAAAACTTATCATGATGATTCCCTTAATGTACTGTTCAGAGTTGGTTTTATACTCCATATATGGTGTCAACCACACAAAGACTGTTGACACTGTGATGTTATTCCTCAATGTTACAACTCTCTATTGCAACCAAATAGTATATTAGTTTTTCACTTTTTTTTTTCTAGTTTTGACATTTGGTGGAATCCCCATTACTGTTCTATACACTACATTTCCTTTCAAGTAGTTGGATTTCCTTCAGGGAATAGGGCTCTTTGAGTATGATGGGAGCATAAGATCATAGTTCTAGAGCAAGAAGGGGCCTCAGAATCTAACCTCCTTCTTTTACAGATAAAATAATTAAGAGAATATTTATGGTTCACTCATATGTTGACCTAGCCTTATTTTGCTAGAATTTGAATCCTTATTTCTCTGGCATATTTTCCATGCTGAATTGAATGTCTCTTTTAGAAAATGGAATTTTGCCTCTGTCTTCATGCTGCTGGCCTATTATGTCCCCATTTTATACTGTATTATTCCTTAATTATTCCTTATTTAATTCCTTAATTAAGGAAGTATTCATATCAGGAATCTGTAATTTACTCATCAGCTTCCTAAAGGGTGCATGTCATATGGAAGTTTATCAGACACATAATTACCTAGGGCTGACTTATAGAACCCCACCATCAATGAGCCTAAATTCCTTTGACAACATCTTATGATGTGGAAGGGATGCTATACTATAACTACTTATGTGAAAGGTCCGAATATTGTTCCCTACTTGGAGGGACTTTAAGTATGGCCCCAATAGAAGATGTTGCATTATTCATTATGCACTGAATAGATTTGTTCTAGTCTTATAAAGATTGAAAGAATTGTCACCATTTTGGTCACAGAGTTATGCTACTCCTAGCTACATCAACAATGAAAGACCATAGAAGCATTTCAGTTTCTGTCAGTTCAAAACCTGTGCACACTGATAAAATGTTAGAGGATCAAAATTATGAACTATAAATCTCCATCCCTGCTGTCCATTGCCTAAGTATATTTACTTTCTTCATTGTAAACCCCAAATCCTTCCATCCCTTCTCATGCACTTATCTACTTTTTAGCCTCACTTTTCTTCCTTCACAGTCTTGAACCAAACTGGAATATTCCAAAAATATCCTGCTCCTCATTACCCTTGTAAATTTTGTAACTTTATTTTTCTTTGCCATTTATACCAGGTGTTAAACCATGACATAACTATATGATCTGCCATTTTGTTCTTATTGGTGAGCTCCTAATATTATTGGAGAAAATCATATAAATTAATGCCTATTGCTTCTAGGGTAAAATATAAACTACTAAGTCTAATACGTAACTATTTTCCCCTCACCCCCATCTACCATACACACTACATGTTTCTTTTATAATGTCTGGGAAGTGTTCACACTTATCACAGTCAATTTTCAAACTCTGCAAGTATTTTCCACACCACCTACTCCCACCTTACCAGCTCGTGTGATTTCTTTTCACAGGTAAAGACTCTTGTTGCTTTAGAAGAAGGGGTGCATTCTGATATGCTGCATAATAAAGGACTCATTTCTAATTCTTGGCAGAAACTTGGAATTGCTTCAAGAAATGGACCAGGGGGGTGGAGCTAAGATAGTGGCTGGAAAGCAGGGGTGTATGTGAGCTCCCCCACCAGGTCCCTCCAAAAACCTATAAAAATGGCTCCGAACAAATTCTAGAGCTGTAGAACCAATGAAATAGCAGAGGGAATCAGGGTTCTAACCCAGGACAGCCTGGATGGGTGCTGGGTAGAGTCTATCACAGGGAGCTGGGAGTGGGGTGGAGTAGAGCCCAGCATGGACTGTGCCTATACCAATCAGACTGGGAGCCAGGCAGGACAGGCCCTAGTGCCCTGAATCAGTGAGCTGTGGCAGTTACCAGACTTCTCAACCCAAAAACAACAAAGACACCAGAGAAGGTTAGTGGGAAAAGCTGTGGGGACAGAATTAAAGGAGTTTGTGGTTCTGCCACTACTGCGGGGGCAGTGGGGGTGGTGTACCTCTGTGGACAGAACTACAGCTGCAGTTTCTTCGGGCCCCAGGCCCACCTGGTGGGAAGAGTTAAGTGGAGGATCAGAGCAGGAGCGCAGAGCCTGCTTAAGATCTGGGTTGCAGACCTGGTTGGCGGTTCTTGGGGGAGGAGGAGCACTGGTGTGGCAGAGGTTCCTATATAGAAATAGCTCTGAAAACAACAGTGCAACCCCTCAAACTTGGGACAAAGTACTCTCTACTCTACAAGCAGTCATACCCTGATGAAAAATTCAAGGACCAAATAGTTTGCTGGGAACATAGCCAGGCAGCAAAAACAGGCTCAGATTCAGACTCTGGCTTTGGAATCTTTCTTTGCTGTCAAAGAAGACCAAAACATACAGCCAGAAAAAGTCAGCAAAGTCAAAGGGCCTACATCAAAAGCCTCCAAAAACACATAAACTCGTCTCAGGCCATGTAAGAGCTCAAAAAGGGTTTGGAATAGCAAGTTAGAGAAATAGAGGAAAAATTGGGAAGAGGAATGGGAGTGATATGAGAAAACCATGAAAAATAAGTAAATGAGTTGCTAAAGGAGACCCCAAAAATACTGAAGAAAATAACACCTCAAAAGATAGACTAACGCAAATGGCAAAAGAGCTCCAAAAAGCCAATGAGGAAAAGAATTCCTTGAAAGGCAGAATTAACCAAATGGAAAAGGAGGTCCAAAAGACCACTGAAGAAAATACTAGCTTAGAAATGAGATTGGAGCAAGTAACTTTATGAGGAATCAAGATATTATAAAACAGAACCAAAGGAATGAAAAAGTAGAAGGCAATCTCAAATATCTCATTGGAAAAACCATTGACCTGGAAAATAGATTCAGGAGAGATAATTTAAAAATTTTGGACTACCTGTAAGCCATGATCAAAAAAGGAGCCTAGATATCATCTTTCAAGAAATTATCAAGGAGAACTGGCCTGATATTCTAGAGCCAGAGGGTAAAATAGAAATTGGAAGACTCCACCAATCGCCTCCTGAAAAAGATCCCAAAAAGAAAATTCCTAGGAATATTGTCTCCAAATTCCAGAACTCCCAGATCAAGGAGAAAATACTGCAAGCAGCCAGAAAGAAACAATTTGAGTATTATGGAAACATAATTAGGATAATACAGGATGTAGCAGCTTCTACATTAAGGAATCACAGGGCTTGGAATATGATATCCCGGAGGTCAATGGAGCTAGGATTAAAACCAAGAATCACCTACCCAGCAAAACTGAGTATCATGCTCCAAGGCAAAATACGGATTTTCAATGAAATAGAAGATTTTCAAGCTTTCTCAGTGAAAAGACCAGAACTGAATAGAAAATTGGACTTTCAAACACAAGAATCAAGAGAAGCATGAAAAGGTAAACAAGAAAGAGAAATCACAAGGGACTTATTAAAGTTAAACTGTTTTGTTTACATTCCTACATAGAAAGATGATTTGTATAATTCATGAGACCTCTGTATTATATATAGACAGAGAGCACAGGGTGAGTTAAATATGATGGGATGATATCTAAAAAAATAAAATCAAATTAGGGGGTGATAGAGGAATATATTGAGAGAGGGAGAAAGGGAGCGATAGAATGGGATAAATTATCTCACATAAAAGTGGCAAGGTAAAGCAGTTCTGTTGGGAGGGAAGAGGGGGCAAGTGAGGGGAAATGAATGAATCTTGCTCCCATTGGATTTGACCTGAGGAGGGAATAACATACACACTCAATTGCGTATCTTGCCCCACAGGAAAGAAAGAGGAAGGAGATAAAAAAGGGGATACGATAAAAGGGAAGGCAGATGGGGGAAGAGGTAATCAAAAGCAAAGACTTTCAAAAAGGGACAGGATCAAGGGAGAAAATTGGATAAATGGGGATAGGATAGGAAGGAGCAAAATATAGTTAGTCTTTCACAACATGAGTATTGTGGAAGGGTTTTGCATAATGATATGCATGTGGCCTATGTTGAATTGCTTTCCTTCTTAGGGAGGGTGGGTGGGCAGGGAAGAGGGAAGAGAATTCAGAATTAAAAATTTTAAAAGCAGATGTTCAAAAAAGTTTTTGCATGCAACTAGGAAATAAGATATACAGGCCATGGGGCATAAAAATCTATCTTGCCCTACAGGAAAGTAAGGGAAGAGGTGATGGGGGTGGGGCGTGGGGGTGACAAAAGGGAGGGTTGACTGGGGAATGGAGCAATCAGAATATATGCCATCTTGCAGAGTGGGGAGGGTAGAAATGGGGAGAAAATTTGTAATTCAAACTCTTGTGAAAATTAATGCTGAAAACTAAAAATATCAAATAAATAAATAATAATTAAAAAAAAAAGAAAAGAATTGGACCAAGTCTCTAGTAGGCATTAACCTGATCAGTGAGCTGCAGTAGCTTGGGATAATCTGTCTAGTTCCTTTAACTGCTAAAGCCTTCTTGTTTCAGAATACTTTTCTTCTACCATGTATAAATCATTGTTTTTAATGTACCTATTTCCTTGTTGTTTCTCCCATTAGAAGCATGCTTCTCGAGATCATATTATTTGTCATTCATTGCCTCAGGTGGAGAGTTAGCATTGTACCCAAAACATAGTAAGTGCTTCATAAATACTTGCTGATTGATAGTTGTTTGTTTCCCTAACCCTAATTCTTACCTCTAACATATACCCATCTTCTTAATCATTTAAAGTTTCCCCAAGTTCCTTGCTCATTGTCTGACTATCCAATGAAAGGTGGTCAGAATGACATAATGCACAGATTTTATATTAAAAAAACCGAGGCCAAACCCTATACCTCATTTTCAGGGTCCTTGCCGTAGTATCAGATTTGGACTCAGGTTTTTGTTTCTACCTACTTTTCATCAATCAAATAAAAACACTACAGAGTAATATTCTAATCATTTTATTCCATAAATGTGACACTTTCTTTCACCTCTCAAGCCTTTGCCACCTACTGAAAATCTCTCTTATCCCTAATCTTCTTAAATTTCATGTGTTTTAATTCCATTTCATTTATAGTAACAAATTCTTATGAAACATTCCAGACATAGAATAATCTAATGAAGGCAAGGTTGTTATTACTCTTCATGCTAATGTTTTGAATCTGATTTGGACTGCAATGTGAAGTACCCTTTTTGAATTAAAATTTTATAGATGTAACTAGTTCCTGAGGTCAGTAATTCAGTAGACAGTAATTCACTAAACGGTATTTATTATGAGCACAGTCAAAAGCACAGATAGAATAATGGAGGCATGTCAGTGGCCCATTGTCAAGGGCAAAGGCTCCATTTTGAGGACTCCTGATGCCTTTTGGAGAGCTGTAAAGGAGACTATTCCTACAGATTCGACCTAAAAGTTATAACTAACTTTCATAAGTTATGACATGCTGAGACCATGTGTTAATTTTTAAGAGAAAACTATTTAATCGTGTCAAACTGATGATCATTCTGGTCTAGATGGCACATAGAACTCTGCTGGTAGTCCTTTCTATGCTCAGCAAAAGAGGTATTTGATCAGGTCGATTCATTTTTCCTACACCCAAGTACTTCTACCTGGGGCCAAACTATTTAATGATTGGATATATCCATGGGAGTATTCCTGACGTGCTCAAGTAAGCGCTAATAGTCCAGTCTCTAACAGGTTCCCTCTGGGCAATAAGAATTTGAGGTTGCCCCTTTTAGCCTTTTATTTTCCCTGACAATTCAACCTCTGGCAAATGCAGGGCATGAAAATGTAAGTACACTCATATATATATATATATATATATATATATATATCCATTGCCTTTCTCTCTCTCTCTCTCTCTCTCTCTCTCTCTCTCTCTCTCTCTCTCTCTCTCTCTCTCTCTCTTTCTCTCTCTCTTGCTCACACAGACACCCATTATATAAAGAAAGATGGAGAGAGAGATTTTCTTTGTGGTTTAGTCATTTTCAGTCATATCTGACTTCATGACCTCATTTAGAGTTTTCATGGCAAAGCTTGAAGGGTGATTTGCCATTTCCTTTACCAGCTCTTTTTACATACGAAGAAACCAAGGCAAATAAGCTTAAATGATTTGCATAGGGTCACACAGCTAGTAAATGACTGAGTTGAGATTTGAACTCAGGAAGATGAGTCTTCCTGACTTTGAACCCAGCATCCTAGCCACTGTGCTACCTACCTGTTTCATACACACACACACACACATGCATGCACTCACACAGGCATGCACGCACATCCCTCATGGACAGTACATGTGTGTATCACATATATGACAGTATTATATATGTATATATGGCACATCATTGACAGAATAGAGTCTCTACCGTCTATAGACTATACCTTCACTCATTCTCTTCAGCTCACTAGTAGAGATGGAGAGTTGAAATACTCCCTGTTCTCCATTTCTAGTTCAAATTTCTCTCCCTACTTTCATCACTCAGTAACTTTTCCTTTTCTGAGGTTCACGCTGTTCATTTTTACCACCCAATCAAAATCCTCTTTTACACTAACTCTCCTTCAAACACCATAACCATTCGCTCTCTCAACCTACTGATTTACTGTTACCTACTTTTCCATCTTACATCAGCCACATGCAAAGATAATGATAGCCTTGATCTTGCCATCACAAATATATCATCAAGGGCTTCAAGAATTGAAAAATCACTGTATCTGACCATCATTGTTTTGTCTTTCTATTCCTATCTCTTCTTCTATTACCAAACTCAAACCCACGTGCACCGTGATCTCTAATCCTTTGATCTCCCCCTCCCCAGTTCTCTCTCAGGCCATCTCAACTACACTAGCCAGTATCCCTTCTTTTACTCACCTTGACCCCTTAGTGAAGCAATTCAATTCTATTGTTTCATCTTTTACTAAGTACCTAGCCTTCTTGTTGTTGTGCCAATTTCACCCTGCCGAACCTTATCTTACGCTGCCTTTGCTCTTGCAAACTTGCGGCTTTATGAAAACTGAGAAAATCACACTGTTCTGATTTGGTGCACAAAACCTCAACTGGATTATTATTGCTGCTAGGCAATCCTAGATGGTGGAGTGCTAGGAAGACTCATCTTCCTCAGTTCAAATCTGGCCTCAGATACTTAATAGCCATGTGTCCTTGAGCAAATCACTTACCTCTGTTTGTCTCAATGTTCTCAACTGTAAAATGAGCTGGAGAAGGAAATGGCAAAGCACTCAAATATTTTTCGAGGGGGCAAGGCAAGGCAATTGGGGTTAAATGACTTGCCCAAGGTCACAAAGCTATTAAGTGTGTCAAGTGTCCGGGGTCAGATTTGAACTTAGGTCCTCCTAATTGCAGGGCCGTTGTTCTACTCACTGTGCCACCTAGCTGTCCCCACTCAAATATTTTTGCTAAGTAAACCCCCGATGGGGTCTGGAAGAATCACACATGACTGGATAATCATTGAACAACAAGAAAAATCCTACTGTACCTCCCTCAGCTTACTACCTCACTGTCCACAGTGGCTCTTCCAAAATTCCCATGACTCCCTGTTACCTCCAAGATCAAATTCAAAATATTTTGTTTAGTGTTTAAAACTTTTCATTATCCAGGTCCCTTGCAACTCACAGCCTTTTTACACCTTATTCCGCACCATATATTCTTTGATTCACTGACACTGGCTTCCTTGCTATTGCACAAACACGATTATCTCTCTCTTCTGGGCATTTTCACTGACTATTCCCCATACCTGGAATGCTAACCTTTTTCATTACCAACTCCTAGATTTTCTTCCTGCTTCCTACAGGAAATATTTCCCAATACCTCACCACAACTCTGGTCCATCTGTTGATTATTCACAATTTATTCTGCATATTGCTTGCTTGTGAATGGTTGTTTTCAAAGTATTTTTCCCATTAGACTGTGAGTTCCTTGACTGGAATTTGGAATTTCTTTTTATCTTCAGCACTTAGCATGCTCATGTTACCTAGCACATAGTAGGTATTTACTAGATGTTTCTTGACTGACTCCCTCATTTTTCATCCTTAAAAAAAAAGGTGAATAAGTATTTCTTAAATATGTATATCAAGTAATGCTGAGAGGAGTAGTCCAAATGCATACAGAGAGCGGTCTGGGAATAATGAATTCACATGGATTGTCTCCATGCAAACATAAAGTTAATTTATATTCATTATTTAATTGAAAGACAAATATCAATAAATCAAAATTAACACTTACAAAGGCAAAATTGAATTTGTAGTATGAATTGTAGCCTTATATACATTCTCCCTCAAAATGAAAACAGGAGACATAAAGTCAAAGATAGCTAGTCATTTCTTCTTAGTCATGAATCCAAGAGAACTAGGCTTCATCTTGTTCTTGAAGAAAGCAAGAGACATCACTTTGAGACACACATCGATGTCGCACATTTCAATGCTCTGTGTGACCATAAACAGAGCGAGCAACATGAAATCATTTCTAGTCTTCACGCCAGTTTTTGTCACAGAGGATGCAGTACAGAAATTCCATAGAAAGGTGAACAAATCACTGGATTTAGACCCAGGAAAAAAGGCTTCAACTTTTTCATGATTTGTGCTTTTCATCCTTTGTTTTTGAAAAGTGCCAATGATTATAATATTGAGGTATGAGTGATGTCTTGAGTTCCATGTGAATTGGATTTGAGACAGAAGTACACAAAATAATTAGCCTCACTCTCTCTTCCAAAATCATTCAAGTCCAGTGGCAAGACAAAAGTCAGGATGTCCGGCAATGGTCCACAGTGTAGTAGATGACCTTTGGCTCTTCATTGTGTGACCAAGCTCTAACTATGCTCCACAGGGCCAGCTTCAGCCATCTTTAAGGAACAAATTGTTCTTATCTGTCCATTCCACTGGGAAGTCTTCACATGATTAGGATAGATATCCCCCCTAACTCACTGACAGATGTGATGCCTGTTGTTTAGTCTGTACTTGATTTAGCCCACCTGCAGATATGGTTTTACTGAGATGTGGCTGCTATGCATACTTCAGCTTCTTCAAATGACAGGTGAGATTTGGATGACAGGTAGACACCAAAGGTGGATGAGGAGCCCTAAAAAGGGCTTGCATTTCTCATTCTACCTGAACGCTCTCTGATACTGACTAACTTTATGACTCTGAGGAAAATGTTTCAATCCTCCGAGCCTCATATTCCTCAAAGGCAAAAAAAAATGAAGATAATACTGCTATGTGAAATAACACTTTTGAGGCTGTAGTATGTACAATATTTTGAAAACCTAAGTTGTAGTCATGATTGACATGGACACTAGTAAGTGATTTCCCAAACAACCAAAATTAATTTCATTTTATGTTTAGTGACTTCCACAAGAACATGAGAACACAATCAGAAGTATTCCCTTTTTTCATAATTTCATTTTTGAGGGTTTCTCATCATCCTCAGGCCCATTTCTACTGTGGAATTGAAGTTTATGGTATTCTAAGAATTGTCCCTCATAAACTTCTGAAAGGTAACCCAGGAAAATCCAGGATACATTCCACAAAACTCTTGCATCTTCTCTTCTTCCCTATCATAAATCCTAAATATGAGTAACATTTACCCTCAAAGTTCCCAATATTTTCATGCCTACAAGCTGTTCTGAATTGGTGAAAGCCAGATGTAGATATAGATGTAGAATAGATTTTTGTTTTGTTTGTTTTTGACTTTTGAAGTATAAAATTAAACTCAGGCGAGCAAAAAACCCACAAAAACTTCTTTGCCTTTGACAGAAGACCTTCAGCAATTATTTTTATAATGTTTCCCATTAGATAAAGATAGATAGGTGGATATAGATACACAAATATATAAGAATCTATCATTATATATTCCTGTATATTTTAAAATTATATATGTGTTTATATATGCATGTGTTTATACATACACATTTGTATATATACACACATACATGTATGCATATACACATATGCATATACCTATATACAAAAACATACATATATATGCACATATATACATAAAATATACATACATATATATGCATGGAGAGAGAGAGACAGAGAGAAGAAGAAGAAGAAGAAGAAGAAGAAGAAGAAGAAGAAGAAGAAGAAGAAGGAGGAGGAGGAGGAGGAGGAGGAGAGAGAAAGAGAGAGAGAGAGAGAGAGAGAGAGAGAGAGAGAGAGAGAGAGAGAGAGAGAGAGTGCTTATGGCACACACTCAAGTTGCCTGGTTGAGTTTCCCATTTCTAGCTGAACAAGTGGACCCTCTCCTAGCTCCCAACAGCAGTGAAAATACTGATGCAATCTGTAGCCACAATGTAAGGAGAAAAACTGAGGGTAGTTCACTCCCATTTAAATATTCACTATCAACAGCATTTCTTATTCAGCTGCCAAAAAAGGGTTTCGTCAAATCAAAGTATTCATGTCTTTTAACATTATCTTTTCACATATTTCTAATGAAATTTTCCAATGAAAGTTAAACAAAACTTGTGGAGATAAGAAAAAATGCAATATGCCATTTACAAGCAAGGTAATAATCATTGGCAAAATAATGCCAGGAATACCCTCATCAACCAGCCTCTTCTTTATTAATATAGTCCTTTCTCTAAGACAGCTCCAGTTTCCATATTCAGTTTACTTTATAAATCCTAAGTTGAATTAGCTAGTTATATTTTTTAATAATTCCAGCCTCCACGTAATTGTTTCCAAGAATTTGAGATGTGTGTGATCTTTTTCATTAATAACTGACACTTTCCTCTACTCATCTAAATTTTTAATAGTCATAACAGGAGAGTGGACCTGAATTCTTAATGTTTCTCTATCTCAAGATGATGATTAAATTTGCTCATCCCACCGGGGTGATGCAATATCTATATTTCATCATTAAAAAGTAACTTTCTAATTCTAACAATGTGAGGATCTTCCTTTTAGGCAGAGCTATGAATAGCAATTATTGTGTCTGGGACAAGCAATACAAATTTAATCCAAAACAAACATGACTATTGGTTGAAACTATTTCAATTTTCGTTTTACATGGAGTCAAAAATTATCAAGATACAGACACATTTCAATACATAATAAAGAATAAGAAACAGGCTTTTAGAAGAAAGTGATCTGTTGTGTAGTTATTTTTCAAAGAAGTGTAAATAATTTAACAATTTAAGAAAAAAACTACAGTACTACTCTTTTTATTCCTTTCCCTTTCTGAACTTTGTTCTTTCCTTTTTTCCTGTTCATTTGAAATGCTTTTCTAATACTGGTGTTGTTGTTGTTGCTGTTGCTATTGTTGCGTGTGTATCATTGTTCACTAATCTTCCACTGTTCCCATTTTTGCCTTCCCCCAATTAGAAGTTTCCCTTGGAATAAATATATAGAATTCAGCAAAATGAATAAACATTGGCCATGTCCAAAAATGCAGGTCATAGGCTGTATCTCTAGTTGAATACCCTAAAACATATTCAGTTTCAGTGGTGGTAGTGGGTGAAAAGACACATCTTGGTGAGATCACTGCTGAAGAACAGAGACCCCAGGGCACTTGAAGGCCATAGCTGACAATGGGAGCACCAAGAGATTTAACAAGGTAGAGAAAGATCATTGCTATTAAGTTATGGATAAAACACAACATCTACTTAGTTCTCGTTTTATCTAATATTTGGTTTTTTTTGCTAATTAGGTGCCAAGTTCAGTTGCTTCTCTCTCTTCCAGGAATACAAATATTGTCAGTATCCCCTAAATTATGATGCAAGGAAAAAAAATCCCAGTACTCCGCACTCTATTCACATCCGTGCTTCTAGGCCAAAGACAAACCTGAATAGTAAGCAAAAGACCAGCATTTGAGTGCAGATACTGATTTCAGCCAAGATCAATGCTCCAGTCCCTTCAAGAAAGCTGTTTTCATGTCTTACCGTGATGTTAGTGCCAATATTATGCTTTAAATGAAATATTTTATTATTTTGTCTTGATCTTTATTTTTTCTCATCATAAACATTTTCATTAATTTTTTGCATCTTGAACATTTTTATCAATCCATAAAAATATTTTATGTTCTAAGTAAAGATTAAGGGCTGAGGATAATGTCACAGATCCTTTTATAAGGAAACTAGGAAAGCAAGAAACAATTTACCTGTCAGATCTATGCAGAAGGGAAGATTTATAAGCAAATAAGAGATAGAGAACATTATTAAATGCAAAATCAATAATTTTGATTGCATTAAATTGAAAAGGTTTTTTTTTTTTTGCACAAACAAGGCCAATGCAACCAAAATTAGAAGGGAAGCAGAAAGCTGGGAAACAATTTTTATATCCAGTGTCTCTGATAAAGGACTCATTTTTAAAATATGTGGAGAAATAAGTCAATTTTATAAGAATACAAGTCATTCCCCACTTGATAAATGGTCAAAGGTTATGAACAGGCAGTTTTCAGAGGAAGAAATTAAAGCTATCTATAGTCATATGAAAAAATACTCTTAATCATTATTGATTAGAGAAATGCAAATCAAAATGACTCTGAAATACCACATCACAACTATCAGATTGGCTAACATAACAAAACAAGAAAATGATAAATGTTGGAGAAGATGTGGGAAAATTGTAACACTAATGCC
Source organism: Phalanger gymnotis (assembly GCA_028646595.1). Classification (NCBI taxonomy): domain Eukaryota; kingdom Metazoa; phylum Chordata; class Mammalia; order Diprotodontia; family Phalangeridae; genus Phalanger; species Phalanger gymnotis. The sequence goes on from CM053624.1 coordinate 19,899,377, forward strand.
TTGTTGGTAGAGTTGTGAATTTTCCCAGCCATTCAGGAGAGCAATTTGGAACTATACATAAAGAGCTATAAAATTGTGCATTCCTTTTGACACAGCAACACTACATTTAGGTCTGTATCCCAAAGAGATAATAAAAAGGCAAAAGGATCCACATGTACAAAATTATATATAGCAGTTATTTTTGTCTTGACCAAGAATTGTAGATTGAGGGGATTCCCATCAATTGGGGAATGACTTTGGTATATGTATGTACATGAACATATTAGAATATGAATGTGTTGGAATACTATTGTCCTATAAGACATGATGAGCAGGAGGACTTCAGAAAAACCTGGAAGGTCTTATATGAACTGATTCTGAGTGAAATGAATGGAGCCAGGAAAACATTGTACACAGTAACAGCAACATTATGTGATGACCAACTTTGATAGACTTAGCTCTAAGATCTTACATCTAAAACAATTACAAGACTAAAGATGGAAAATCCTATCAAACCAAATTACCAGCATAAAAAAAAATGTAAAGGGTCAATTCACTACCAATGAAGAGGAAATTAGAAAAATGATTATGCACTATTTTTCCCAACTATATGCCAATGAAACTGACAATCTAAGTGAAATGTATATTTATAAAAATATAAATTGCCTAGATTGAGACGAAATAAAATATTTAAATAATGCCATTTCAGAAAAAAAAATAAATTGAACAAGCTATCAATGAAGTCCCTAAGAAAAAATTGTGAGGTCCAATTGGATTTACAAGTGAATTTTACCAGACATTTAAAGAAAAAATTAATACCAATGTCATACAAACTATTTGGGGAAATAAACAAAGAAGGAATCTTGGCAGATTATTTTTATGATACAAACATGGTAGTAATACCTAAACCAGGAGGAGCCAAAATGGAGGAAGAAATTATAGACCATTTTACCTAATGAATATAGATGAAAAAGTTAAATATAATATTAGCAAAGATTACAGCACCTTATCACCCCATGCCTAGGTCAGAATTATGCCAGGAACACAGGACTGGTTTAATATCAGGAAAACTATTAGCATAATTTGGCCATATCCATAACAAAATTAACAGCAGTCATATTATTATTTCAATACATGAAGAAAAAGCTTTAGACAAAATAAAACACCCATTCTTATTATAAACACTAGAAAGCATAGGAATCAATGGAGTTTTCCTTAAAATGATAAGTAGTATCTATCTAAAACCATCAGCAGGCATATGTAATGGGGGTAAGCTAGAAGCATTTCCAGTAAGATCAATCAGGAAACAAGGATGTCCATTTTTGTAAATATTTATTTATTTTTAGTTTTCAACATTCATTCCATAAGTTTTAAATTTTCTCCACCTCCCTATCCACACCTCTCCCCAATATGGCATGCAATATGATATATTCTCTCTCTCTCTCTCTCTCTCTCTCTCTCTCTCTCTCTCTCTCTCTCTCTCTCTCTCTTTCTCTCTCTCTCTCTCTCTCTCTCTCTCTCTCCATATATATATATGTATATATGTACATATATACACATATATGTATATATATTCTTAATAAACATATTTGCACATTAGTCATGTTGTATCAAAAAATTAGAACAAATGGGAGGAACCAAATGAATGAAAAAGACAAAATAAAACAAATAGTATTCTTTGATCTGCATTCAGACTCCATATTTTTTTCTCTGGATGTGGCCAGAATTTTCTGCCATGAGTGTTTTGGAATTGTATTAGGTGCTTGCATTGCTGAGAAAACTTAAGTCTATCAAAGTGAATCATCACACAAAGTGGCTGTTACTGAGTACAATGTTCTCCTGGTTCTGCTCACTTCACTCAGCATCAGTTCACATGAGTCTTTCCAGATTTTTTGGGGTCTTCCTGCTCTTCATTTCTTACGCAGCACAATAGTATTCTATTATATTCATATACTAGAACTTTTTTAGCCATTCCCCAATTGATCGACATCCTTTCAGTTTCCAGCTCTTGACCACCACAAAAAGAGCTGCTGTAAATATTTTTGTACATGTGGGTCCTTTTCCCATTTTTATGATCTCTTTGGGATACAGGCCTAGAAGTGGTATTGCTGAGTCAAAGGGTATGGATATTTTTATAGCCCTTTGGGCATAGTTACAAATTGCTCTCTAGAATGGTTGGATCAGTTCACAACTCCACCAACAATGAGTTAGTGTTCCAATTTTCCCACATCTTCTCCAGCATTCATAATTTTACTGTCTCTGTAAACTGAGAATCAGTGATTCAGTCCTCTGGAACTCCTACAATTGTAAATTGAGGGGATTCTGTGTTGGTAAGCAAAATGGGCTCCTTAGCACTTAGTTCAACAAGTGACCTTGAAGAGTTAGGCTTTTGTTTGTGTTGAGTAATTCAGTGTATTTCATTGAGTCTTACTAAAACCCATATTAGGCTCAAACCCATATTAGGTATAAAACCTGTGTGGGTGTGGATTGGCAACGAAGGTGGGGCCCACGGTGGGGCTAACTCCAGGGAGGGCCTAGTTTACATATCTGGGACAGCAGAAGCTCTTAAACCACATGGGTTTAAGTTGCCTCTTTGTGAGGATTTTAGGTCATGTGGGTGAGTTGCATGTGTGACTCACCCCTGATGCTGACAAAGATATAAAAACCAGGGGTTAACCTCCTCTTCCTTGGAGCTCATTCCCTCAACAGTGGTGGTGTGTGACTCTGGGCCAGCCCTTGTTCTGAGCTCCTGGGCTGAACCTAGATGTTGGTAATTATGAATTGTACTGGGTCTGTCTGTTGATGTTTGTAATTTATTTGTATTTTGCTCTGAAGTTCAGTGTGCTGGGTTTTTCCCCTGAACTAAGTGAATGATATTTCTGTGCTGAATTAAAGTAAGCTTGCCAACCCCTTCACCTTGCTTTCCTTAGTTAAGCAGATCAAAAGAACCTGTGCTGACTGGCAGCTTTCTGGATGCTGGCTGTGGGTAGATCTTTCACCCCCACAGAAGCTGCTAGCTGGTTTGTGGAAACAAACCATGTATCCATCATTTGTGGAATAGCAGAACAAGTTGTGATATATGAACGTAGTGGAACTATTGTTGTATAAAAATGATAAGCAGGCTGATTTCATAAAAAAACCAAGAAAGAAATATGAATTAATGTGGAGAAGTGAACAGAACCAGGTGGACACTGTGCACAGCAGTGCAATATTATGCAATGATCTACTTGGATGGAGTTTGCTCTGCTCACTGAAGCAGTGATCTAAGACAATTCCAAGACTGAAGATGGAAAATACTATCCACATCCAGAGAAGTAACTATGGAATCTGAATGCAGATCAAAGCATACTATTTTCTCTGTTTTTCTGTGGTTTTTCCCTTTTGTTTTGATTCTTATTTACATTATGACTGAAGTAGAAATATGTTCAACACGATGTTACATGCATAGCCACTAGATACCATCTTGGGGAGGTTGGAGTATAGGAAGGGGGAAAAATTAGAACTCAAAATCTTATAAAAGTGAATATTTAAAACTATAGATAAATTTAAAAAAAAATTAAAAATATGTAATGATTGATTAAAGTACTATCTGTAATCAATCTGGAACTCCTTAGTCTCTTCCATTGGTAACAAAACTCACCTCATATTTATGGGGGAGGTACAGAGTTTTCTAGCCAGGAGGATTCTGGATGTTACCTGAAGTATAATAAGTGAAAAAAGTCAAAAGTAGAAGAATGAAGCTACTGCTCCAGCTAAACTGGAACATACTAAGGTGGAGTAATATGAAGTAAGTACGGAAATTAAATTGGAGACAATTTTTGTGGGGTGGGATGTTCATTGGTAGGGGATATTAAAGGAAAGAGAAGTAAAAAAAATA
>CM053624.1:19903732-19919752 GCA_028646595.1 Phalanger gymnotis
AGAGAATTTGGAACTCAAAGTTTTAAAAAATAGATGTTCAAAAACAAAAATAAAAAAGTTTTTTGCATGCAACTAGGAAATAAGATAAACAGGCAATGGGGCATAGAAATTTATCTTGCCCTACAAGAAAGAAAGGGAAAAGGAGATGGGAGGGGAGTGTGGTGACAGAAGGAAGGGCTGACTGGGGAACAGGACAACCAGAATATACGCCATCTTGGAGTGGTGGGGGTAGAAATGAGGAGAAAATTTGTAATTCAAACTCCTGTGAAAATCAACACTGAAAACTAAATATATTAAATAATAAAAAAAGAAAAAAAAGGGGGGGACAATAAAAGGGAGGGCAGATAGGGTGAAGAGCTAATCAAAAGCAAACACTTTTATAAAGGGACAGGGTCAAGGTAGAAAATTGAAAAAGGGAGACAGGATAGGAGGGAGGGAAATATAGTTAGTCTTTCACAACATGATTATTGTGGAAGGGTTTTGCATAATGATACACGTGGGGACTATGTTGAATTGCTTGACTTCTTAGGGAGGATGGGTGGGAAGGGAAGTGGGGAGAGAATTTGGAACTCAAAGTTTTAGAAGCGGATGTTCAAAAAAAGGGTTTTTTTTTGCATGCAACTGGGAAGTAAGATATACAAGCAATGGGGCATAAAAATTTATCTTGTCCTACAAGAAAGTAAGGGAAAAATGGATGGGGAGTGTAGTGCGGTGACAGAAGGGAGGACTGACTGGGGAATGGAGTAATCAGAATATATGCCATCTTGGAGTTGGGGGAGGGTAGAAATCGGGAGAAAATTCATAACTCAGAATCTTGTGGAAATCAATGCTGAAAACTAAAAAGGTTATATAAACAATAAAATATTAAAAAAGAAATAAGAACTTTAGAAATAATATAAGTAGGATGAAAATAGTGAATTTTATTTTATATATAGAGAGTTTTAATATCTTTTATAGAACATTCAAGAGGCATTGCCAAGCAGGAATTAATGATGTGAAGCAGATTAAGAGATAAATTAAGGTCTTATTTGTAGATTTAAAAGTGTTTTTTAGAGCTATAACATATAGCTATTTGATGAGATCTCCAAGAGTGATTGAGAGAAAAGCAAAGCTATCACAAAACAAAGTCAAGAAAAACACCCATACTAAGAGAATAGCAGTTGGTCAATTGACAATAAAAAGACTTTTCATCCACTTAGTCATTACCATGCAGATAGTTAGGTCAGTCTTTGTATGATGGTATCGACAAGGGAGTGGTCAGTAAAGTGTCATTCAATATAATTAAACTTCTGAATTAAATATTTATCATGTATCTATCAATATATATCTATCAGTTATCTATATCTATCAGATTTAAAAGTTTAAGTTGACTACCCTTTTGGTTAAACACAAATCAACATCTATCTAATGTCTATCATCTGTACATACACATATATGTTTATGTCTATGTGTGTATATATTTTGTTGTTTAGTTATTCGAATTATGTGTGACTCTTCTTGGTCTTATTGGGCATTTTCTTTTCAAAGACACTGGAGTGGCTTGCCATTTCATACTCCAGCTCATTTTGCAGATAAGGCACATATATAGTCTATATATCTATATTTATCTATTATCTATTAAGGGGAAGTTTGTTTTGATTATTTGTTTGCCTATGATAGATATTTCTATTTTTTGTGTGTTTGCAGGTGCATTAAATAAAGTCATTTCCATATTTTATAGAGGAATAGCCTCAGGGTTTGCAAATGAACTGAAAAAAAAAAAACAAAACCCTTGCCTTTAAATTAAGAAATGAAAACAAAATATATGCTGACATTACAAGAGGAAACCCAGGACATGAGTATGATCTAAAGAGAATCATTTCAGAGAATCCCACAGGATCAAATGTGGACTACATATATTTCAAGTTCTAAACATGGGCTGTCAGTTGCAACACCACTATCAACAAAAAGAAAATAAACAAACACACAAAAATAATAGAAAACAGACTCCGAAATCCTGATTTTGCCAACTAAATATTTGCATGATGTTTCACTGTCATTAAAGAAGCATGAAGTATGATTGGTACATCCATCATTTAAAAGTACACCTGAGTTTGAGGATTCTATCTTGTGTGTGTGTGTGTGTGTGTGTGCACATATGCACACACATGCAAAGGTTGAAGCAAGGGAATGTATTACATGATGGATATAAAAATGTGGGACATTCCTTTAATGAGTGGCAAGACTCTCAAAATAAGGATATTGGTACCAAAACTTACATTTTCACATTGCTTTAAGTTTCATAAAGTGTTTTAGCTTCAATATATAACTTGAAATTCACAATAACCTTTTGTGGAATGTACTATACATATTTACTTTTTATAGATGAGAAAATTAAGCTTTTGTGGTATTAATTAATTTAACTATGGTCTTTCAACTAGTAAGAGCCAGAGGCAGATTTGCCATCTAGGTCATCTAGAGATACTATGTTCAGATTGTCAAATAATGGGAATGATTTATACAATTTTGTTTTGTTTTTAAATGATAAAATGGAGATGATAGCAAGATTAAATAAGGGATAAGAGATTTGCTTCTAGTAAGTTAGATGAGGATAAGAAATAGCAATAACTGCTGCTGACCCATTATTTTAATTCTGCTACTCTACCTGATGAATAATGTGTATATGTGTATGTACATACAAATACAAATGTGTGCATTATAGAATGTATATACACACATACACAGATGGGTATGTATGTATATATCTATTTGCCTACACACATACAGGATATCCTATAGAACAGAGGCAAAAAATAGATAATCAGATCCCTAAGCACTCGTATGTACATAGGTGTATATTCTCCTCCATTAAATTGGTGTATTTACATACTGAAGAAATCCTTGGATAAGCCAAGCAATAAAATGATGTAACAGTATTAAGAATGAGATACTGAGGTCTCTAAATCTTCTGCTTTCTTCTTCCAAATACATACCAAATATGCAAGAAACAAAATAATTTCAGTTGTAGAGCCCCTCCTCAATAATCCATTGATGCCACATCAATGTGACACATCACTATTTTTAATCAGTCGTATGTAAATCATAAAGATTTTGGCGTAACAGTACAAAAGATTCATATTTTCTATATTTGGCATAAATGTGTATATGTATTATATGTATTTGTTATATATAATACATATATGTGTATATATGTCTGTTTATGTGTCTATATATGTGCCTATAAATATATTTGTATATATATATATATTTGTATATGTGTGTGAATATATGTGTGTATGCCAATTTTCATGGAAAGAATAAGTAATATGATATAACAGGATCAGAAACAAGATCAGATAACTACCAAAAACACTAAATTCATTGTGTGAGAGAAAATATTGAACTTCTTTTTATGTTCATTCCATATATTCAAATTGCGTAATTATATCCATCTGAAAGCCATGTTGCTTTTTAATTTGTACATACTGCAATGTAGTGGAATGAGCACCAGACAGCTCTGCCAATGTTACCTGTATCACTTGTGTTCACTTCTTCTGTTTTATGAACACCATTTTCTTCATTTGTGAAATTTAATTAAAACAGCTGATCTTTAAAAGGTTGACTTCAAGCTCTGACATTCAGTGAGATATGACTTGGAATATTAATTACAGCAGAAAACTGATATTTTGACCAAGCAGGTGGTCTTAAAAAATAAGATGCTTAACCAGGTATCTTGGGACAGATTTCAGAAGTGTCTGGAAATTGTATAGGAAACAATATCTTTCTTTTAAGCAGCCTCTAACTGAAATTTAGCGGATTATTCAATTATGAATTTAGGCATCAAACATTTTTTTGAAAATTCTAACAATCAGTTCATAGGCTTCACCAAGCTTTCAAGAGCCCCATACAAAAAGAAGACTAAAAACCCTTGCAAGAGAGGCCAAACTGGTCACCGTTCTGGCATTCTACCATCCCTTTTCAACATTTTAGTTGTATTTCAAGGCACATCACTCAGAATTCAACCATGAAATTCTCTTTCTTTCTTTCTTTCTTTCTTTCTTTCTTTCTTTCTTTCTTTCTTTCTCTCTCTCTCTCTCTCTCTCTCTCTCTCTCTCTCTCTCTTTCTCTCTCTCTCTCTCTCTCTCTCTCTCCCTCCTTCTCTCCCTCCTACCTCCCTCTCCTCTAATGTTGTTTGAGTTTTCATCCCTCACTCTTTCCAATGTTATCTTTAATAGATTATTTTTAGCCTAAAAAGATAGGCTTCCTCGATTTCATATATTTATCATATGATAATAAACCAAACATTCCATGCTGACTTGATTTTCTCAGCTGTACTGAGGTCAAAATGTTCCTTTTTTTCCTTTACATTTTTCACCTCAATAATCATCTTTATTCTGTGTCTCCCATTGTCTTCTTATGAAGTTTTATAATGTAACCAAGTTAGACTGATAAAAGGTCCACATTCTGTTAATCATCTCAATTCCTGTTGATTGCTTTTGTTTTCATGTGGACCCAAGATTTCAACAAATGTAAATCACAAGCCTAATGACAGCTAAAAGGTCAGAGATGGAAGAATGACTAAAGGCTTAAATTCTTTCTGTGTTATTGTTTTTGAAAAATAATTATTTTGTCATTCATATTTTCTCATAATAATTCTTTCCCGTTATAACCCATTAGGATTAATCTTTTCATATTCACATTCCCATAATCCAACATCAACTAGAAAACTATTTCATATTTTTTGGTCAGGAATATTTTTACCGTATCTGTGGATATAACCTCTACAAGCTATTTGAGATTGATACATTCTCATGCAGCACAGATAGCTTGCTTTATTGATGAACAGTCAAGATAAAATCACATAATCACAGAATTTTAGAGTTGGAAGAGACCACAGAAAGCATCTACCAAAATTTATTACTTAAAGTGAATGTTTTCTATAATATTTCTGATTATATTACTGTTGACTGAATGTATCTCCATACAGAAAGAAAAAATAGAGATCCCATCATCAAAAAAGCCTTTTGGTGTATACAGGGTTCTGGGGTTTTGACCAATGACACCTAGGTTTGAGTCTTGCCTTGCTTTTAACTTGTTGTGTCACCTTGAGCAAGCCCCTTCTTTTCCTCACATCATTGTTTCTTCATCTGGAAAATGAACTGGGAAGACTAGAATAATTAATTTATTCCTTCAACAAACACTTAGTAAATACCCGTCATGCACCAGGGAACTTGGAAGGTTCTGGAATTACAAAGCAAAGATCAAATGGCTTTTGTTTTGTGGCACAATGGAAAGAACTCTGCTCCTGAAATTAGGAAGACTTGTGTTAAAATCCACCTTCAGACGTTTCCTCATTGAGTGACCCTGGGCATAACTTAACCTCTGTTTGCTTCAGCTTCCTCAGCTGTTTATTGGGAATGATCATAGCACCCAAGTCTCAGAATTATTGGGAGAATCCAAGGAGATAATTATTCTAAAATGCTTGACAAAGTGGCTGGCACATAGTAGGAACTATATAAATGTAGGCTATTATTATTTTTGTTGTTGTTGTTGTTACTGCATCCATTAAACTGTGTAATTGCTAAGGTTCTCTATCTCTGAATTATATGCTCTGTGGATGCTCTTTGGCTCCACATTGTTGGTTGCTTCAGTTGACTGAGGTTCTTCAAAGTGAATGTGCACTGAGATTTGAATGATGACACAAAATGCCCTTGTGGTATCACAACTGAGACCAAGTGGCTTCACATAAATGTGGGGCTGGCGTGCCCCTCCCCTACATCTGCCCAAGTTGTCTCATTTCCACTCCAGGGATAGCTTAGATTTTCCTTTTTAAGCTGCTAGTCTTGCCCAATCCCTGGAAATTTAGATCAATTTAAAGTCCCCCAGATCAGACATATTTTGTGAGCCTTTTGCTAATGTCTTTAATTCACTCATTTTTGTTCATAAGAATCTACTTCAGGCTATGGTACACCACCACCTACCGGAACTTCTTCAGCTCCTTTTTTAGCCACACTCAACTGTTCCTGATCCTGAATTAGATCATTCTTCACTGACATTGTTTTTTCTTCCAAAGACTTCAGGTTTTCAGTAGTATCGCTGAGTGTCTTCAGTGCTGCAACCATATTTTCCAAGTCTCTAATGTCCCTTGATCATATTATTGCCTTCTGATCTCCCTGGACAATCTATAAATCTCTCAGCACTTGTTCTACTTTTGAATTCTCATCCGATGCATTTGTAGCCTGCAATTCTATATTCTTTGCCCTTGATCTCAATTCTTTATTCTTTTCCTGAAGTCTTATAATTTCCATGTTTGGAAACTCTGATCTTCTGCCTTCAATAAGTGGAACAAGTCTTGATGGCTTTATGTTCTCTGAATTGGACTTTTTTTTTGAAGTAGTAAATTCTGCTTTTTTTTTCAAATTCTGCAACTCTTTCTAATAATTCTCAATTTCCCAGCTCTGAGAAACCTGTCTCTTAGCTTAAGATACCACTTCTCTACCTGTGAAAATGGCTGCCAAAGAAGCAACATGTTGGTACAGGAAGTATTGATGAGCTCGCTACTTCTCTATGAACCAAAGTCTATAGTTCCTTCAGAATTTCAGTTACTTCATCTATGGTAAAGGTGTCATCTATTAGCCTTCTCTCCTTGATACCCTAGAAGGAGGAATCTACAGTCTTCCGTCTTAAACCTCTTTTTGAAAGAGAAAAACAAGTGTAATTGATTATTCAATTTTGATGTTGATCATGTAGACCCAATTCCAATTGCAGATATTTTTTAATGATGGTAATGGTGCTTAATGCCATTTACCACATAGTTTGTTTTTTTTCCAATTTTCTCTTTCATCTCCCTCTGATTTTCTCTGATTCATGAACTATTAACTGGCTGCCATTTTTCAGGAAAAAATTGGCTGTGTGAAACATAGAGAATATATCTGTTCTAAATTACTCCAAGCCAGTCAAGTGAACCTTTCCTTAAGTGGAAATTGACAGGAAATATGCAAACTGCAGGTATTTGACTTCAACATCTTTCTGGATAAACCATTTTTTTTCTTAATTTCTATACTCAGGATATGAGCCTTTTCTGAGATCAGAACAACATTTCCTTCTAACTTCCCTATGGCTAATTTAGTCAGAAATTTTTGTTCCCTCATTCATCTCAGCAAGTACATTTTTGATATTTGAATTGTGTATTAGATTATGCCAATTTCCCTAGTGCTTTTGATAATGATTCAAAGAGAGGTAAACTGAAAACTGAATGCTTCATTGGTCCTGTCATTTCAATGCTTCGTAACAAGAATAAATTAAAACCCTATTATAAGGATTGGAAGACAAACTGAGCAGAAAATTTAATTATTTTGCAGTTTATAAACTTTCAATAACAGACCATAAATAACAAATATTGCATTCTTAATTTCATTTTAAATCTCTTGTTTGATCCCTAATTGCGAATGAGGTCAAGAGTGAGTTTTTCCACGGGTAAAAATTATTTCTATCTCATATAAAATAAAACAGCCTGAAAAATGGCTTAACAATAGTTACCCATTTCTAAAAAAAAGTTGTTTTTTTTTCCCTGAAAAGTACAGTTGATTATCATTCAGTACAATTCACTAGTATCTATCAAGTCTTTTATGAGTATATCATAAAAGGATCTAGGGGTATATGTCTTGATATGGTGAGATGAAGCCTGGGTATTGGTAAGTACATCTGAGTTTAAATATTGTCTCCAACTAAAGACATAACTAGATTAGACCGATCATGGCTTTGCCCCCACAGTATGAAATTTACAGGATTCTATTAGTTCCATAATCTTTCACAATTCCTCTTTGCACCTTTGCCCTAGCCATTACTGGCCATTGCAGTGGGAACAGTGCCTCCATTCCAGGATGTGCTTCTCACTCAAAATTAAAAAAAAAAATAGAAACTAGTATATTGGAGCATACCTTTTTCCCCAGCTCAAATCCTTCCACACACTGCACAGAAGGGTCAGCCCTTCAAAACAGTAGATACTTTATGGTAATCTTCCTCTTTAGCTTCTCCTCAGAGCTCCTATCCTTGTTTATCTCTCTGATGGGTGCAGAACAAGAAAAAAAAAATATCAGTTACCATTATGTCTCTAATGAGATTAAGAGTGAATAACTTCTCTTCCTCTTAGTTCTATTATCAGTTAAATGGACATTTTCTACTAAGTGTATAAACAATTGAGGAAAGGACTTTGTAAATATAAAATTGCTACATAAAAGACTAATATGGTTTCATATGGTATGTTTGTTTTGTTGATCTTTTTCTGGCTCTGTCTCTCTGTCTGCCTCTCTGCCTCTTTCCCTTTGTCTCTCTTTGTCTCTGTGTTTCTGTCTAGTTCTCTCTGTCCCTCTCTGCCTTGGTCTCTTTGTCTCTGTCTCTGTCTTTCTGTCCCTATCTGTTCTCTCTCTCTCTCTCTCTCTCTCTCTCTCTCTCTCTCTCTCTCTCTCTCTCTCTGTATACACACACGAAAATATATAAATATATATAACATATATATATACGTATATACATACATATATATATGTATATATATATATGTTGCTAACTTACCATCATTGTTTTGTACTAATGATCTGAGAACTCTTGCACAGGTGTATAAATTAGTGTTTAATATAATTGAATTCAGTGAATGTGATGTAATTTCACCTCTTGTAGGCTAATGGAGAGCATTTTAGGACGACCCAAATAACAGAAGAAATGAGAGCTATCCAGTGGCTCCTTCTATTTTCATCAGTTTGATTCTTTTTATGCTGAGTTTCTATATTTCAACAGTTTTTCATTCTATGAAGTCTTGAGATTTTGATGATGGATTAAATACTCAAAATATTCTTAAATTTTTCTGGGTCAGTGATATGTCCAGGAGATCATGGGCAATTGTTCTGTTTCTAATAATGACCTGTATTTTTTTTCTCAAAGAGATTTTGACATTCATATTTTTAGAATTGAGATTTGTCATTTCTTTTCTTATGAAAGATAGGAAGATTCCAAAGTGAAGATGCAGTCCTGAGGGTATAGCCTGTTAATTTTCTTCAGCCTGCAGTGATGTATTTCTATCATTTTAATATACTCTTAATGTATCAATAAATCCAAGATGTTTAAGGATAAATTTTGTACGATTACTGGTGGGCAATTATGATAAGCTTCCTACAATTTACACACACACACACACACACACACACACACACACACACAATCTATGTATCTTATTATTAGTTTGACTCATCTATGTCAACATATTATTGACTAAGTTCATATCAATGTTATCAATTGATGGTGTTTGTATTCTGTTTTTTGATCTTACCCATCTCATAGGCTCTGTTAAATCATTTTTACTTATACTTAACAAATCAATGCCATGTGCCTGATATCAAACTTTGGTATTTCTCAGGGAAATGATAATAGTGCAATTGCCTGTTTATCATATGCAGTTTTTGGATTCAGAGATCCTGGGTCCAAATCCAGTCTTTATCACTTACTACCTGTGTGACTTTGGGAATGTCACTTGACGTACCTAGGTCTGTTTTTATTTACCCAGAGAAAGAAGACACTTTCTAAGGTTACTCAGGTTCTCTGATCCTAAAACATGCTGAATTCTATACTTTCTAAAAGTTAAAGAGATTATAGTCCTGTGTTTTCTTTTAAAGATAAAGAAAATAAGACCTCATAGGGTAAGTGATTTATCCAAGGGAGGGCAGCTATTTTGCCTCAAAGGGGATAGACCCAATTGTTCTACAAGGCATAGGGCTCATACCAGGTTTTTCAAACACCTGACTTAGTAGGAGCTCAAGCTGTGTATTTCAGATGCCTCACGTCTTCACTCCAATCTGGTTGGTATAACTTTGTACCCTTTCTTCTCTGTTCCCCAGGAGCTGGTGCAAACTGATACCTCTTTGCAGATCTATCCACTATAATGCCATGTTCTATGCTTTTCTCAGAAGATCCACTTTTATTTCATCCCCCACCCCTCCTCCCAAATGTTTGGACTTTTTTGGAACCTCATCACAGCCTAGGTGCATGTTGATGCAGTTAGCAGTCCCATTTCATATGTTGGAAACAATGTACCCTAATTGGTCTTGAAATCACCAGTTACTGTATCCACCAGTTACTCGATCTCTAGACTACATTACTCACTACCTCTCCAAAAATTCTAACCGGAGAGCTGCCGTCTTATGTTTCTGGACCATATAGACTCATGAAGTCTGTAACAGTCATACAGTTTTGTTTTATTTTTAACAAGAAAGGAATTTAGTGATCATTTATCTGTATGATCATAGATTTGGAAATAGAATGGTCAACTAGTCTAACCTATAGGATGAACTTACAGGTTTATTATTCAAAACCTATTTGCTTCCTTCCCCTTCTCCACTTTCATTGTACAGATGAAAAAAATGGAATCCAATATTGTTTCAAAGCAGCAATATATAATTGAAACAGTCCTGAATTTTTAAATAGCAGGTCTGGGTTTGAATCCCATTGTGTTATTAAATAGCTACATGATATTGGTCAAGTCAACTCTCTGGACATTAGTGTTCTAATCTATAAAATAAATGAGTGAATAGACATTTTCTAAGTTTGCCCAAGTGTAACAACAATGTTGCTAGGAGCTGGTGTGGGGGTGAAAGACTGATAAGACCAGCAACACAGAAAGGCTGCTAGCACAGGTCCTTTGATCTTCTTTTCTAAGCAAAGCAACTTTAAGGGGTTAATATTATTATTTAATTAATTATACATATACAATTCACTTTGTTCAGGGGAGAAAGTCAGCACCCTGAACTTCAGAGCAAATACAAACAGAAATTATAAACAGAAAATATAACAGAGTAAATAACACAAATCAACAGACAGGCTTCTAGCTGCCTGACCAAAGATATGTACACACAGTTACCAGAGAAAGAAGCACCAGTATCTAGGTTTTCAAAGCCAGGGGGCTCCTTAATGGCTACTCAGAGCCTCCACACCCACACTCTTCCAATGAGTGAGCCCCAAACAAAACTCTAACCTCAGAGTATACATACTCTTTTTCAGGGTCAGAGTGCTTCACACATCTTGGGGATTTCACACCTCTTGAGGGCTTCACAGCTCTCATGACTTAATTAACACGAGTGTGTGGGCCTTCCTACAAACAAAGGTGAGACTTAATCAAAGACATTTGATTGTCCCAGTGCTGAGAAGTACTCCAAAACAAAAGACAACAAAAAGTCCCACTTTGCTTGCCCTTACACCAAGGGAAGGCTGGTAAAGTTGAAGGATAGAGCATCAAAACAGGGGCTTCTTGACACCATGGGCTTTTTCTAGTTTCTCTCAGGCATAATGCAGAATAACTAAGACCAGAAAAAGAGGTGAGTTTGTCACATAGTGTGAATGTGAAAAATATTAGGCATCTCCCATGGGACACTGATAATTGTTCAATATTAAAATAGCACAGGGGAACTCTTTTTTTCCTCTGGACTGGTCATCTATGGAGGATTTGTGGGTGAATATGGCAAAAAAGGAGAAAGAGTGGTGGTATAAGTATTGTTTTCTGTATTCATGGAGGCAACACCTAAAGAGCTGAAATCCACAAATTTATCAAAGTATCATGTATCTCTGTCATTTCACAGATTTTATTTATATCATTCTGTGTACATATTATGTATATTGTATCATGATGATTTATTTTAATAAACCTGCAATGTGAATGACGTAGGTGTGGAACAAAGATTACACATTATAAAGTTCTTGACCTCAAAGAACTTATATATTATGTATATGAGATATATGGCACGCACACAAACATGTAAGATATATATATACACACACACACACACACATATATATGTATATATATATGTATATGTGTGTATATATATACATATATATATATATATATATATATAAAGAGGAATTCAAAAGAAAGATGCAATTAAAATACCTTAGGAAAATCAAAGATAGAAGAAATAGACTCAAGTACTATCCTTCCAAACCAGGCCATTTTTCCCTTAGAAATATCAAACAAAACAAAACTGCATGAATGCTGTGAACTTCATGATTCCACATGATCCAGAAAGAGAAGAAGGCAGTTCTCTGGTCAGAATTTTCAGAGGGATACCTGAGGAATATAGTCTAGAGACTGAGTAACTTGTGAATCCAGTAACTGGTGATTTTAAGACACATTGAGGTACACTGTTTTCAGGATACGAAATAGGACTGACAAGTGCATCAACATGCACCTAGGCTGTGATGAGGTTCCATGCTGAGAATCAGAAGATAAGTCCTAGTTGATATTCTCCTGAAGTTTAACTTGATTTTTAAAAATTATTCTTTCTCTTTTTGCTGTGTACCATTCATTCTTAGGACAAAAGTGATAGACTTAAAATCATCAGAGACTTGAGTTCAAATTATGTCTCTATCATTTATTAGCTCTGTGACTATAAGAAAGTCCCATAATCTTTCTCTGCCTCTTTCCCTATGAGCTTAATATTAGGAACTAACTAACTCACAGACTTGTTGTTGACAACAAAACAGATAAGGAATATACAGTGCTTATAAAATTTTATGCACTATATAAATATTAATTATTATAGTTACTTCTTGTTTTTGTCATCATTATCTTTGTCATGTGTCATGGGAGGAAGGGGAGGAAAGAATAGTGACAATAGAGGAATGGACAAGGACTAGAAATGATGAAAAAGAGGGAATAATAATGATAGAGTCATCCTGAGGACACTTCCATGCACAAAGATGAGAGAAATCACCATGGATAGAGAAGAGAAATCACTGAGGGGAAGAGAGGTAGTGTACACATTAAAATCTGCAAAAGTTTAAACCTAAGGCTCTATTAGAGGTTCATTCTGCAGTCAAAATTTCAAAGAATTAAAGAAAAAAAACAGTCATGGAGATTTAGGCTACATTGGACTACAGATGGGAATGTTTTATACAATCTATATTTTTTTAAAAGACAGCATTATGCCATATCATGGAAATCACAATAATAATCCCCTTTAATGGCAAAACAAATCAAACCCAATGTCAATGGCCACAAACCATATCTCAACGCTTCTGTTCTATTTTGTAAATGAATGACTTTAAGCTCCGTATGACTTAATTAAACTAAATGACCAATAAGAAGAATCTACCTCACCAGGAAAGCCAAATTGATATATAATTGGCCTCTGGGTATCTAGGGACCTCAGGCAACTAGCAAGTGCTCATCTTCAAGTAAATTGAAGCTGCCAACTAATTGCTTATTTTAAAGACCTCTGGGTATTTGAGCAATTATCAATCAATCTCTCTGTTTGTATTACTCAACAAATGGATAGGAAACTTCATCATATGTTAGTCCCTGCCCAGGATATTTTTTAAATTTATTATTTGACATTTTTTTAGTTTTCAGCATTGAATTCCACAAGATTTTGAGTTACAAATTTTCTCCCCATTTCTACACTTGCCCCACTCCAAGATGGCATATATTCTGATAGCCCTGTTACCCAGTCAGCCCTCCCTACTATCACCCCCTCCCCCACAATCACTTTTCCCCTTACTTTCTTGTAGGGCAAGATAGATTTAGATGCTCCATTGCCTGTATATCTTATTTCCCAGTTGCATTCAAAAATGACTATTTTGAGCATCTGCTTTTCAAACTTTGAGTTCCGAATTCTCTCTCCTCTTCCCTCTCCACCCAACCTCCCTAAGAAGGCAAGGAATTCAACACAGGTCACACATGTATAATTATGCAAAACACTCCCATAAATAGTCATGTTGTGAAAGACTAACTATATTTCCCTCCCTCCTATCCTGTCCTCCTTTATTCAATTTTCTCCCCTGACCCTGTCCCTTTTCAAATGTGTTAGCTTTTGATTACTTCATCTCCCTATCTGATCTCCCATCTATCACCCCCACCCCTTTTTTATCCCCTTCTCCCTACTTTCATGTGGGATAAAATACCCAATTGAGTGTGTATGTTATTCCCTCCTCAAGTCAAATCCTATGAGAGCAAGATTTGCTCATTCTCCTCACCTGCCTGTTCTTCCGTTCCAATAAACTGCTTTCTCTTGCCACTTTTATGTGAGATAATTTGTCCCCTTCTATCTCTCCCTTTATCCCTCTATCAATATATTCCTCTCATCCCTTAATTCTATTTTATTTTTTAGATATCATCCCTTCATATTCAGCTCACCCTGTGCCCTCTGTCTATGTGTATGTATATTTCCTTCAACTACCCTAATACTGAGAAAGGTCTCATGGATTACACACATCATCTTCCCATGTAAGAATGTAAGCAAAACTTCTATTTTAGTAACTCCCTTATGATTTCTCTTTTTTACCTTTTCATGCTTCTATTGATTCTGGTGTTTGAAAGTCAAATCTCCCCTTCAGCTCTGGTCTTTTCACTGAGAAAGCTTGAAAATCCTCTATTTTGTTGAAAATCCACATTTTTCCTTGGAGCACTATACTCAGTTTTGCTGGGTAGGTGATTCATTGTTTTAATACTAACTCCTTTGACCACTGGAATATCATATTCCCAGCCCTTCATTCCCTCACCGTGGAAGCTGCTTGATCTTGTGTTAATCTGATTGTGTTTCCACAATACTCAAATTGTTTCTTTTTGGCTGCTTGCAGTACTTTCTCCTTGATTTGGGAGCTCTGGAATTTGGTGACAATATTCCTAGGAGTTGTCTTTTGGGATCTTTTTGAGGAGGCAATTGGTGGATTCTTTCAATTTTTATTTTACCCTCTGGTTCTAGAATATCAAAGCAGTTCTCCTTGATAATTTCTTGAAAGATGATGTCTAGGTTCTTTTTTTTGATCATGGATTTCAGGTAGTCTAAAAATTTTTAAATTATCTCTCCTGGAATATTCTCCTGTTCAGTGGTTTTTTCCAATTACGTATTTCACACTGTCTTCCATTTATTTCATTCCTTTGGTTCTGTTTTATAATATTTTCATTTCTCATAAAGTCTCTAGCTTCCACTTGCTCCAATCTAATTTTTAAGGTAGTATTCTCTTCAGTGGTCTTTTGGACCTCCTTTTCCATTTGGCTAATTCTGCCTTTGAAGGCATTCTTCTCCTCATTGGCTTTTTGGAGTTCTTTCCCATTTGAGTTAGTCTATTTTTTAAGGTGTTGTTTTCTCCAGTATTTTTTGGGTCTCCTTAGGAAGTCATTGACTTGTTTTTCATTGTTTTCTTGCATCACTCTCATTTCTCTTCCCATTTTTTCCTCTTTTCCACATCCTTTTTCAGCTCTTCCATGGCCTGAAACTAATTCGTATATTTCTTGTAGGCTTTTGATGTAGGCTTTTTGACTTTGTTGACTTCCTCTGGCTATATGTTTTGATATTCTTTGTCACCAAAAAAAGATTCTAAATTCTGAGTCTGAACCTGAGACCATTTTCTCTGCCCGTTCATGTTCCCAGTCACTACTTAACATTTGAGCTTTTTGTAAATGTATTCCTCCTTGTAGAGTAGAGAGTACTTTGTCCCAAGCTTGAGGGGCTATGCTGCTTTTTCAGAGCTACTTGTACACAGCAAGCTCTGCCACACTAGCACTCCTTCTCCCCCAAGAACCGCCAACCTGGACCATGACCCAGATCCCAGTAGGCTCTGCACTACCACTCTGATTCACTGCTTAATTAAAGGGTGTGCCTGGGGCCAAAAGCAACCTCAGCAGGAGCTCTGGAAGCAGTCACAGAGCTGCACCACTTCTGTACTCCCAGGGCCGGGGTCAACTGCAAAATATCTTTATATTTATTTTAAATCTCTTTTTGTAATTACCTATATCTACACATACTGATTTTCCAGATAGAATGCAAGATCCTTGAGGACAGTGACCATTTCTCTTTTGACTTTTTATTCCTAGGGCTTAGCACAGTTCCTGGCAAACAATAGGAACAAAATAAATATTGCTAATTGATTCAATGTAGTTTTCCTAACAAACTGTCATATATTTCCTTCTGTAAGGAATTCTGTAGCTACTTGTCCTCCAAATAAAAAAGCCTTAGACTCATGTAGTAGGAAGGCCGAATTTATAATCTCAAATATAAT
>CM053624.1:19925562-19948779 GCA_028646595.1 Phalanger gymnotis
CAGTAGGTGGGCCTGGGGCCAGAAGCAACTGCAGCAGTAGTTCTAAAGCTGCCCCACCTCAGCTGCCCTTGGGGCGGTGGCTGAACCACTAACTCCTTCCACTCCCCTCAGCTTTTCCCACTAACCTTCTCTCTTGTCTTTGGTGTTTGTGGGTTGAGAAGTCTGGTAACTGCTGCAGCTCACTGATTCAGGGCGCTAGGGAATGCTCCGCCTGGTTCATGGTCTGGTTGGTCCACACTGCCCACACTGGGCTCTGCTCTGCTCCACTCCACTCCTAGCTCTGTGCAGGATAGACCTTACCCACAGACCACCCAGGCTGTCCTGGACTAGAGCCCTGCTTCCTTCCACTATTTTATGGGTTCTGCAGTTCTAGAATTGGTTCAGAGCCATTTTTATAGGTTTTTGTAGGGACTTGGCGGGGAGCTCATGTTCGTCCCTGCTTTCCAGCCTCCATCTTGGCTCCACTCCTCCCATATAATAAGTTCTTCACTTAAAATCTTGGATCATAAGGTTCGTCAAACACTAGATCAGTATAATCATTTCCTACCATTCATCATGTGATTAATCTCTTCTATTGATCCATGGTTCTATATATTATCCAGTACTACATTATTTTGATAAATATTGCTTTGCAACACAATTTGCTTTACAAATACTTTTGGTAGATTGATAATATGACATTACAAAAATAAACCAGTTTAGGGAGAATTTTTTTATTATATTGGCACTGCCTATACACATGCAATTAATATTTTTCCAGTTGTATAGATCTGTATTTATTTGTGTGAATTGTTTGATATTTTGTTTTATAGTATTTTATTTTCCAAATTACATATAAAGACAGTTTTAACATTTGATTTTACAAAAAAAAAACATTTTTAGAATTACAGTTTTCCTCCTGCCCTCTCCTCTCTCTCTCCTTCTCCTTCCTTCCTAATAGCAATTTGATATAGGTTATATATGTGCAATCATGTACACACATTTCCATATTAGTCATGTTATGTAAAAAGAAACAGAACACAAAGGAGAAAAACACAAAAAAATAAAGAATGTAGAAATAATATGCATTGATCTGCGTTTAAAGTACATTGGGTTTTTTTTCTCCCTCTGGATGTGAATAGTCTTTTCAATCATGAGTCCTTTGTAATTGTCTTTGATCATTGTATTGCTGTGAAGAGGTAAGGCATTCATAGCTGATCATCACACAATGTTGCAATTACTATATACAATGTTCTCCTGTCTCTGCTCATTTCACTTTGCATCAGTTCATATAAGACTTTCTAGGTTTTTTTTTCCTGAAATCTGCCTGCTCATCATTTCTCATGGCATGATAGTATTCCATTGCTTTCATTTTACCACAATTTCTTCAGCCATTCCCCAAATGATTGGCATCCACTCTATTTTCAGTTCATTCTCAACACAAAAAGATGTGCTATACATGTTTTTGAACATATGTATCCTTTTCCCTTTTTTATGATCTCTTTGGGATACTGACCTAGTAGTGTTTTGCTGGATCAAAAGGTCTGCAGTTTGATAGCCTTTTTGGCACAGTTCCAAATTGCTCTCCAGAATAGTTGGATCAGTTCACAACACCACCGACAATGCATTAGCGTCCCAGTTTTCCCTTGTGCTTTCGGATATTTATCATTTTCCTTTTCTGTCATAATAAAAAATCTGATAGGTGTGAGGTAGTACCTCAGAGCTGTTTTAATTTGCATTTCACTAATCAAAAGTGATTTAGAGCACTTCTACATATGACTAAAGATTGCTTTGATTTCCTCATCTGAAAACTGCGTTTTCATATCCTTGGACCATTCTTCAATTTTTGTTTTATAAATTTGACTCAGTTTTCTATATATTTGAAAAATTAGGGCTTTATCAGAGACAATGTAAATTTTTCTCCCAGTTTTCCGATTTTCTTCTAATCTTTGTTGCAATGATTTTGTTCGTGCAAAACATTTTTAATTTAATGCAATCAAAATTAACATTTTACATTTTATAATACTTTCTATCTCTTATTTAGTCCTGAATTCTCCCCTCATCCATAGAACTCACAGGTAAACTGTTCCTGGCACTCCTAATTTGCTTATGGTATCACCCTTTATGTCTAAATAATATACTCATTTTGACCTTATCTTATATGAGATATGAGGTAAATGAGGAAAGATGTTGGCCTATACCAAGTTTCCAACATATTATTTTCCAGTTTTCCCAGCAGTTTTTGACAAATAGTGAGTTTTTATGTTAGATGCTAAGGCATTGGGGTTTATCAAACACTTGGTTATCATCGTCATTTACTACTGTATGTCATATACCTAATCTATTCCATTGATCCACCACTTTATGTCTTAGCATGTACCAGATAATTTTCATGGTTACCACTGCAAATATCACTTGAGATATGGTTCTATTAGGGCACCTTCTTTACATTTTAAAACTATTTCTCTTGATATTCTTTACCTTTGATGTTTGCAAATGAATTTTGTTGTTATTTTTTTCTAGCTCTATCATATGATTTTTTTGGTAGTTTGATTGGTATGGCACTGAATAAATTAGTTTAGGCAAACTTGTGATTTTTTCATGGCTCAGCCTACCCATAAGCAACTGATATTTTTCCATTTTTTTAGATCTGACTTTAATTCTGTGAAAAATGTTTTGTAATTGTGTTCATATAGTTCCTAGGTTTGTCTTGACATGTAGACTCCGAAGTATTTTGTCTACAGTTATTATAAATGGAATTTATTTTTCCATATCATCATGCTGAACCTTGTTGGCAATCTATAGAAATGCTGATTACTTGTGTAGGTTTATTTTATATCCTGCAACTTTGCTGAAGTTGTTAACTATTTCAAGATTTTTTTTAATTGATTCTCTAAGTAGACCATAATATCTTCCATAATGAGTGATATTTTGTATTCTTCATTGCCTTTTCTAATTTTTTCAGTTACTTTTTCTTCTCTTACTGGCATAGCTTGCATTTCTAGTAAAATATTGAATAATAGTGGTGATACTGGGTATCCTTGTTTCACCACCTTTCTTATTGGGAAGGTTTCTAGCTTAATGCCATTGTAGATAATGCTGCTGATGGCTTTAGATAGATAATACTTATCATTTCAAAAATAAAGCTCCCTTTATTCCTATGCTATATACTGTTGTAACAGGAATGAGTGCTGCATTTTTTAAAATCTTTTTCATCTTCTTTTGAGACAATCTTAAGATTTCTATTGGTTTTATTATTGATATGGTCAATTATGCTGAGAGTTTTTTTTTTCTAATATTGAACTAAGCCTGCATTCCTGATATAAATCATAACTGGTCACAGTCTATGATCCCTGTGATATATTTCTGTAATCTTCTTGCTCATATTTTATTTTAAAATGTTGCATCAATATTCAATAGGGAAATGGGTGTATAGTTCTCCTTCTCTGTTTCAGTTTTTCTTGGTTTAGGTATCACCACCATTTTTTTTTTGGTCATAAAAGGGGTTTTTAGGACTCCTTCTTCACTTTATATAGTATTGTAATTCATTGTTCTTTGAATGTTGTATAGAATTTACTTGTCTGCTTCTGGGGATTTTTGCTTAGGGAGTTCATTTATGACTTTTTCTAAGATGGGTTATTCAGGTATTATACTTCCTCTTCTATTAATCTGGGCAATGTATACTTTCATAAATATTCTTTGATTTCAGTCAGATTGTCATATTTTTGGCATATGATTGGGCAAAATATTTACTAATGATTTCTTTAATTTCCTCTTTACTAATGGTGAATTTACCCTTTTATTTTTTTCATACTGTATACTCAGTTTTTTTTAAATTAAATTAACCAATGGCTTATCTACCTTACTGTTTTTTTCATTAACCATTTCCTTTTTTATTTATTAGTTGAACAGTTTTCTTACTTTCAGTTTTATTAATTTCACCTTCGGTTTTCAGGATTTCTCATTTGGTACTCAATTGAAGATTTTTAATTTGTTCTTTTTCTAACTATTTTTAAAAAAAATTTAGTTGCATGCCCAATTTATTGATTTGTTCTTTTTCTATTTTATTAATGTAAAAATTTAGAGAAATAAAATTTCCACTAATTACTACTTTGTCTGTATCCCAGTGAGGCCAATCAGTAAGTAAAAGATCTTTCCCACCCATTCAATAGGCCTCAAATGGGGCTAGGTGGGAAAGCTTGATTAGAGTTTTGTTTGCAGGCAGGCCCTTTTGCTATTAAGGTGGTTGAGAGGTGTGAAGCCTTCAAGGTCTTAATGAGAGATGCTAAGACCAGAGTCATTTACATGTGTGTGGAGTTCTAGCCAATCAGAGGCCATCTAGGACTGTATATAAAGAGAGCCCAGAATTGAGAGCAGTAGAAGACATTGAGGCAGCAGACATTGAGACAGAGCCAGTGTTGAGAAAGACTGAAGGGCAGAGTGTGCAGAACAAGAGGGTTGTGAAGATCAAAGAACTGAGAATCTAAGCATCATAAGATTATTGAACTGAGAATCCAGGAGACTCTAAGGACTCTGAGAACTGCAAGGTCTTTCAGAACTGTGGAGAGGGCTCAGGCAAGCAGACAGTTAGGATTCATGAGTGATTGTTTAAGGGAAGGCCCTAACAGTGGGGAAGGCTATAGGATGACTTGATGCCTCACTATAATAATATGTTATAATTTCCTTGTTGCTACATTGAGGTGAGATTACTGGTTTTGGAATATAGTTACTACTGTATTGAATTGGGATTATCAATCTTGGGATTGGATTCACTGGTGTCTAAGTAAATGTTATACTTCCTCTGCCTTCTAACTAGAGTAGTTTTTATACATTGTGATTCAGGCATGTTCATGGTCATCCTTGAGGTCATGAATCTTGCCTTCCTGATACAATCCCATCAATTTCTGTGTATCTTCTCGTTGTTGTCATTCTGTTTAATGAAATTATTGATTTTTTTTCTAGATTTATTCTTAGACCCACTTATTCTTGAGGACTAAATTATTTAGTTTCCAATTATTTTTAATCTATCTTTCCACTGTCCTTTGTTGAAGGTAATTTTATTACACTGTCATCTGAAAAGGATGAGTTTAATATTTTGGCCTTTCTGTATTTAATTTTTAGGTTTTTGTATCCTAATTGATGGTGAATTTTTGCATAGGTACCACATATTGCTGAGTAAAAGATATATTATTTTCCATTCCCATTCAATTTTTTTTTTCTGGAGATCTGTAATATCTAAATTTTTTAAAATGCTATTCAGCTCTTTAATTTTTTCTTGTTTTTTTTGTACTTATCTACTTCTGAGAGGAAACAGTTGACATGCCCCACTACTATAGTTTTGCTGTCTATTTCCTCCTTTAACTCACTTAGCTTCTTCTTTAAGAATTTGGATGCTATATCTCTTGGTGCATATATATTTAGCAGTGATATTACCTCATTGTCTATGGTATCTCTTAGCAATATGCAGTTTCTTAAGGGCCTCTATTAGGGTTTGAGCTGTATACTATGACAACTCAATTTCCCCTCCTTTTACAGATGAAAAACTGAGATTCAAAGTTATTAAATGACTTGTCCATGTTCACAGAGTTGATTAGGACCAGTATAGGGATTAGAAACCTGGGTTTCTCCTTATTCTTATCCCATTCTTTTCACCCATTATTCCATCACTCTTCCTCATGGTTCACATTTGTTTCAACTGGTGAATAGGAAGTTGTATTGGTTGGTGAAAAGAATATGTCTTCCATATGAAAGATTGATACATTGAAAATTATTCATTGAAGAACACAGACTTTATTTCCAATTCCAGTATGAAGAATTCCACTTAGAGGCTCTAATTACACAGTCCATCAGTGGGAAGTTAACAGATGACAACCTAAAGACTTTCCCTCAAATTATCAGTACCATGGATTTTTAAATATTGTAATTTAATATCATAGATACATTCAAGACAGATTGCACTTATTAAGATATGGGGACAAATAGTCATCTCAAGCCCTTCTGAGAGCATCTATTGAGATTATACATGCATATATGCATTCATGCATATATTCATGCATGTATGTGTACATTCATGTAGGCATATGTTCAATATATCAGTATCTACCTGGAACAAATTGTGGCTTGGACTGGCTGGAGAGGAAGAGAACCACAGTAAGTTTAGCTAACTGGAACAAATGGGCCATTAGGAGTGATTTAAGGGAAAAGAGTGAATTTTTGATGTGTGCCGAGAATTTGCAGGTGGAAAGGGCATTTCTCTAAAAGATAATCAGGTCTCCTAGTTGGCAAATGGAGCCCAGAACAGAGTAGATGGAAGAGAGCTTGAGAGAATGGTTAGAGGGAATTGGAAATGAAATTTGAGAGTAGAACTTACAAGTTCAACAATGTAGTCTGCCTCTTGTTTAGTGGTTTTCTTATCTCATTTGCAAAAAAAATATTCTTTATTTGGAGCTGCCTGAATAAATGTATGCACCTGTTAATTTAGCAATCAGTCCCCTCTTCTTTCTTCTCTGTGTTACATTTATTAGAGGGAGAAAAAGTGTGGATAGGAAAACAGGAATATGGGTAAATATGTTGTAGAGTAACATTCTCAAATAGGGTGCTTAAAGCAACCTCAGGGATTCAGTTTGATTCAACTAATACTTATTACATGAGATATATGGTGAAGTTGACAAGAAAATTGCAAACCAGTCGTTTTTGGCCAAGAAAACCCAATGGGCATCATTGGCATGCTATGGTCTACCAGGTCAGGAAGAGTTGGACACAAATGAATAACTGCACAGCAAATGCTGTAGTGGTTATTGTATTGACCTCAGATACAGAAAGACATGGGTTCAAGTCCCGGTTTTGACATATGCTGACGTTTTGAGCTCAAGCAACTGTAACTTGCCAAGATGTTGACCTATATGTGTAAAGGGGGTCTCCTCACTTGGAAGTTCCCTGTATCAGTAAAATCAGATGCCAGTCTTTCTCCCCACCCCTAAAATCTGGTTTAGGCATTACTCAGTGCCTAGTACTTTGCTACATTCTAGCCATATAAAAAAGGAAACTAGCCTCGGTTTCAAGGAAATTATCTATTTGAACAATAAAATATTGTATATGAACAAATATTGCTATTTTTAGTAGTTTTCAGTAGTGTGGGACCCCATTTGGCAATGTAACTTCAGTAGTATAGCATTACCTTCCCCAGCTCCTTTTTACAGATGAGGAAACTGAGGCAAATAGGGTTAAGTGACTTTCCCAACGTCACACAGCTAGTATGTGTCTGAGGCCAGATTTGAATTCAGAAAGATGAGTTCTCCTGAATTCAGACCAGCACTCTATCCACATAGTGCCACTTAATGACAGCCCTGTATGAGCAAATAAGTAACTAATGATGGCTAGCATTAATATAATGCTCTATGGTTTATAAAAACTTAAGTATTATTTCTTACTTTATCCCCACAAAAAAAAACCCCTCTGAGGTAGGTGCTATTATAATCCCTATATACAAATGAGGAAACTGAGGCTGAAAGAAGTTAAATAACTTACTCCTGGTCACAAGCTGTTAAATTTCCAGCACATAATTCAATTCAGGTCTTCCTGACATCAAGGTCAACAGTTAATCCTCTACAACAAAGATATCCAATCTAAAAACAAAAGATTTAGTTCTAAAACATGGAGGAAGAATCATGAAAGTCAAAGAAAAGGCCCTTTATCTGAACTTTAAAGGAAGCTGAGTATGCCAAGGGGAAGATTTGAGGAATAAGAGCCCTAGGACATAGGAGACAATGAGTGCAAAGATCCAGAGGTAGTAGATTGAATGTCTGTCTGAACTCTAGCATATAATGTAGAGTGAATAATATGAGCCTCTCAGCATTGCCAAATCGGAGACTGATTTTGAAGAGCTTTAAATGCCAACTTACACCAGTGATAGTTTCAGTTAACTATGAAATCCTGGCTAGAAAGTGAAGAATAGATTTACCTTGTCCTCTCCTCTCTGCCTCTAACTGAGAATGAGCCTATAATAGTTGAGTAAGACTAATGTCTCAGCACTCTGGGTACCTGCCCTCATGTGGCCATGCCACCTTTCTCTGATTATGCCCTTTCAAACTTGACCTCTATGTCTGGTAAAAGATTCTGTTTGCCTTGGGGAAATTTGAGTGTTTAATTCCCCTATAAGCAATACCACCACAAATTTGAGTGTTTAATTCCCCTATAAGCAATACCACCACAAAGAAGGCTTTGTTTCCTCCCTATATTTTTCAGCATCTTTTTATGTGGTGACTTTCTCCATTAAAATGCAATTTCCTAGTTCCTAGGCACTATATTTTTGTTTGTATTTAAGACTTTGAACCCCCAGCACTTAGAGCAGTGGCTGGCACATAGGCAGCCATTAACAAATACCTGTTACCTACCTGTTGCCTATGGCAATTCTTAGTGAACTCTTAGGCAGTGTAATCTAGTCAAATGAACTTCAACTATGGAGTCAGAGGGCCTGAGTTTGAATCTTACCTCTAATGGTGTGGGTTGTTGAATAAGTCATTTTTACTTCCATTGGTTTGAGTTTATATTTACAATTTATACATATCTATATCTATAGAATTTGAGAGCTGATCTAGAAAACTCCTAAGATGCCTTCCAGCACTATATACATAAATACAAATATATGTAAATGTACATATGTATGTGTATGTGCGTGGGTATGTTTATGTGGGTATATGTATATGGATATATATGCATATATTGTATATATATGTACACATACATATATACACAATTATAAAAATACATTTCTCTAACATTTAAAACAATAACAAAATAAAAAAAAATGAGTCTATACCTTGATTTTCCTTATCCTCTATCTTTTTTTTCCATCTTATTCCACTGATCAAGCTGAGTGCTTTCCTGGACTAGTCTGTCCTTCATGCAGGACCATGCATTTACCAAGTGTCTAATAAAACATAATAATCACTAGCATGTATATAGTAATTTAAGAATAGTAGAGAGCTTCATATCTCTTATCTGCCAGATTGAGTAAAATTTGGAGACCATACAGCCACCATATACCTAGTGCAATATTGTTTTTACACTACAGTGAGACACTATAGAATGAATTTTGTTCAATGACTGAGTATTAGCCTCAGATAAAATGTTGACTAGCCATGTGATCTTCTCTACTTTAGCCTTAAACTCTGGGGGACAGATAGCTACAACTGCTTTCTTCTTCTCCCCACCTAAAATTGTCATTTCTCTTTTCCTGAAGTTATTCTAGGACTTGGCCCACTGGTGTCTCTTGCTGATGACCATTTCTTTACTCCCCTTTTCCATCATGTTTCCAGGAAAAAAAGACAAAAATATAATCAGTAAAAATGAAAATTCCTAAAGGTGAAGAGCAAAAAGCAAAAACAAAACCTCATTCTCCTTCCTCTAAAAGTAGTGCATCATAGTCCGTAATTTTTAAAATGATTTACTACAAAAAATTCCAGAGAAGAATGGAAGATATTTTGGGGGGTTTGGGTGTGGGAGGAGGATATTAACAGATAAAAAGGGGAATTTTCATTTATAAAATATTACTTACTTATTATCCATTTATAGAATCTCAAAGTTGGAAGAGTGTCCAGAAATCTTCTTTTAAGCCTGTACCTAGATAAAAAATCCCTCTGGACAAATTCTACAACATGGTCATCAATCCTCTGCTTGAAGACCACCAATGTTGAGGAAACAACCTCTAGAGGCATGATTCTGGTTTTGGATGGGTCAAAATGTGAAGATTTTTTGACAACTTTGTTAATATTCTTGCTTATTTGTGCTTACATTGAGCACAATCTATCTCTCTGGTACTTCCCTACATTGTTCTTTATATCTTTTACATGGGCCAAGCAAGGAAGGTCTAGTCTCACTAATTATGATGGAATGTTTAGCATTTGAAGATGATTAGTCCAGTCCATCCCTGCCCCAGGCTTATATTAAACACCGCCATTTCCTACAAATCATTCCATGTATGACTCATTTCTCAATCCTCCTACAATGTTATTTCTCTTACTAAATTATAGTTCTGACTTTTTGAAAGTTGTCATTTGATCTGAATCAAGATGAAATATGAGTAATTAATCAAGCTTCTATTGATCATCTACTATGTTAGGCCCTCTGCTAGGAATTAGGGATAAAAAGATTAAATGAGACTGCCCCTGTCCTCAAGAAGCTTACGTACTATCAGGAGAGAACTTGTGCATATGCCACTTTTAAAAACAAAATCATGGTAATTTGGAATGAAAGTGGCACTACAATAAAGGTTCTCATACAGAGGCTGGAAGTGGACCTGAGATTTGAAGAAAACTAAGAGGAGAATATAGACAGCATGTCAACAAGTTACAAAGTACACAAGAGGGAGTAACCAAAAGGATGAAGGTCCTTGAGTTCGTACTATTTAGGAAGATCTCATAAACCATTTGGAGGTGTCTAGTTTGGATAAAAGAAGACTACTCTGTGGGACATAAGTCCCTAAGTATAAGTCCCTTTGCCCCCAGAAAGGGAAGAATTAGAAGCAATGAATAGAAAGTATAAAAAAGGTCAATACAACATAATTATTTCAATATTCCTTATAATTAGAGTTATACCAAAGTGGAACATGCTGTTTTTGGAAGCAATAAGTTCCCTCTCCTTCACCTATTGTACATTTTATATCAAAGGCCAGATACTGTCTTGTGAGTTTGGTTTACAACAGGGTCCACATATACTTTTTTTTTCTTTTTTCTTATACATTTAAATCATATTTAAGAAAACTTGTTTTCTTTTTAATTTTATTTATTTTATTTAATCATTTAAAATATGATTCTGATTCATGATTCCAGCAGAAGAAAAAAAATGAGAAAGGAAAAAAATCAGGGTCCTTGAAACATAAAAGATTGAGAATTCCTGCTATAGAGGTATTTTTTTCTGGGTGTTGGAATACATAGCTTTTGATGTCCTTTCTAATGGAAATAGGATAACTCTGTAACCTAGATGTATTGTATTAGTAGCAATGGTTAAGGCTGACAAGGTATTCATCTTTTATAAAATGATATGAATATAGATTGGTATAGTTCTTGATAACCCATGATAGCTTATAGAAACCATACCTTCGCTGTCTCAGCAAGCATAATTCATTTAATAATATATTCTACGGGTGGAAAAAATTGGAAATTAAGGGGATGCCCATCAATTGAGGAATGACTGAAAAAGTTGTGGTATATGATTGTGATGGCATATTGTTGTGCTGTAAGAAATTATGATAGTATGGTTTCAGAAAAACCTAGAAAGACTTACACGAACTCATGAAAAGTGAAGTGAACAGAACCAGGAGAACAATCGTACACAGTAATAATATTTTAAGGATAATCACCTGTGAAATACTTAGCAACTCTGATAGACAATGATCCAAGACAATTCCAAAGAACACATGATGAAAAATGCTTTCAGCCTCCAGAGAAAGTATTGATGGGTTCTGAATGATGAGTGCAGCATACCTTTTTTTTTAAGTTTACTTTTCTCGTTTTATTTTTTTGTTTGTACTTTCTTTTGTAATATGGCTAATATGGAAATGTGTTTGGCATGACCTCACACGGTTAATTGAAATCAAAGTTTTTGCTTTCTCAAGTAGGGTTGAATGGCATGATGAGAAAAGAGAATTTGGAACTGAAAATTAAAAAAAAAACTTTGAATTTTTTAAAAAGAAATTGGTAATTAATGAAATAAATGATATAGCAATAACAATAATAAATAATTTTGCAACTTTTTTAAGAAATCAAAGCTCATTTACCAATGATTTGAAAAGTTCTTCTTCCCCCTTTTGAAACCAAGGCCCCATTTGTTCTTCTCTAGCTTTGCACCCTTCAGACAGCTTCCACAAAGTTCCAACAATTGAAAACAGGACCTATGCACTGACACCCACAATTTCAAGCATCAACTGGATAGATCATTTGTTTTCACACAGGGGAATCATCCCCATGAAGGGCTGTTATTTGCTCATTGTTCTTCTACAGCTGCTTTCCTGTTCTTGGAATATGATTCCTGCTTTGACTATTTTACTTGATGGTACCCTTCTATCTAGTAATGTCCATAATGTTAGCTCAGTGTAAAACTAATAAATTTAGTTGACAGGGCCCTTTAGTGTCTTACTCTATAATAATAATATGCCTTGCCAAATTAGTTGTGGGAAATTATGGCCTGAAGCATGTACCTCTCACCCATAGTCTCATCCCTGTCCATCCTCCCATCACACCTGTCTAGACTATCATCACTAGATTCAACTCCCTTCCTTACCATAGATCCCCTCACTCTGGATATGAGGAGCGATCATGGGTGTGCTGGTGACATCTTGAACTGGTTCACAAGAAGTAATTGTTCAATTTCTGGTGGGAACGTATATTTGAACCATGGAAATCAGTGATCACTATAGATCAGAGCTCGATTTATTGTTTATTGATTTTGATAATGAATTACCAGAGTCTATAATAGACTTACAATTTTTTTAATAATATAGGCTAAACTTAAATGTGTGTTCTACTTTTTGGTGAGTTAGTTGTTAGACATTTACCAGAACACTGCTCAGAGCAATAGCTCCCCAGCTGACTCTTGAATGAATCTATCCTTTCACCACACATCCCAATCATATCCTTCCCTGTTCTCCTGAGATTTGCAACTTGCTCTTCCATCTTCCTGTCATATAGGCTAAAGTGGCATTGGGACCTTAAACTCTCAAAGCACAAGACTAATACTACATGGCTCTGGTAGAGTATCTAGAATGCTATGTGTTATTGTCTGAAACCCTGGTTTCAATCTAATGTCTGTTATCAATAGATTGCATTAGTTGGAAACAGTTGAAAAGGAACTCAGCTTTAACTCAGCTTGGCCGATACTGTGCCAAACCAAATACGCCTTCTACAACATCCCAGAAAAAAATCACAATATTGCCTCTGTTAGAAAGATTTCAGTGATTATGGAGCTCATCACCCCACAGAGCAATCCATTTCTTTTGAAAATCACTTTCCTTATTGGTAATTTTTTTTTCCTGAATGTTAAACAGAAATCTTCATAGGTATAGGGGCGAAAAGCCAATTTAGCTCTTTTCCCAAATGACAATCTTTCTTGTATATGCAGCAGCTATTACCTCTCCCTCTTATCTTCTACGAGTTAAACATCTGAAGTTTCTTCATCTCATAGTAATATAACATGATCATTAGTTCTTTCACCATTCTGATTCCACTCCATGGGTATGTCCTAGTCTGTTAATGAAAATAAGAAAAGAACATGCAAGAGACAATTAAGTGAATGCAGCCATTAATTTACAAGTAGCATAGATGTTTAGATCTCAAGGACTTTGAGGTTCTTCTAGTTCATGGGTTAGCCTGGGGTCTTTGGAACTATATTTCAATATAATTCATCAATATTATAACCCTATGTGTTTTATTTTATGTGCTGAAATACATTGTTCTGATAAGGGAGCCATAGGTTTCACCAGATTTCTAAAAGTTTCTATGAAACAAACAAGGAAAAACACTAAGAAACCTACTGTCCACCCATTTTATAGATGAGAAAGCAGATGTCACACAGGGAGTAAGTAGTGGGATGCAAATTTCAACCCACATCTCCTTTGTTCAAACCAAGTTATCTTTCTTCTACATGATTATTCTCTACTAGGAGTGTATGTCAAAATAAGAGCATGTGTCCCTTTGGAATCAATTACACTGGCAATCAAGTTAGAGCAACATATTTGCCATGGGCATCATGTTCTCATTTGTCACTGGAGATCATGAATTGATCCTCATCAGTAAGTTAGTTAAGAAATTTCTTGCAAATGGAGGGGAAAAAATCTCTACAAAATGCAGTTTGCCATCAGCCCCTGGGGCAGTTTAAACTAAAGAGAAAGAAAATGAATGGAAAATGGCTCATTCATCCATTTCTTTATTGTTCCCCTGTCTCAAATTATCTGTGATATATCCTCTTTACATAATCACACCACCTGATATACGAAACAACTGGAATGGACAGGATGACCTTGTTTAAGTTGGCCATATGCATACCAGCACAGAACTTTCAATAACAGAGTTACTGTTACGGGCAGGCATTTTGCCAATCACTCTACTTACTTAAGGATTTTCAGTGTGATTTTATAGAAGTGAAGAGTAAGAGTTCTGAATGAAGGAAAAGAAGATGATATTGAATTTGAGGTAAGGAATCCATTTAGGAGAAAAGTAAACAAATGAACAAAATCATAATTGGATCCTGAGGGCTATCTACCAGGTAAACATCGAAGCTTTCCAAATTAGGAAGAGGTTTCACAAGGAAATAATGTCGACTGAATAGGATAAATGTATGCCTAGTACAGATCATCAGGTATCTAGTTACTAGTTACCATATCAAATTAAATATAGACAGACCCAAAGTATCACACTTGGGGCTGAGGTGGGGAGGAGAAAGGGAGGGAATGACTAGAGTGGAATGGAAAATTAAAATTTAATTCAGGAAGGCCATAGTCAGAGCCAGAATTAACATGAAGATGCCAGATATTTTTCTTACCAGGGGGAAGGGCTGAGATCTCCTTTTGTAGGGTAATGGTTCTGCTCTTCCTGCTCTCTCAGAGACCTCTCTCCTGGGTTTTATGGCCCTGTCTATCTACAGTCTCTTAGGTTTTTGATTAGGCTGGTTATGTCCTCTATCATTCACAATTCCTGTCACCTAGGGTCAGGTGGAAGAGTTGACAAGTTATTTCATTCCACCTGTTTCTTTTAAAACTTTCATTTTAACCATCACTTATCTACCTATTTTCTCCTTTAACATTTATTTCATTCTATCCAGATCTGTTTCTTTGCCATCTGTAGAACTCCAAGCTACTCTCATATTCCCACTCAACACCTTCCTTGGAGTCTCCTGTACCACAAACTTTGCCTTCTATTGGACATCCTGGCTTGTAATTATTTAACCTCTTGAACTCCCATGATTCCTGTCTCCAATATATCTTTACCATGAATGGGCATAATCATACCTCGGTCTATTCTGAGGCACAGCTATGTTTTCTGTAGCAGCTAGAATTCCTACTAACGACTCTCTCAGTGTGTCATTCATGATGTATATCAATATCTCATTTAAAAGAGAGGAGGAGTAATATAGCAGACTCTCTTTATATCTCTGGATAGAAATATTTAACCTCTTTCTGCAATTGATTTTCCTCAAAGTAATACATGAGCAAAGATGAGGATGGTCTGCTGGCATGTTGAGAACATGAGGTTCTGGGTGAGGAACTACATTGAGTGCTGGCCTTGGAATCAATACTTCCAAACATATATCGGACAATTGCTAACTGTGTCTAGCTATATCTATTTCTCTCAGTTTCCATTTCCTACATATAAAATTATGGGATTGGACTGGCAAACCTCTAAAGTTCCTTCTTGGTTTAAATTTATAATCCTATGATAGAAAATATGCTCCACTGATATCCTTTTAAAGGCAGGAGGAAGCAAAGAAGACCCCCAGCATATTGGATAGAATCTGACATGGTATATTTCAGGGAAAATTGTGATTTAGTGGAAAGAGCACTGGTTCTGGAATGAAGAAGACCTAAGTTCAAATCCCCAATCTGTTGCCTATTACCTGTGTTTTCCTGATAGTTGTCTTATTTCTAAAACAAATTACTTTCTGGGAAACTTCCAGCTCTATTGAACTTATCGAAGGACAAGGAAAGCAACGAGGAAGAAAGCAAATATGGGCGGATTATCATGGATAAAATTTGGATTCCTTATACTTTGATCCTTTGTGTCTAAATATAATTTGATGCAGTAACTACATGGATGACATCACAAGTATATAAGGATATTTTTAGTGCATCTCTCATTGATGTTTTTCATTTTGACATCATTAAATTTCTTTGACAATTGGTTTCTACATCTATTAACTAGAAACAAATAACATGTTTCCATTACATATAGTTCAAGTAGCTCATAAGCTGTTTGTTATACACGTGTTTTTAGCATATACTTATGTGAAATAAATGAGGAAAAAAGAGGTAGAACGGTGTTTTGGAAAGTGCTCCAGATTTGGAATCTTCAAATTTTAGTGTTAATAGCAAATTATTTAAATCAGTAATCCTAAAGTTAACCTTATTTATCATAGAAAAATCAGCTTTGTTAGTTTCCTATCACAGTTTACTATCTATGTGACATTCTTTGAGCTGCTATTGCCACTATGAAATTAGAAGTTTGATGACACAGCATGGTGGTTCATGCCAGTAATGTCTCTTCTAGGGAGGCAGAGGCTGGTGGATTGCTTGAACACAAGATAACTGATCAGAACTGTAGTAAACCTAAGCAATCAGATGTCTGAACTGTGTACCTAAAATATGGTATGTGTGTGTATGTATGTGTTTGTGTGTTCGTGTGAGATGGTTTGTGTGAGCAACACAGGTGCAACAGGTTAAAGTTCCGAATCAGATCATGAGTGAAATGAGATTCATGATCACTTGGACTTCCTCCCTGCTTGATATAGGAAGACTCAGTCACAAAAGAAAATAAAAGTTTGACTAGATTCTAGAGTATTTCCAAGTTTCCTTCCAAGTATAAATCCTATAGGAAAAATATATTGGGCAAGGTTGATGAAAAAGAACTAATCATTTTTTAAAGAAGATATTTCTAAAGACAGTTTATGGATGAGTCAATCAGACTGAAATTTACAAGTCATATCCAAGACATGTGTTTCTCCAGTATGACAGCTGCAGATAGCTGCTGTTAGCCCTTCTTTGTCAGGTATGTATCAGAGGTGGATCTCTAGGGAATATTCCATCATCACCATCACTGAATAAATATTTATGGCAGGCTGACCAATAATTTCACATGCAACTTTTATAAACCACATTTTCAGTTATTTCAAATGACATTATTCAAAGTTCTCTAATTAGGGGGAGAATCAACTATTCTTCTGCAAATTGGCTGTGCAAACATAGATTGATTATGAAAACAAACCCTTATCACAAAATACAAACTGCGGGATTTCCATTCTTTATCTCTTCTATTTCTTTCACATTTATAAACTTATTTTGTTTTGTAATGTATATTCAACAAAACAATATTATTATGCTTATGTTCTGAGGTTAAATTTCCTAGAATGATAATAATATCTTAAAGAAACTTGAGGACATGGAGTCTAATAGTATCATTGAATGACAACAAACACTTATTAGGCACCTACTATTCACAAATGACCAAATATATAAAGACAAAGGAAAATAAAAATGAGCCTTATCCTCAAGGAGAAAACTTTTTATCAAAAGGAACTCTATACATCATTTGATCCCATCTATTCATTAAAAAATAAATGAAAATAATTAATTAATATGAATTTATAAACTATAATCTGGGTTAGACATTTTAAAAAAAGGTAATCATGTTTTGTTGTCAAAATGCTTATCTTCTATCTGGAGGACTTCTGGGAGTCTAGATGGAAAAGTAAGCAGTAAATCACCATAATTGTTCCCTATTCACCTCCAAACAAACATAAAATACTTCCTTAAAACAAATCCTGGAGCAGCAGAACCAGCAAAAAGATGAGCTAAAATAACCTCTTCCCAATTGGAAGATCAGCACAAAAGATCTGTCAGGCTTTCTGACTTGGGGAAAAGGGAAATGCAGTGTAGGACAGGAAACATCCCAGTAGGATTCTGAGCCCCTGTGCAGTGGAGCACACAAACGCCAACACTAGGATCCCCCACATGCCTCAGTGTAGTCAGGGGAATGAGAAGATTCCAGCTCTGAGAAGCACTACACGCTTCGGCATAGCCTTTGGCAGGCAGGCATTCTCTAGTGGACTGACTTTCACATACTTCAGCACAGCTCTGGGAAAACGGGCATCTTCCAGCAGGATAAGAAAGCATATTGGACCTTCAGGTGCTTCAATGTAGCCCAGGGCAAAAAGGTATGCTCTGGTAACCAGACCTCCATAGGACTTCAGTGTAGCCCCAGGGAAATGCAGAAAAAAACACCTGGCCTCTGAAAATGCCAGAGACCACCATTAGACTCCTGCTCAGAACCAGCTAAGCAGACAGTTCCTTATGGACTCTAGAAGCACCAGGCACCCTCCCATCCCATCCCTCAATAAAGCACCAGACACAAGGGTCTGTCATGTGCCTGAGTACAATATCAGCATAGTACCAGGTAAACAGTCAAGGCTGGCAGTCACTGGCACAAGGAGCCTGAGACAGAGCCCCCTTCCATCTTGGAAGGGGAGATCAAATTTAAAAGAAACAAAAAGGGCAAAAAAAA
Source organism: Phalanger gymnotis (assembly GCA_028646595.1). Classification (NCBI taxonomy): domain Eukaryota; kingdom Metazoa; phylum Chordata; class Mammalia; order Diprotodontia; family Phalangeridae; genus Phalanger; species Phalanger gymnotis. The sequence continues at coordinate 19,943,808 of CM053624.1, forward strand.
TGAGCAAACAACAACAAGAATCTTGCCATAGAAAGTTATCGTGGTGTGAGGGAAGACCAAAACTCAGGAGAGAACAACAATGTCAAAGCACCTATGGGCAAAATGCTAAATAAAAATGGGAAGTGGTCTCAAGACCAGAAAAAATCTCATGGAGGAGCTCAAAAAGGAGCTTAAAATAATATAAGAGAAGTAGAAGAAAAATTGGAAAAAGAAATTTGAGCAATGTAAGAGAATTTTGAAGGAAAAAAAAGAGTTGACAACTTAGAAAACTACTTAAAAAGTAAACTTGACAAAATGGAAAGGGAGACATGAAAATCCACTGAAGAAAACAACTCCTTAAAGAGTATAATCAGTCAAATGGAAAATAAAATACAAAATTTAATTGAGGCAAACAGAAAGTTAGAAATGGGCAAGTGGGAGCTAATGACTCTATGAGACATCAGGAATCAATCAAACAAAAGAAAAAAAAATAAACAACTAACCTAGAAAATAGATCCAAGAGAGATAATATCAGAATCATTGGACTACTTGAAAGCCACAATAAAAAGCAGGACCTAGACAGCATCTTTCAAGAAATTATCTTTGAATTTAGTTATGGTTGTGATGAATCTCTTATTAGTACTAATCAAAGTGGAGGATGCCACATATTTTAAACCCCTTTTTCAGTTATAAAGAGGGAGTCTTTGCTCTTGGTAACATGTCATGTTGAGTTTACATCAATAATTCAAAGCAGAATGAGACAAATTGTGAACATTCTGGAAAAGGCCCAACTGATGAAGGAAATACATGGCCAGCTGTTCCCCTCTGGATCACTGTGCTGGGTTCCTGAGTTTTAATGTTCCCATTGACTCTTCTGACCTCTCATAAGGTTAATGGGTAGAAGATCTTCCCGGTCCATTAATAGGCCTCACCTGGAGCCCAGACTCAGAGCCAGTTAGCCTCTGGGCCACAGGGATTTCCACACCTTTCCAATTAAATGCTGATTTATAAGCTTCTAGGCACTAAGCCAATCAAGTGCCAAGTCTTTGCTTGGAAAAAGTATATATTTTATTGCTTGGAGGGAGAGAGGGAGGTCTGAGAGAGCAAAGGGCTGAGAGAGCAAAGGGCTGATAGAGCAGGTTGGAGATAGGAATGTGCCTAAGGGAACTTGCTTGAGGGGGAGGCTTCATGGAAAGAATGCTTGAGCTGTCAGGCTCCCTAGATTAGTGGTGAGTACCTTGCTAAATCTTGCCTTCTGGTATCCTGATAGTAGTGTTTTAAATAAATATTTCACTTGTGTCTTAGAGGAAGAGAGTTTATTATATTTTTAAACCTATACTGGGAATATGTATGCATATTCATAGCAGCTGCTCTAAGTATCATAGTGTTGATAAACCCTTCTTCAATCTTGTTGCTTTTGATGTTAAGACTGTACCTTTTGAACTTTTTAACAAGGTTTGTGTCCCCCAGGCTCCATCATCCCAAATATCACTTAAAGCCAGTTTAGGAGATAATGAGATTCTAGTAGACCAGTCAATAAAACACCAAAATTAACTGGAGCCCCTCCATTCCAGGCAATGAATAAGTGGGTCAAGGAAGAAATCATAGAAAGGATCAATAATTTCATTAAAGAGAATGAAAACAATAAGACAACATACCAAAATTTATGAAATGCAGCCAAAGCAGTACTAAATAAAGGGGAAAATTTATTTCTCTAAATCTTTACATCATCAGAATGAAATCAATAAAAATAAACCACATCAATGAATTGGGCATGAAACTAAGAAGAAAACAAATGAACTGAAAAAAGAACAAATTAAAAATCCCCCAATGAGCACCAAATTGGAAAACCTAAAAATTAATGGTGAAATTAATAAGATCAAAAATTAAAAAAAATGTTTAAGCTAATGAATAAATCTAAGAGCTTAAAAAAATGAGAAAACCAATAAGATTAATTAGCCACTGGCTAATTTGATTAAAAAAAACAAATAACCAATATCAAAAATCAAAAGAGCGAAATCACCATCAATGAAGAAGAAATTAAAACAATAATTAAGAGCTATTTTACCCTATTATATGTTAACAAATCTGACAATCTGAGTGAAATCAATGAATATTTACAAAAAAAAAAAATAAAGGACTTAGATACACAGAACAGGAACTAGAATGCCTAAATACCCCATCTTAGAAAAAGAAATTGAATAATCCATCAGTGAGCTCTATAGGAAAAAATCCCCAGGGCATGATGGTTTCAAGAGTGAATTCTACTAAATCTTTTAAAAAACAATTAATTCCAACAAAATATAAACTATTTTCGTAATAGGCAAAGAGGAAATCTTACCAAATGCTTTTTATGATACAAATATGGGAATGACACCTAAACCAAAAAGACCTAAAATAGAGAAACAACATTACATACCAATTTCCTTAATGCATATCGATGTAAAAATTTTAACAAAATACTAGCAAGACAATTCCAGCAACTTTGCACAAGAATAATACACTATGACCAGGTGGGATTTATACCAGGATTGTGGAGTTGGTTCAATATTAGAAAACAAGCTATCAATATAATTGATCATATCAATAACAAAAACAACAGAAATCACATGGTTATCTAATTAGATGCTCAAAAAGCTTTTGACAAAATATAGTACCTCTTCCTATGAAAAAGAATAGTAATAAAGGGAGTATTCCTTAAAATGATAAGCAATACTTATCTAAATCCATTAGCAAGCATGGTCTATAATGGGAATAAGCAATTAGCCTTCCAATAAGATCAGGAGTGAAGCAAGGATGCCCATTATCACCACTATTACTCAATATAATAATAGAAATATTAGGTATAGCAAAAAGAAGAAAAATGGAAGGAATTAGAATAGAAAATGAGGAAATAAAACTATCACTCTTTGCAGATGATATGATGAGATACTTAGAGAACCCCAGAGCATCAACTAAAAAAGTATATGAAATAATTACCAACTTTAGCAAAGTTGCAGGATATAGGATAAACCCCGCCCCCCCATAAATCATCGTCCTTTCCTTATATAAAAGCCTAGTAGGAAGAGATAGAAAGGGCAATTCCATTTAAAATAACTGCAAATAATATAGAATATTTGAGAGTCTACCTGCCCAGACAAACCCAGTAACTATGTGAACACAATTACAAAATAGTTTTCACACAAATAAAGTCAGATCTAAGGAATTGAAAAAAATATCAATTGCTCACAGGCAGGCCAAGCCAATATAATAAAAATAAAAATTCTGCCTAAAATAATTTACCTATTAAGTGTCATACCAATCAAATTGGCCTCATTTCTCAAAAATATAGAGAATTGAGTCAAATTTCTAAGAATGCTAGCTAGTCCCCAGTTCATAAATGGCCCAAGGATAAGAGAAGGCAGTTTTCAGTTGAAGAAATCAAAGCAGTCTAAAATCATTTAAAAATTCTCTAAATTATTATCAATTAGAGAAATGCAAATTAAAACAAGTCTGTGGTACCATGTCACAACTAACAGTTTGATTAATAAGACAGAAAAGGAACATGACAAATTGTGGAGGGGATATGGGAAAATTAGGACTCTAAACTATTATTGATGAAGTTTTGAAATGATCCAATTATTCTGGAGTATAATTTGGAACTATGACCAATGGACTATAAAACTCGACACCCATTGATCCAGCAATACCACTAGGTCAAGTATCCTAAAGATTTTTTTTTTATTTTAATTCATTTATTTAATTTATCTAATATAATTATTTTCAACATTGATTTTCACATGACTTTAAATTATGAATTTTCTCCCCGTTTCTATCCTCCTGCCCACTCCAAGATGGCATATATTCTGGTTGTCCCATTCCCCAGTCAGCCCTCCCTTCTGTCACCCCACTCCCCTCCAATCCCCTTTTCCCTTCCTTTCTTGTAGGGCAAGATAAATTTCTATGCCCCATTGCCTTATTTTCTAGTTGCATGCAAAAAACTTTTTTTTGTTCCTTTTGAATGTCTGTTTTTAAAACTTTGAGTTCCAAATTCCCTCCCCTCTTGGCTTCCCACCCACCCTCTCTAAGAAGGCAAGCAATCCAACATAGGCCACATGTGTATCATTATGTAAGACCCTTCCACAATACTCATGTTCTGAAAGACTACCTATATTTGGCTCCTTCCTAACCTATTGCCCTTTCTTGAATTTTCTCTCTTGACCCTGTCCCTTTTTGAAAGTATTTGTTTTTGATTACCTTCTCCCCCTATCATCCCCCATTTTTTATCTTCTTCCTCCTTCTTTCATGTGGGGTAAGATACCCAACTGAATGTGTGTGGTATTCCCTCCTCAGGTCAAGTCCAATGACAGCAAGATTCACTCATTCCCCCTCACCTGCCCCCTCTTCACTTCCTACAGAACTGCTTTTTCTTGCCACTTTTATGCGAGATAATTTACCCCATTCTATCCCTCCCTTTCTCCCTCTCGCAATATGTTCCTCTCTCATCTCTTAATTTGATTTTATTTTTTTAGATATCATTCCTTCATATTCAACTCACCCTGTGCCCTCTGTCTATACATACACACACACACACACACACACACACACATATATATATATACATATATATGCACATTCCCTTCAGGTACCCTAATAGTGAGGTCTTATGAATCATACACATCATCTTTCCATGTAGGAATGTAAGCAAAATAGTTCAACTTTAGTAAGTCCCTTGTGATTTCTTTTACTTGTTTACATTTTCATGCTTCTCTTCATTCTTGTGTTTGAAAGTCAAATTTTCTTTTCAGCTCTGGTCTTTTCACTGAGAAAGCTTGAAAGTCCACTATTTTATTGAAAATCCATATTTTGCCTTGGAGCATGATACTTAATTTGGCTGGGTAGGTGATTCTTGGTTTTAATCCTAGCTCCATCAACCTCCGGGATATCGTATTCCAAGCCCTTTGATCCCTTAATGTACAAGCTACTAGATCTTGTGTTATTCTGATTGTATTTC
>CM053624.1:19949279-19965812 GCA_028646595.1 Phalanger gymnotis
TTTTTATTTGTGGTTGGGTTGTGGTTTTTTATTTTTTTGCTTCTGTTTCTTCTTTCTCATGATTCATTCCATTGGTCATAATTCTTCTCCACAACTTAACTAGTGTGTAAATTAATTCAATGCTAAATTATACATGGAAGTTATATGGGATTCCATGCCATCTTGGGGAGGGAGGGTGGGAGGGAGGCAAGAAAATCTGGAACTCAAAGTTATGTAGACCCATGTGTTGCAAACTAAAAATAAAAAAAAATTAAAAAAGACTAAAAAAGAAAAAAGAAAAAAGATCAGTTTCAGTGGCCATGTCTGACAATGTCTACACTAAATGTCTTAGAATTTATTGACCTCTTTGTCATAAGGGTTCATTGTATTTAAGTAAGGGTTATCAAGTAGTGTTTGTTTTTTTCTCCAGTTACTAAAATATCAACTTGCATTATCTCTTCTATTTATGACTGTTATAACACATAGTGTTTTCCTTTGGCTTATTCCATTGCTCATCATTTTATAAAGAGGCCACAGGGTACATTGGAGAGAATTCTACCTAATGTTAGGAAAAATTGGGTTCAAATCTATTTCAGACATTTACTAGCTATATGATTCTGGACAAGTTACTTGACAGACAATTATTTAAGACCAAAAATTGCAGAGAAGGGAACAAATTTCAAATTGCAAGATTAGTTTTTGGAATCGATGTTCTCAACCAGCTTTAAATCTGTGGTCCCATGAAATAGAAGTTATATTCTTTTTAAAAAAATATTGCTGTAGGCTTTGTGCCCTATGAGCAAAGCAGAATTGCAATAGTTCAAAGGGCTAAGATATGTGTATGCTAAAATATATGTACTCAAAAGTAATGTGAAATGAACAAATTTCGTGATATCTTCACTCCAAATGTTCATATGAACTATTAGTGCCCAACCTTGGTAGAGCCTTCTGAGCTTGTATTAGTCTGATCAGCCACAGTCAGAAAGACTGTACCTTGGCCTCATGGTATGTCATTTTGTTCCTCTTCAAGCATGAAGGACAACAACAACAGGCTTCAGAAGCTGACCTGGGCAAGCATAGAAGTGCATTTGGATGGAAATGTCACAGTACATTTAGGCTATCAGTCACTACCCTTCAAATTGACTTCCTCCTTTTTATATCTGTAGAAACTGCAAATGACTGGGCAATGTACCTGCAAGATTACCAGTACATTTTCAATAGTGAATATTTTGAGTATTTATGGACAGTGGAAAACAATCCCAACTGACATATTGTGAAGAGATCTTCATGCTAGCTCATAGAATAGGGAATAGTGTACTAGAATTAGAGTACAAAAAGCGTGACATCAAATTTTACCTCTCATGCTTTCTAACTGGGTGATTTTGGGAAAGTCAAAATCTCTGTGGGTCTGGATTTTCTCATATCACTGCTTGAAAATACTGTCTTGAGGTCTCAAGTGAAAAAAAACACTATATAAATTATGTTGTAAATAATATTTATTAGCATAGTATTTTATATTTGCTTTCATATATATGTCTGTATGTATATCCATAAATGTGTATTTGTATATATATATGTTATACACATATATTACATATTATATACATATATATATACCATATGAAATATGAAAATATATAATGGGCTAAAAGACTAGCATTTAGAAATCTAAAGAAGGAAATTTGGGAACCCATTTAGGAACAAGAATGTTCTTTCTGACTACCTGGTTAGCAGGAGACTGTAGTTTCCACTAGGTGTAGAAATAAATGGGAGAGAAACATTTCTAATCATATTCTCACAGAAGGAAGAGTCAAAGTAATATAATCCAATTATCTCTGATTTTGGAATCAGATGGTGCATGTTTGAATCCTGGCAATATAACTTAAAACTTACATAACTTTGGACAAATCTCTTAACATCTTTTGATCTCTGGTTCCTCACCCATAGAACATTGTTTTTAGACTTCATGTTATGTTCTAAGATCCCATCTAACTCTAAAACTCTGGAAAAAGAAGACTTCAGGAGATGAGTCAACCTTTCCTATTTGATGAGGACCTACCTTTTCAAAATGTAAATCAGGCTTACTATTGCCATTTTCTCTTTTCCTGGGACTGTTGGAACTGTCTCTCCATTTTGACAACTAAGCCAAGATTTCTCAAATTTTTTTCCCTTCCTCTGAGGACTTTTTTGAAAGTTTGTATTAATGGATGATATGTGTCCTCCTGGCCTTATCCAGTGGTGTATTTATACAAGACTCAGAGAGATAACATTTACTCATGTGTATCTGAAGGAGAGGCTGCTAGAGATTTTGAAGTTTCTTGCCAAATATCAGCATAATTAAGCTGGATAAAGCTCACTGCTCAGCAGGCCTGGAGGTGCTGGATAAAAGATCCCAGTACTGGATCATCGTGAGACTTCATTACTGTGCTGGCATGAGCATCATATGAGAAACAGGCTGTAGGCAGAGAGGGCTAACTGGGGTTTGCTGGATGTATGTTGTCCACGACTTTTCTGTGGGAGGGCTTCTTAAAGAGCTCAGCCAGTTTTCTATAGTAGAGCTTTCTGCTATTAGCAAAAGGCGATGACGATTAAAATCACAGAAATAAAAAGTTCCTTCTTCCACTTCTATGGTTGTTGTAGAAGGTTTAAGAAAGTGTATTGAAATGTTGAATGAGGCAAATTCTCTAACAAGGAGGTTGCATAACGATAGGTTGCTAAGTCAGCTGTCTGGGTCTATGTTACCACCTACTAAACCTACTGGCCATTCCCCATACAATACTGTCCTCCATCTCTTGCAATGTTCCTTCACACAAACTGGCTGCCATTCCTCCAATAAAGTCCTTCCTCAATTCTGTCACCCTGCAGAAACCCATTTTTCATTCCTGCACAATATCTTTCCTTAGACATCAAACACTGAGTTGTTGGAGCCCTCCTGAACCAGTTATTACTTAGTTTTCCTTTTGTATCATCTTACCTATGGACATGTTTTCTTAATTTGAACTGACATCCTTGAACAGGGATTGTTTCATTTTTGTCTTTGTATTTTCAGCATCTCGAACAGTTTATGCCATGTATGTAGGTGTCTAGATATTTGTTAAAAACATTATTTGTCATTTTTGTTATCATAATCATGAGATGGCCCTGGCATATCAGAGAGTCAGCCTCAGAGCCAAGATCTAGGTTCAAATGCCAGCTTAAATTGCTAGTTAAACATGACTTACCCATCTTTCATTATTATCTGAATCATGATAAATTCATCCACGCGTATACATGCACATACACAAATGATACTGACATCTACACACACATGTGTATGTATGTATTTGTACACACACATATATATACAAACACATATACATGCACACATACATATTGTCTATATAACAAATAAATAATGATTTTGGATCACAGCAGGTTAGATTGCACTAAGGACATTTCTAAGATTTTTCTAAGCATTCTTTTCCTTTTGAATTTCAAATTCCAAATTCCAAATTCTCTCCCTCTTCCAGTCCTTCCCCTACCTATTAATCAAGCAGGCAATGTGATTCTTCACATACATGTGAAGTCATGAAAAACATTTCCATTTAGTTCAGGTTTTAAAAAATACAATTTTAAAATGTGAAAAAAAATTCTTTAATCTGCACTCAGAGTTCATCTATTCCTTCTCTGAGGATGGATAGCATTTTCATCATGAGGCCTATGAATTTATCTTGATTCATTGTTATTATCAACATTATCTAAGACATTTGCAGTTACCATCATTACAGTCTTGCTTTTGCTCTCTACAATATCCTCCCTTTTCAGCTCATTTCACTTTGCACCAGTTTTTGTACATCTCCTCAGCTTTTTTTTCTGAGTACATTCCTCTTGTCATTTCTTATAATAGTATACAATCACAAATATATACCACAACTTGCTCAAACATTCATTTACTAATGGGCACCCACTTAATTTCTAATTCTTTGGCACTACAAAAAAGTTGCTTTAAATAGTTTTGTTTATATGCATCCTTTTCCCTTTTTTTCAAATATCTTTTCATACAGAGCCGGTAGTGGTATTGGTGGGTTAAAGATGTGCATATAGCTCTTTGGACCTAATTCCAAATGGTTGGACCAGTTCACACTTTCATGGATATGACATTTTCTGTCATGTTTGTTTCTCTGATATATGTGAGGTGGTAGCTCAGACTTGCTTTAACTTGCATTCGAGGGCTTATTAATGATTTAGAGAAATTTTTCTTATGACTATTGGCAGTTTCATTTTTTTCTGAAAACAACTTATCCATTGTAAAATGACTCTTATGTTCATAGATTTGGTCGGTTAATGATGTATTTGAGAAATGATGCCTTTATCAGAAAACCTTGCTGTATATTTTCCCCCAATTTCCTGATTTCCTTCTAATTTTGGCTTCCTAGGGTATTTTTTGTGCGAAACTTTTTATAAAATTATCAATTTTATTTTTCATAATCATCTCTATCCCTTATATGCTCATAAAATCTCCCATCTATAGATCAAACAGGTATTTTTTCCATTCTCCTCTAATTTGTTTGTCACATTTATTTACAAATCATGTATCCATTTTGACCTAATTTGGTATACATTATGAGATGTTAATCTGTGCCTAGTTTCTGCTACACTGCTTTCCAATGTTATTAGAAATTTTGGTGAAATAGTGCATTCTTTCCCACAAAATTTTGCACTTTGGCTTTATCAATCACTAAATTACTATGGTTATTAACTATTTTGCATTCTGCATCTAATCTATTCACTGATTCATGACTATTTCTTAGCCAGTACCAGATTGTTTCAATGATTACTCCTTTGTAATATAGTGTGAAAAATGGTAATTCTAAGCTGTTTTCTTTCATTTTTTTAAAAAATATTCATTTTGATATTCTGAACTTTTTTTCTTACAGACAAATTTTGTTATTTTTTTTCTAACTCCATAAATTATGTTTGGCAGTTTGGTATGGCACTGAATACGTTCAATGAGTTTTGGTAGAATTGTCATTTTTATAACATTGGCTCTGCCTACACTCGAGCAATTAATATTTCTCCAGTTGCTTAGATCTGCCTTTATCTGTGTGAAGTGTGTTTTCTAATTTTGCTCATTTAGTCCCTGTGTTTATATTGGCAGATAGACACTCACATATTTGAAATTGTCCATAGCTATTTTAAATACTATTTCTCTATCTCTTCCTACTGGGTTTTATTGGTAAATATTGAAATGTGGATTACTTATATGAGTTTATTTTATAACCTGCAGCTTTACTAAAATGACTAATTATATCAAATATTTTTTGGCTGCTTCTTTAGGATTCTCTAATTATGCATCAATTCATATGCAAAGAGTAACAGTTTTGTTTCCTCATTCTCTATTCTTATTCCCTCATTTTTTTTCCTTGTGTTGCTATAGCTAGCATTTCTATAACAATATTCTTTTTTAAATTTTAGACAAATACTAAAATGTAAAGATACAATAGAGAGAAGAAAAATAAATGTGTCATAAACTTAAATATGAAATAAGAAAATAAAAAAGCATGTCATGCACATAGCAGGATGTAAGAGATATTGAGAAAGTTTTTATCTTCTTCTTACAAATAATTCTTGCTTTTAAAATTTTAGATTGAAAATACTTATAATTTTGAGGAAAACTCCATTTATTTCTATGATTCCTAGGTTTTCTTTTTTTTCACAAGACTAGGGCTTATATTTTGTCAATAGCTTTTTTCTAAATCTATCAATATAAATATAAGATGTTTGTTGTTTGTTGTTGGTCAATATGGTCAATTATTCTAATAATTCTCCTGATATTGAAACAGCTCTGCATTACTGATACAGAACCTACCTGGCAATAGAGAATGATATTTGCAATAAGTTGCCATAATATCCTTTCTCATATTTTATTTAAAATTTTTGCATTGACGTTCTTTAAGGGAATTGGTCTGTAGTTTTCTTTTTTGTTCTCCCTGTTTTAGCAAAGAAAAGCATATTTATATCAAAGAGGCAATTTGGATCCTTTGCTGACATTGGGAACAGGACTCTATTACATTGTTCATATGCATTTCCTGTTCATAATATGAGGGTAAGGAAGATCACTAGCAGAAGTAGGGACACTGTAAATAGAGGACAGAAGTGTGCTTATAACCAGAGCATAGGCTAGGAGAAAAGTGACCATACCTTTCCTTAGATCATAACAAAGTGGAAGAACTGAAAACTTGCAAACCCTTAGAACTACCTCTGAAAATGGGAGGTGAAAAAAATGTGAAGATTGAGGCAATGAACCCTTCACAACAGAAGCAGAGCCCAATTTTACTTTTTTCATGCTTCTCTTCATTCTTGTGTTTGAAAGTCAAATTTTCTATTCAGCTCTGGTCTTTTCACTGAGAAAGCTTGAAAGTCCTCTATTTTATTGAAAATCCATATTTTGCCTTGGAGCATTATACTCAGTTTTGCTGGGTAGGTGATTTTTGGTTTTAATCCTACCTCCATTGACCTCCGGAATATCGTATTCCAAGCCCTTTGATCCCTTAATATAGAAGCTGCTAGATATTGTGTTATCCTGATTGTGTTTCCACAATACCCAAATTGCTTATGACTGCTGGCAATATTTTCTTCTTGACCTGGGAACTCTGGAATTTGGCGACAATATTCCTAGGAATTTTCTTTTTGAGATCCTTTTTCAGGAGGTGATAGGTGGATTCTTTAAATTTCTATTTTACCCTCTGGCTCTAGAATGTCAGGGCAGTTCTCCCTGATAATTTCTTGAAAGATGATATCTAGGCTTTTTTTTTTTGATAATGGCTTTCAGGCAGTCCAATAATTTTTAAACTATATCTCCTGGATCTATTTTCCAGGTCAGTAGTTTTTCCAATGAGATATTTCGCACTTTCTTCCATTTTTTTTCATTCCTTTGGTTATGTTTTATAATATCTTGATTTCTCATAAAGTCACTAGCTTCCATTTGCTGCAATCTAGTTTTTAAGCTAGAATTTTCTTCAGTGGTCTTTTGGACCTCCTTTTTCCATTTGGCTGATTCTGCTTTTCAAGGCGTTCTTCTCCTCATTGGCTTTTTGGAGCTCTTTTGCCATTTGAGTTAGTCTATTTTTAAGGTGTTATTTTCTTCAGTATTTTTTGGGTATCCTTTAGCAAGTTATTGACTTGTTTTTTTTTATGGTTTTCTTGCATCACTCTCATTTCTCTTCTCAATTTTTCCTCTACTCCTTTACTTGCTTTTCCAATCCTTCTTGAGCTCTTCCATGGCCTGAGACTATTTCATATTTTACTTGGAGGCTTTTGATGTAGGCTCTTTGACTTTGTTGACTTCTTCTGAATGTATGTTTTGGGCTTCTTTGTCACCAAAAAAAAAAAAATAATTCCAAAGTCTGAGTCTGGATCTGAGTCCTTTTTTGCTGCCTGTTCATGTTCCCAGCCAAGTACTTGACCCTTTGAGCTTTTTGTAGGGGTATGACTGCTTGTAGAGTAGAGAATACTTAGTCCCAAGCTCGTGGGGCTGTGCTGCTGTTTTCAGAGCTACTTTTACACAGCAAGCTCTGCCACACCAGCGATCCTCCTCCCCCAAGAACCACCAACTCAGATTGGACTCAGACCTAAGCTGTCTCTACACTCCTGCTCTGATCCACCACTTCATTACTCCCACTAGGTGGCCTCCAGAAGTAACTGCAGCTGTACTACCTCCACCTGTCCTGTGGAGGTGGCTGGCTGCTAAATCTTCTCACTCTGTCCCAGCCATTTTTCCCACTAACTTGCTCTGTTGTCTTTGGTGTTTGTGGGTTTAGAAATTTGTTAACTGCCACAGATCAATGATTCAGCGCCCTACAGTCTGTTCCCCCTGGCTCCAGTTTGTCCTGGAGCAGCCCATGCAGGGCTCTGCTACTCTCCACTCACAGCTTCATGCAATAGACCCTCTCCAGTGACCATCCAGGCTGTCCCGGGCTGGACCCTTGCTTTCCTCTGCTATTTCTGTGGGTTATGCAGCTCTAGAATGTGTTCAGAGCCATTTTTATAGGTGTTTGGAGGGACCTGGGGGAGAGCTTAAGCAAGTCCCTGCTTTCCAACTGCCATCTTGGCTCCACTCCCATTGACATGTTTTTCATGGTTTTCTTTCATCACTCACATTTCTCCTCCCAATTTTTCCTCTACTTTTCTTACTTTTCCAAATCCTTTTTGAGCTCTTTCATGGCCTGAGATCAATTAATATTTTTCTTGGAGGCTTTTGATGCAGGCTCTTTCACTTTGTTGACTTCTTCTCACTTTACATTTTGATCTTCTTTGTCACCAAAAAAGGAATCTATAGTTTGAGTTGTAATCCGTGTTTGAGTCTGAGTTCATTTTCACTACTTGACCCTTGAGCTTTTTGTCAGGTATGACTGCTTGTAGAGTAGACAGTACTTTGTTCCAAGCTTTACAATCCAAGTGCTGTTGTTTTCACAGCTAATTATACTCCACCATCACCCCAGGCTCTGTCACAGCAGCATTCCTCCTCCCCCAAGAACTGCCAACCAGGACCACAATCCAGGTCCAAGCAGGGCAGAGCAAGAAAATCTGCCTTTGTGCCCACAAAGAGCTCCTTGCACTCCCACTCTGATCCGCTGCTAGAACCCTCCCACCATGTAAGCCAGGGACTTGGGAAGCAGCTGATGCTGTAGCTCTGGAAGCAGCCTTAGGAGTTTCCTTCTGCTGCCACTGCCACCGCTACACCACCACTGCCACCCCCAGGGCTGGTGATCAGACTACTCTCACCTCTATCCCTCATTTTCCCCCTAAACTGCTCTTTGGCGTTTGTGAGTTGAGAAGTCTGGTAACTGCCGTAGCTCACTGTTTCATGGCCCCAAGGCCTGTGCCAGCTGGCTGAATCCATGTCTGGTCTGGTCCGTCCTGGCATGGCCCATGCTGGGCTGCACTCCATTCTCAGGACATGCAATAGACCCTTCCCAGTCACCATCCAGGCTCTCCTGGGCTGGAGACCTGTTTCCTTCTGCTATTTCGTGGGTTCCAAAGCTCTACAGTTTGTTCAGAGCCATTTTTTTGCAGGTGTTTGGAGGGATTTGGGGAAGAGCTTAAGCAAGTCCCTGCTTTACAGCTGTCGTCTTGGCTCCACCTCACTTCTTCATTTTTTTTTTTATACTGCTATTACCAAGCTGTCAATTTTTTTATAATTTCATTTCATTTCCCTCATGTTTTTTTTTTCTACTTTTTCCTTTATCTTTTTATTTGATTTTTAGAATTTTTTTCTCTTTTTAAAAAATCTCCTTTAGTACTTCTAGGAATTCTTGTTGGGCATGTACAATCTGCATTTTTCTTTGAGGCTTGAAGCTGTTTTGACATTGTTATTTTATTCTGATTTTATGTCGTGATCTTTCCTGCCCTCATAGTCGATTTTTTGGTAGGGTTATTTTTATGCTGTTGCTCATTTTTCTGGTTTTATTTTATTTTTCTTGACTTTAAACTTTATATTAAAGTTGGACTTTCCTCATCGGTGCAAAGGCACTGACCTAAATTTCAGGCTTTTTAAAACTATTGTTTTCGCAGCTAGCTCTGAGGGTAAATTTTCAGTGATTCCAAGCTGGTATGATCCTATGAGATGGACTCTACTTTTCCAGTTTGCTTATGTTTTTTTTTTTTACCCTAGCAATGACCCTTACTCCCTTGTGACCACAAGCACTAACAATCTATTCTCCGTCCTGGAAATATTATCAAGAATTTTGGTCCTTGACCTCCCTTCAACCTTTAAATGTGACTACTATGCCTGCTTTCTTTTGAAAGCAAGCACTGCTCTCTGCCCTAAAACTATGACCCAGTACTGGGACATGGGCAATTGTGTTACCAGTCAGTTACCAACCAGTATTGGGCCCATTGGCCTCACAGGGATTCCCGCTAATTTCTTTATAATTTGTCTAATCCCCTTGCAATATCTGAACTGAAAAAGTTCACAGAACTGTTTTTACTGCTTTGTTTCTATAGCAATTGCTGCAGTCAACAAAACTTACAGCTGGTGCTCCTGCTACACTCTCTTTGGGACCAACCCTCACCTCACTGTCAAATACATCTTCTTTAGTTCTCCTAAGTAATTTTTTTAACTTTATTGGTTATGTCACTCTAAAACTTGATTTGAATCATTATTTTGAAATTGTTTGGAGGATAATGGGAAAGTTCAGCTGGAATGTCCCCTCTAGGCTACTATCTTGGTTTCGTCTTCAAAGGTTTTTTTTTAATGACCTCCAAACATTTCCTGGAAATAAAGGCCCAAGTTTTTAGTGCCAACATAATAGATATTGTTTATGGCAATGACATATGTAATAAAATATAATAGGCAGCATTCAAAATGAATAAGATATGATGGGCAATGAAAACATGAATCTTATGTATGAGTAGAGTACAGCACTAAAACAATGAAGATCTTTAACAATAGTAAAGGATATTATGAATTATAGTTAAATGTTATAGGGAATATAATGAGAGGAAAATAAAATAGGTTGAAAGAGTGGTGAAAATAAAGGATTACATCTGGATGGTTAGAGTGAATCTCTGGCAATCTTATCATATAAGTACAAAGGAAGAAATGACTAGAATATTAAGAGGGTTCTCTGTGGTTAATGTGATGGAGCAATACAGACAAGAGTCTGAGATGTTTAACATCTACAGATAAAATTTTGTGAAAATCCGAATATTTAAGAATGATATAAATGTTAAAGATATGTGTATAGAAACATAAGGCAACTCAGACTGTTCTTTATGTCCTATTCAAAGAGTTAATATATGCAGTGATGCTTCTCAGAACTTAAAGTGCTATATAAATATTGGTAGTGGTGATAGTAGTAGTAGTAGGAGTAGTAGGAGTAGTAGTTATGGTGGTGGTGGTGCCAGCAGCAATATTATTCTTGTTATTTGTAGTTTTTTGTTGTTACTTTATTATGAGGGGAAGAGAAAAGGATGGTATTGGATCTGTGCTTCCATTAATGTAGAGAGGTTTTTATGAGGTAATTACCTCCCATAATACAAATCTACAATTCTTTGAGATTCATTGAGTGGTTAAATGATTTTCTAAAGTTTATATAGCCAGTTTATGTCTGACAGGAGACTGAAACATAAGTCTTTCTGATTCTTAGGCTGTATTTCAATATGGTATAGCATGTTGTTCCCTAAGACATAGTAGATATTTAAAAATAATTTAGAAATGTCAATTTCCAAGTCAACATAATGGCCATTAGATGCTTATAAATGTGCATATGTCAGAAAAACATAAGTTGCTCATGGTTACTACACGCTAATATAATAAAAATGACAATTTTACCTAAATTAATTTATTTATTCAGTGCCATACCAATCAATATACCGAAAATCATTTTACAGAGGTGGATAAAATAATAACAAAATTCAACTGGAAGAACAAAAGGTCCAGAATATCAAGGGAATTAATGAAAAGAAGTGCTAGGGAAAGTGGCCTAGCCATACCAGATGTTAAACTGTACTATAAAGCAGCAGTCATCACAACTATTTGGTACTAGCTAAGAAATAGAGTGGTGGATCAGTGGAACAGGTTAAATACACAAGACAGAGTAGTCAATGATTATAGCTGTCTAATCTTTGATAAAACCAATAAATCCAGCTTCTGAGCTAGGAATTCACTATTTCACAAAAACTTCAGGGAAAATTGGAAAATAGTAGGGCAGAAACTGGGCATAGACTAATATCTTACACTGTATATCACAATGAACTCAAAATGGGTTCATGATTTAGGAATAAAGGCTGATACTATAAGCACTTTGGGAGAGCAAGGAATAGTTTACCTGTCAGATTTATGGGAAAGGGAAGAATTCATGACCCAACAAGTGATAGTGTTGCAAAATGCAAATGGATAATTTTGATTATGTTAAATTGCAAAGATTTTGTACAAACAAAGCCAATGCAACAAAGATAAAGAGGGAAGCAGAATATTGGGAGAACATCCTTACAACCAGTGTCTCTGATAAAGGCCTCATGTCTAAAATATACAGGGAACTGAGCCAAATTTATAGGAATACAAGTCATTCACCAATTGTAAAATGGTCAAAGGATATGAATAGGCAGTTTTGAGAGGAAGAAATTGAAGATATCTCTAGGCATATGAAAAAATGCTTTAAATCACTATTTATTAGAAAAATGAAAATCAAAACAACTCTTAGGTACCATATCTCTCCTCTCAGATTGGGTAACATGACAAACCAGGAAAATGATAATTTCTGGAGAGGATGTGGGAAAATTGGAACATTATTACATTGTTGGTGGAGGTGTAAACTGATCCAGCCAGTCTGGAGGGCAATTTGGAACTATGTCTAAAGGTCTATAAAAATGTGTGTACCTTTTGATGCAGCAATACCACTTCTAAGGCTATCTTCCAAAGAAATCATACAAGTAGGAAAAGAACTTGTATGTACAAAAATATTTATTGCAGCTCTATTTATGATAGCAATGAATTGGAAATCAAATTGACACCTGTGAATTGGGGAATGGCTAAACACATTGTGGTAAAATGTAAGGGAATATTATTGTGCAAGAAGAAATGAGAAGCAGATGGACTTCACTATAACCTGGAATGACTTATACAAACTGATGCTGAGTGAGGAGAGCAGAACCAGGAGATCATTACACATGATTACATATACATGATATCTGTAAGGGCTAAGTTTGATAGACATGACTCCTCCCATCAATGAAAGGTTCAAAGACAGCTCCAAAAGATTCATGATGGGAAAACCTATGCACATCCAGAGAATGAATTATGGAGTCTGAATCCAGATTGAGGCAAACTTTTTGTTCTCTTTCTTTTTTTCTTTCTTTTTGTTTCCATTTCTCCTTTTCATGATTCATTCCATTGGTTATAATTCTTCATTACAACTGGACTATTATGTAAATAAGTTCAATGTCAAGGTATATGTAGAATGAACATTGGATTGCATGCCATCTTGGGGGGGGGTTACAGAGAGGAGTGGGAGGGAGACATAATTTAGAACCCCAAAACTTGTGGAACTGAGTGTTTTATACTAAAAATAATAATAATAAAGAAATAAATAAAGAAATGTGCATATGTGAAGTCATTTATTTTTCTTGTTACATTTTGTCTCCAACTATTGCTTATACCTGTCTTTGTGAGAGAAAATTCAATATCATCTCCTATGATGATAGGAGAATCTGTTTTAAAAATGAGAATACTCTCTTTTTCAGCGAATTCTGAAAATGTCTTCATGGCAAGCCTCCCCTCAACCTATGACATTTTCAATCTTTTTCCCCTTAATTAATCACTGTTTCCTTTCTATAACAAGTCAATGAATAGAATATAGATGGAACTATTGAAAATGAATCACCACCAAGTTAGGAATAACTTTGATTTGACCTTGGGGTACATGCTGTTGAGTTTCTTATTTGTCTGTGATAGCAGCCTCATTTTTCAAATAATTAGAGAACTGAGCCAAATTTATAAGAATACCTCATTCCCCAATTCATCAATGGTCATAGGCAGTTTTAAGATGAAGAAATTAAAGCTTTCGATAATTATATAAAATTGCTCTAAATAACTATTGATTAAAGAAATATAAATTAAAACAACTTTGAGGTACTACCTCACACCTATCAAATCGGCTTATATGACAGAAAAGGGAAATGATAAATGATGGAGAAGATTTGGGAAAATTGGAAACACTAATGCATTGTTGGTAGAGCAGTGAGCTGATCAAACCGTTCTGAAGAATAATTTGGATATGTGCCCAAAAGCTATAAAACTATGCATATTCTTTGATCCAGAAATTCTCCTACTAGGTCTATATCCCAAAGAGATCACAAAAAGGGAAAATGACCCAAATGTACATAAAAAATTATAGCAGCTCTTTATATATTAGTAAATAATTTGAAATTGAGGAGATGCCCATTAATGGGGGAATGACTGAAAAAGTTGTGATATATACATGTAGTAGAAAGTTATTGTGCTATAAAAAATGATGAGAAGGCATATTTCAGAAAAATCTAGACTTACATGAACTGATGTTTAGTAAAGTGAGCAGAACCAGGAGAAAATTGTACACAGTAACAGCAACAATGTCTGATGATCAATTATGACAGACAGCTCTTCTCAGTAATACAATGGTCCAAGACAATTCCAAAAGAATCATGATGGAAAATGTTTACTCCATCCAGAGAAAGAACTATGGAATCTGAATGCAGATTGAAGCATACTATTTTCACTTTTGTTCTTTCTCAGGTTTTTTTTCATTTTTGTTCTGATTCTTCTCTCACAACATTATTAATGTGGAAATATGTTTAGTATGATTATACATGTATAACCTACACCAGATTGCTTACTGTCTTGAAGTTGGGAAGGGGAAGGAGAAAAATTTGGAACTCAAAATATTACAAAAATGAATGCTGAAAATTATCTTTACATGTAATTTGAAAAAAAATACTATTAAGTTAAAAAGATACATCTTTTGACTCAAGCATTAGTGCCTAGAAACAGTACCAGATTATGAAACAAGTCTATATTGTATTGGTCCTATACACTACCATGCAATGAATGAGTCAGAAGGAAGATAACTGTCATAGTAGGCAAGTTTTTCTTAGAGTACAAAATGAAGCAGGGAAGTGACCAATAAAGTTCTATCAAAAAAAAAATAAACTCACTAATCATAACAAATATCCTTTTTCATCAATCCAAAAAGTGACACTACACAGAAACATCATCAGATGATCAATATAGAAGTTAGATTTATTGGGGGGAGGCGAGGGGGAATGGAGCCAAGATGGTGGCTAGAAAGCAGGGACCTGCTTAAGCCCCCACCCAGGTCCCTCCAAACACCTATAAAAATGGCTCTGAACAGAGCTACAGAACCCACAAAATAGAAAAGGGAAGCAGGGCTCCAGCCCATGACAGCATGGATGGTCACTGGGAAGGGTCTATCTCACAGAACTGGGAGCAGAGTGGAGCACAGCCCAGTGTTGCCTGCACCAGGACCAACGACACTGGGAGCTGGACAGAACAGGCCCTAGTGCCCTGAATCAGTGAGCTGTGGCAGTTACCAGATTTCGTAACCCACAAACGCCAAAGACAACAGAGAAGGTTAGTGGGAAAAACTTCTGGGACAGAGTGAGAGGAGTTTGCAGTCAGCCACCTCCCCAGGGGCAGCAGAGGTGGTACAGCTTTAAGGCTGCTTCCAGAGCTCCAGCTGCAGTTGCTTCTGGCCCCAGGACCACCTGGTGGGAATTAAGCAGTGGATTAGAGCAGAAATGCAAAGCCTCCTTTGCCCTGCCTGGATCTGGGCCACAATCCTGGTTGGTGGTTCTTGGGTGAAAAGGAATGCTGGTGTGGAAGAGCTTGCTGTGTAAAGTAGCTCTGAAAACTGCGGCACAGTCCCACAAGCTTGGGACAAAGTACTCTCTACTCTACAAGCAGTCATACCCAGACAAAAAGCTCAAAGGGTCAAGTACTTGTCTGGGAACATAAATAGGCAGCAAAAATGGACTCAGATCCAGACTCAGACCTTGGAATCCTTTTTTGGTGATGAAGAATACCAACACATACAGCCAGAAGAAATCAACAAAGTCAAAGAGCCTACATCAAAAGTCTCCAAGAAAAATATGAACTGGTCTCAGGCCATGGAAGAGGTCAAAAAAGATTTGGATTAGCAAGTAAGAGAAGTAGAGGAAAAGTTGGGAAGAGAAATGAGAGTGATGGAAGAAGATCATGAAAAACAAATCAATAACTTGTTAAGGAGACCCAAAAAATACTCAAGTAAGTAACACCTTAAAATAGAATAACTCAAATGGCAAAAGAGCTCCAAAAAGCCAATGAGAAGAAGAATGTCTTGAAAGGGAGAATTAGCCAAATGGAAATGGAAGTCCAAAAGACCACTGAAGAAAATACTGCCTTAAAATTTAGATTGGAGGAAGTGGAGGCTAGTTACTTTATGAGAAATCAAGATATTATAAAACAGAACCAAAGGAATGAGAAAATGGAAGACAATGTGAAATATCTCATTGGAAACATCAATGACTTGGAAAATAGATCCAGGAGAGATAATTTTAAAATTTTGGATTACCTGAAAGCCATGATCAAAAAAAAAGCCTAGATATCATCTTTCAAGAAATTATCAAAGAAAACTGCCCTGATGTTCTAGAGCCAGAGGGTAAAATAGAAATTTAAAGATTCCATCAGTCACCTTCTGAAAAAGATCCCATAAAGAAAACTCCTAGAAATATTGTTGCCAAATTCCAGAGTTCTCTGGTCAAGGAGAAAATATTGCCAGCAGTCATGAAGAAACAATTTGAGTATTGTGGAAACATAATCAAGATAAGACAAGATCTAGTAGCTTCTACACTAAGGGATCAAAGGGCTTGGAATATGATATTCCAAAGGTCAATGGAGCTAGGATTAAAACCAAGAATCTCCTATTCACCAAAACAGAGTATCATGCTCCAAGATAAAATATGAATTTTCAATAAAATAGAGAACTTTCAAGCTTTCTCAGTGAAAAGACCAGAGGTTAATAGAAAATTTGACTTTCA
>CM053624.1:19966312-19982217 GCA_028646595.1 Phalanger gymnotis
GTGAACGGAGCAGAGCCAGGAGAACATTATACACAACCACAGATATATTGATTCTGTGATGACTAACCCTGACAGACTTTGCAGTTCTCAGCAACACAATATGCAGAGATAGCTCCAAAGGACTCATGATGGAGAGGGCTGTCTACCTCCAGAGAAAGAACCATGAAGTATGAATGCAAATCGAGGCACACTTCATGCTCGCCTCCCCGCCCCCCATTTTTTTTTCTCTCTTTTGTATTTGTTGTTGGGTTGTGGGTTTTTTTTTTGGTTCTGTTTCTTCTTTCTCATGAGTCATTCCATTGGTCATGGCTCTTCTCCACAACTCAACTAGTGTGTAAATTAATTCAATGCCAAGTTATACATGGAAGTTATATGGGATTCCATGCCTTCTTGGGGAGGGGGGGGGAGGGAGGGAAGAAAATCTGGAACTCAAAATTATGTAGAACTGTTTGTTGCAAGCTAAAAATAAAAAAAAAATGTTTTTGCAAAAAAAAAAAAGACTCAGAAAGGTCCACAGTTAGGCAGCAGTAGAGGCAGGAATCATTCTAGGATTTTCTGCCTCCAATTTCTTTCTTTCCACTACTGCACACTGGCTCTCTATAGAAGAATAATATAGAGAAGGGAAGAAACAAAGTGTTTATATTCAACACTATTTGAAATACCTTGGCTTCCCTTTAATAGCTTTCTTTTGAAAGTATAACATCTATACTGCTTTCTGTGGTTGTTGTTGAGTCATTTCAGTCTTGTCAGACTCTCTGTGACCCCATTTGGGATTTTCTTGTCAAAGATATTGGAATGGTTTGCTGTTTCCTTCTCCAGCTTATTTTAGAGCTGAGGAAGTAAGAAAAACAGGGTTAAATGACTTGCCCAGAGTCACACAAGCTACTATGTCTCTGAGGTTGGATTTGAACTTAGGTCCTCCTGACTCCAGGGCCGGTACTCTGTCTTATACATACATACATACATACATATACATATATATATATACACATATATGCATATATTTACATACATTTATATTGTGTTGTGTTGTTTTATGTTATGCCATTTTATATTCCATTCTTTTTTCTAATTATTTTGCTCCACATTGGCACCATATAAACTCATATCTCTCTACTTCTTCATATGATCTTATAATGCAGTGAAATTAACTACATTTCATGTATCATGATTTGTTTTTTGACTCTCCAATGAGCTTCTGCTTTGTTTCCAATCTTTGCAGAAAGAAAATGAAAGATATTGCCACAAGCGTGTTGATGTTGGTGACAGTTTAAAATTATGAATGCAATGAAATGAGCCCATTGGCTTGTCAGTGTTGGAGGGGAATTAGAGCTCTACCTTCAAATTCAGGCATTCCTCACATTTTTCAGAGTACAAAGCACATATTCTTTTCAACAAAAGCAACAATGAATCTCCAAATCCCTTTAGAGTCGAAATGGGACTTTATGGCTGTTGGCCACAAACCACTTTTTTTACTGGAAATACCCATGAGCACACTTAAGGGAGTTATTAGCTATCAGTTCTGTGATCAGCCAGATACAACTTCAAAATCAAACAACTGCTTATGATTGGCTAGGGATATCTGACAGTATAATAACCCCATTTTATGGATGAGAACACTGGGGCCTAGAGAAGCAAAGTGACTGTATTCATAGTGTGTTAATCAACCTTTCTAACCCCACAACAACTTTCAAATCCAGCCCTTTATCTCTCCTGACAAAAACAACACCTTAATTTAGGCCCTCAACACCCCTCTCCTCAATGGTTGAAACAGGCTTCTAATAGGTCTCCCAGCCTTTTGTTTCCAGTTCTTCCTCTACAAAACCATTGAAATCATTTTCCTTAATTGTAAGACTGAGCATGTAACTCCCTTAATTACTTAAATATGATGGTTTCCCATTGCTTTTGGACTCAAATATAAACATTTTTTTCTTGAGCTTTTAAAGCTCTATTACTCTTGTGCTTCGTTCTGTCATCCGATGGCATGTCTTCTCTCTGTTCCTCACATACAACACTCCATCCATCTTCTCTGTGCCTTTGCAATAGCTGTCTGCCCTACCTACAATCAATTCTCTCCATACTTCAAAAATAGCCCCACTTCTTTAATACTCAACTTGTGAATCACCACCTACATGGAGTCTTTCCTAATCCCCTCAAATGCTAGTGCCTTCTCTCCCTAAATATCTTGTATTTAACTATTTCGTGTGTATACATCCATATATGTATGTACGTGTGTATATATACATATATATATCCTTATATATTATATATCCTTATATGTTATATATATATTATATATGTACATATATGTATGTGCATGTGTGAGTAATATGTGTATCTCCTTATATGAGCACGGATCTCACTCCTAGGACTACAAATTCCTTGAGGGTAGAGATTGGCTATTTTCTTTACTTTCATATCCCTGGTGCCTAGCACAGTAACAGGCAAAATGCTGGCACTTACAGAATGCTTGTGGATTAATCGATTTAATGATTGATTCTCAATGAGGTAACAAAGATGTTAGTATAAATCTAGTTCGAGTTCACATAGCTGATTAGTAGAGCTTAGATTAGAATCCAGGTCCTCTAAAGCCAGTTTTGAGCTCTTACCACCACACCAATCTGCCTCAAGAAAAAAAAAATAAGAAAGAAAAATATTGAACCCAGAATTCACTAATACACATTCCAGGTGCTACCTAAAGAGCTCTGTGCCAGGAAGTTTTCTTCCCATATACATATGATGCTTTATAATACTATTTATACTATAATCAAAGCTATGAAAACATAAATTTTAAAGTTTAATCAGGGTCATTTAAATGTATATTTCAGCCCAGTGCTTGAGAACATTGAGCTTCCCAGAGTCATAAATGGGAGCCATGTACTTTTACAAGGCTTTCAGAAATCTATGTCATATACTTTATTGTACCAGATCCCTTCAACAAAGTTTAATAAATCCTCTCTCTAAGTATTCATTGTCTGACCACATGTGGTTAATCTGAATTTAAGTTTTGCTGGAAAAAAAAAAAAGTTGCAAATCATTTTTTCAAGCCATTATTAAATGTGAAATTTTCTCTACATCCATAGTTGTATTTACTAGCCATTGTAGCTGCCATCTTCTCTGTATCTTTTAGTTTTAATTGCTTAGAGTACAGCAATCATAGTGATTTGCCAATGATCACTAAAGTTTCAGGATGCTTTACTTGTTGCCTCCAGCAAAATACAAAGACATAAATTCAATAGTCTCTTCCCTCAGGTGCTTATACCTTGTAAAATTAACATTTCGACAGATTGGTCTACAAAGAATAAATCCAAAGTGCCCCCCCCCACATCCTGCCATTCCCCCAACCACCCCTAAGCAGGTGAAAACAGTTAAGAGACAGGAGGATCAGGAAAGTTGTAGGAGCTGACAACCTATGAGTTGGCTGCTAAAGGTAAACAGCTAGCTCTTTTGGAGGGGGATCTGCACATACTTTTACTCTCAGCTGCCTTATTCACATTTTCTCCATCACTTTCTTAAGTGTAGACAATTGACAAAACATTAAATTGTGTCTTGATTTGTAGCATTGGCCAATTTCTGTTGTAAAATATAGAAACTTCTGTGTCAGTGTGAGCTCCGATGCACCCCTGTAAGCTGTGCTTTAAAGGAATCTAGAGATTCAGTGAGGTAGAGGTCAAGTGGCTGAGCATTTCAGGTATAGGAGACTTTCAGAGCAAAGACAACAAAGCGAAAGGTGGAGTAACTAAAATAACAAATAGGCTAGTTAGCTATAAAGTATAGTGTATGAAGCGAAATCCTGAAGAATCTTTCTAGAAAGCTACATTGGGGCCAGACCATAAAGGGCTGTTAGTGCCAGCTACTGGTGTTTGTATTTTATCCTAGGGACAATAGGGTACTGGAGCTTCTTAAGCAAGTCTATGATATGATCAGATCTGGTGTTTAACTAACCAATTTAGCATTTGGGTAAAGGATGGATTGGACGGGGGAACATGCGGACTCAAGGAGATAAAGTAAGAGATCGGAGAAATTTTCTAGGTGAGGTCAGCCACCCCTGACCCCCATCACCTCTTACCTTGATGTGTGAGTGGTGAAAAGGGGATGCAATGAAGAAGAGAGGTACAGTGGAGGTTTGATTGACAGGATTTATTAATTCTTGATAATTGAGCAAAAAGGAATTAGCTGGAAATGTCGCAAATGACACTTTGTTCCTGGTCCTTGGGATCTTTAAAATATAAAGATTCTTGAAGATACAGGGAAAAATCAGGCTTTTATTTTTAAAAAAAAGTTTATTAGCATTGAGGCAGTATAGTTGTAATGGAAAGTGTGTTGGATTTGGAATCTGAGAACTTGATTTCCACTTGTAGGTCTGACCCTTACATGCATCATGAACATGAAATTTCACCACTCTGGCCTTCAGTTTTCTCAGTGGAAAAGAAGAAGAGGTTGGAATAGAACAGGGGTGGGGAACCTGGGACACCAAGTCTAAAGTGTCCTTCTAGATCCTTGGGTATGGCCTTTTGACAAGTTTTACAGAACAAATCCTTTTATTAAGAGCATTTTTTCTCTGTGAAGTTTGGATTCATTCAAAGGACTGTACTTGAGGACCTAGAGGGCCATATGTGGCCTTGAGTCTACAGGTTCCCTGCCCCCTGCCTAGAAGATAGCCAGTGTTTTAGTTTAGAGGGTTGTCTGTGTTTCCCTTGAATAAATAGTATTTTAATACCTATGCATTTCTTCAGTTGTGTAAGGATCCCTTTCTCCTTTCTTTAGAATAAATTAGTAGCAAGAATCTGAAGCGCAATTGTTATTAAAAGCCACCTCCCTTCTCCCTGCCCTAATTTGATTTTCTCTAGCTCAATTCAGGTTTGTGAGCTACATAAAAATGTGATATAGACAAAACTTACAGGATTGGTTTGTTAAGCATTTCAAAACAGGGGAACACTCAAATTGTACTTCTTGGGGCCACTTGGGGATGAGATAATGTGATGGGGTCAAAGGCTTTAGGAATGGAAGCAACCGCAGATGTGATCTAGCCCTGTCACCTCATGTTGCTGAGGACAGTGAGGCCCAGAAAGGAAAAATAACCTTGTTTATATGAATGGGAAACTCAGATTTTTAATTGTTTGCTGTTTTAGACACATATAATACAAAAAAATGGCAGGTATTAAAGGGTGCATTGTTGAGTCATTTTTCATTTGTGTCTGAATCTTCATGACCCCATTTGGGATTTTCTTGGCAAAGATACTGGAGTGATTTGCCATTTCCTTCTCCAGCTCATTTTACAGATGAGGAAACTGAAGTAAACAGGGTTAAGTGACTTGCCCAGGGCAACACAGCTAATAAGTGTCTGAGGCGAGATTTGAATCAATGAAGTTGAGTCTTTCTGACAACACCCTCAGCACTTTATCCATTGGACCTTCTAACTACACCACAGAGTGCATTAAAGAATCTTTAATTTAAAACACGATGAAACCTCAAAGACCATCAATTGCAATCTACTTATATTTCACTTCAGGAAACTGGAGTTAAGAAAGTTTTACTGACTTTTACTCGGGTAGTAAATATCTTTTGGAGGATTTGAAATCAGATCTTCCTGTCTCCAACTCAAGTGCTTTATTCATTATCCCGCACAGCTCCTCCATTGTTATAAAAGCATGGCACAATCTTTCATGAGTAGTTTTGAGTACCATAATAAGAAACCCAATTAAAATAATAAGAATCCCAACTAAATTTTGTATATTGCTTTGTGTTAGAAAGAGTAATCTTTTTTGAGCCTCACAAAAGTCCTGCAAAATATCCACAGTGGTTATTATCATACCCATTTTGCAGATAACAGACTTAATCAAAGAGATTTAGGAAGTTTCATTGAAAGATTTTCATCAACTAGGAGTTATCAGTAGCAATGAAATCATGTGAATGAATTTTCCAAAGGTCATATGACAACCCCTTCTACAAATGCCTTTTTTTCTGATGACTCAATAAGCCTCTGTTATGACAGTAGACTCTTAAACTCTGCCAGCAGAAAATAACCAAAAGCAGAGGTCTTTGGGTAGAAGCCTGACAATACACAGAGAATTATTCAGCCACAAAACAGTGGAGATCATTTGGGAGAGAGTCATCAATAGTAGAGTCACAGCTCT
Source organism: Phalanger gymnotis (assembly GCA_028646595.1). NCBI lineage: Eukaryota > Metazoa > Chordata > Mammalia > Diprotodontia > Phalangeridae > Phalanger > Phalanger gymnotis. The sequence goes on from CM053624.1 coordinate 19,972,450, forward strand.
ATATTGATAGTGAAGTGAGGCTGACACATGAGGCATGTTGGGCAAGTAGAATCAAAAGGACATTGTAACTGATTGGATAAGTGGGAGTGAAAGGGAGGGAAGAGTCAAGGATGATAGATGACATTTAACAGTGCTTTGAGACTAGCAAAACACTTTAAATCCATTAACATATTTGATTCTTATAACAGAGCTGTGAGGATGGGCGTATTATTAGCCCCATTTTACAAGTGCAGAATTGAAGCTCAGAGATATTAACTGGCTTCTTCATGATTACAGAGCTAGGATCAGGGGCATAATCAGAGGGCATATGTCTCTTGACTCCAAGTCCAGTGCTCTTTCCACAACTTTGAGATTGTGAATTGGGGGACTAGAACCCAAATAGGGATGCTTGGAGGAGGGGTGGGCATGAGCCAGGGTACTGTGGGATTAATGACTCATGTTCTGCATAGTATGAACCAGAAATCCACTTCATTCCTCCCCACTCCCCCATCACTGTTTCCTTTTTCATGAACGAGCCAATACCTTTCCTGAATCTAAAAGCCTTCGCTAACTACACAAAAGCATAAATTTTTGGACGATATTTTTCTCAAGCTTGTATTTTCTGATAGATTCTCTCTTTGTCTTGAGACATCAATAGCACCACCTCCACAGCCAATGTTGATCCTTGCTTGTTCAGGAGATTTGCATTGGGCCTTTTTTTTCCTATGGATAGGTACTCCAGAAATGTGCATGGATTTGAACATTTGCCCAAGGAAAACAAAATTAGGAAGGCAAAAGGGATACTCTCCCAAATCACTCAAAATATTATAAAGCCAAATAGAAATACTGTCTAGATTATGGAGGTGTGTGTTTTGTTATACCACTTTTCTACTCTACTGGGGAAAATGGTAATACTAATGGTAATTAATAATAATAATATTGAAAAATAATACAGAATTGCAGTATTACCGTGATTACACTTCATATTTCTATTTTATTTTAAGGTTCTAAAATACTTCTCGTCTACTAACCTCGTGGGTAGACACTACAATTATTCCAATCTTCATTGCCCCATTTCCTTTTTGGTTAGTACCTATGGGCAATTTTCTGACTGATGAAATGCATATAACTCAGCAAATCTTTTATAATTTAAATTGTTACAGATTTTTTTTTTTGGTGAGAATGACTCTGACCTGCTAAATGACTTGCCCAGGGACAGATAGCTAGTATGTCAGAGGTAGGCCTTTAACTCAGGTCTTTTTGGTCTTAAGAGTGGCTCTTTCCCATTTTATTATGCTCTTGGTCCTGAGACTCAAACTAAAGTCCTCTGATTCCAAGGTCAGCACTCCTCTCACTTTATAATGCTATGCTCTCTCCACTGTATATTTATTCCATCATATCCTTGCCGACTCTTGTTTTAAATTGTTCATAATAAGCTCAGCATAGATTACTTATTTGTAAGGTGTTGACAAAGCTTGAAATTTCTTTTCCATGTGTCATATATTAGTTAGAATCTCCGATATTTCTATCCCTTGAAGCTAGTACTATGCCTTATATGTGATAGCTATTTAATGCATATATATTGAATTAAGAGTATGGTTATTATTGGGAATGTCTTTGCACTTAAAGGTGAAATAAACTAAATTTATCAAAATCCTCTTGAAAGAGCAAAGGTCAGTAATCTAGAAAGGAGAGCTAGGTTATTTGTTACACTTCAAATCTGTCCAAATTCTTTTGTAAAACCTATGCAACCACTCATTCCTGCCTGTCCATCATTTGCTATTCTTTTCCATGTCCTTCCACAGATTCATGTCAGAGAGGTCACCCATTTGGTTAGGGACCTTCTTTGAGTTATCCAAATACTACATGGATGGAATCAATGAAAAAGGGCAGTGCATGCATTGATTATTGTTTATTCTCTTCTTGTTTACAGGCCATCTTTTTTCTAACTCCCCTATAGCTCAGATTTCATTCAAGCTGCTTCTGCTTAAAAATCTATTATTTATAATATATGACAGGCTCATTCTACAATTGCCACCTATAAACCTCTGGATATTACCAGCAACAGTGCTACAATGTCATAAAAAACTAATAGGCCTTTCTTTCTTCTATGGGACTGAACCTTCCCGAATTTTTTTATCTTTACTGTTCAAACCTGAGCTCCTTGAGAGTAAAGATTCTCTTGCTACTTTTATCATATATGGTAACCAGTGAGTTCTTAGATGCCTTTCCTTCATTATTTTTTTGGAGGTGGGAAGGTAGGGCAATTGGGGTTAAGTGGCCCAAGGTCACACAGTTAGGAAGTGTGTCAAGATTCTGAGTCTGCATTTGAACTCAGGTCCTCCTGACTCAGGGCTGGTTCTCAACTCACTGAGCCACCTAGCTGCCCCTCCTTCATTCCTTACTTTACTCTTTGGGTCATCTTCTAGTTCAATTTGCTCAAGGTTATCATATTTCATGAACAATTCTACTTGGTAATCCCAGTAATCTCAATAGTTTTACTTATCAGATATGAAATTTAGTTCAAACACAAGCATTCCCTCCCAATGCTTGTGGTGCAACCGAGTTTGCTCCTTCTCATCCTTGGATTGATCATCAACACGGTTGAATGTAGGAAAAAATCCAAGGGTTCAAGGCCAATAAACAAGCCCCTCTCAGAGGTTAGGAGAAGGGGAAAGGGACACTAGCCACACATATGCAAAAATTATGTTTTGTATCATTCACTTAACCAGAAACTATCTTAAGTTTTATGATTTTTTTTAAATTGTAATGAGTATTGAAATGACTCAAATTTTATTTATTGTTAAATTTTCCAGTATGGGGAAGAAGCAGCCTAGGGAAAGAAACAAAAGTTACCCTTAAACTCTGCTCCAAACATTTTTGAGGATTGTACTGTTGGGGCACTGTGTCAAAAGTACTAGAGTTGTATTCAGGGAAATCTTTGTTCTTTTCAGACATTATCTTGGTACTTAACCTCTTGCAAACTCATTTCCCTTATCTTTAAAATGGAGATAATTAGAGCAACTAATTCACAGAGTTGTGAGAATTAAATGATATGATTTGTATAATACATTTGGTAAACTTTGAATCACAATCTAAATATTGGCCTTAGAAAAAGGAAGACCTAGGTTGAAGTCCATTATCTGATTCTTTACTGACTATGTAAACCTGGGCGATTAGACCTTCAACTCTCTCAGAAAATTTGTAATACCATGACTTTCAAGGAAAATGTCAGCATGCATTTGAAGGAATTTCCTCATCTGGGAGTTCCTTGCGCTGATTAAAATCACAGTTCTGTCCCCCATTGGAAAAAAAAAAACTCACCTACACATCCACAAAGTATGATAATATATGCCATGTTCTCCAACCAGCATTTTGACCCTAGAATGAAGGGAGGTATAGATTTTTTTTCTTTTTGCTATTATAATTGCATTATATTCTGCTTGGTTACTTATTTATCTATTTGTTCATTTATCTATCTGTATATTTATAAATATATCATCTGTTTATTTAGTCTTTCAATTTCCATTATTGTAGCTGTATATATTTTCTCCCTATTCTACTTACTTCAGTCTCCCTCATTTCATATATATCTTCTTAGGCTTCTTGGAACTATGTATATTTAAAATTTCCTGTGACAGTAATATTCCATTTCAATTATCTTATAATATACTATAATCATAATGGACAATACTCTACACATAGGCCTCATTTTTGCTATTCCATAAAGTGGCCAAAGTAGACGATTTCTAATTTTCTTTCTGTTTCAGCAGATATGATCATATGTATGTCAGGTTTAACAGAGAGGCAAAGGCAGGGGGTGGGAAGGGAGAGAGAGAGAGAGAGACAGAGGGAGACAGAGAGAGAGAGAGAGAGAGAGAGAGAGAAGAGGAAAAACAGAGAGATAGAGACAAAGACAGAGAGATAAAAACAGAGAGACAGAGATTTCCCATTATCGCTTTATCCAACAATTTGTTTATTTTAGAGGAATTCAGGCAGATGAAATTTATAAAAAGTCAATTTGTTTAATATTTTTTGCTTTTAAAGCCACATATTCTCTCTTGCCCTGCATCCTCCATATGAATCTGAAACGAAAGTGAGTTCTTCTGCAACTGCAAGAACAGCGATAAATATAAGGTAATTACTGTGGATGATTTAATTTAAATTTATATCTTACTATTTTCTCTTGACCTGAAATTTTGATGTCAGCATTAATTTGATTATTAAAGTTCATTCTTCTGGTGGCTCAAAAAATAAGTATCAATTAAAGAGAGATGATGACTTTTAAAATATTCACAGCCCAAGTAAACATCAAAGCTGATAAAGACACATTGCTTGTCCTGTACTCCCACATTGAAGGGAGCACCATTTCTTTGTCTTACCAGGAACAATTGTGGCAATGAAGGCACGATTTGTCCTTGGATCAACAAATGCATTTAAAGTGAAACAAACATTTCCATTAGCTAAGGAGGCAACTGAAGCGAAACATGTTTATAAATGATGATGGACTTCATAATTTAATTCTGAAAAATTCTATATTAATTATTCCAACAAAGTAATAGTCTTCTCTCTCCAAAAGCTAGCATTTATTTAGTCATTTCTAAATTAGTAGATACTCAATTTCTTTCTTTCTTTTTGTTTTTTGCTATCACAAAAAATGGTACTATGAATATTCTTGTATATATTGTGTCTTTCTGTCCTTTGTCCTCTTCTAGGGTTTAAGTCCAATCATGAAATTTCTGTTTCAAAGTGTATGCACAGTTTAGATACTATTCTCACATAATTCCAATTTGTTTTTCAGAATAAGACAAATTCAAAGTTGTACCAGTATCTTCACCTTAAATTCCACTTTTCTTTGTATATTCTATCAAGAGAAGTAGTGGAATTCTGGTATTGAAGTCAAGAAGAATTTTTTTTTAAGTCTTCTCTCTGACATATCCAGGCTTGATTACCTTAGGAATATAACATAGGCTATCAGTATTTTAGAAAGTTGGAATAGATATTTTCTTTAGTTATACCAATGTAAGTACCAGTCTATTCCCTGTCCTGAATTCCTTCTCTTTTTACTTATTTTTTTAAAAAATATATATTTCATTTCCTTAGAAGAATATACAACCTTCAGAGTAGGGAGTACATAAATTTTGAATTTCACCTCTCATTTTATGATTCCTGTATGGATTATAAATAATTTGAAGCATATGATACTTCATTTATTTTTTTGTTTCCCCAGTACCTATCACAATTGGTACATAATAGATACTTAATAAATGTCTGTTTATTTATTATCTAATCTATCAAACACATTACTTTATATTTTGAAAATCTAAGAGATGAGGAGGAGGAAGCTGACAATGATACCAGATAGTGACTTTTATATTTCAGGCTGAGGTTTGCAAATTTATTTGCATAAATAATCTTTTAGCCCCACCCCTCCCACACTCACACACACACACACACACACACACGCCATGGAAGAGAGATATCATCATCATTGATATCCCCATTTTATAGATGAGGAAGATGAGACTTAAAGATATTAAAGGATTTCCCAATGATTACCCAGTTATCTAGTAGATTAATATTATTGAATCAGAATTAATTACAATTAAATGATTTAGGGCTATAGTGACATGCAGGATTTAGGCATAGGTCTTCTTGAATCTAAGTTTAACTTCTTGAAGTGACCTACAAAAAAGGCATTTATTTGCTTCATATGTCACAATATTTTACTATTTATATTATAATGTTGAGACACATGGGATATACCAAAGAAAAATGTGAGTAAATAATAAGAAAGAGTAGTGATACGGCAAAAATGAAAGATAGATTCTGGATTCCCTATGGCAAATGGTGGTTTTGAAATGCCAAGAGGAAGCAAAGAAGTTCTCCAAAATGTAGAATGAGCACTTTGTGGAATTTTGTGGGAAGACATGGATAAGAATGATATTGATGGGCATAAGTGGATGGGCTGTCATTTTCAGAGTGGGAGAGGAAAAAATAAACTATTGATAACACCAGATGCATTGGGACATTTGAGACAATTTCTGTGGCCATGTTCACGTTGATTTTGAAGGTTAGAAAATGCACAAATAATAATAAAAATAATTGCTATTATAATAATTCACATTTATATAAAATATAATGTTTGCAAAACTATGTTTTATATGTTTATATAATCTCATTTGACCATATATCATTGTGGATGATTACATCTGACATATGTTCTCCTAATTCAAAAGGAGAAAAATTTGATTATAATTCACAGCCTGTTTATACAACCTAAGAAGTAAACAAATTCTTTGTTAAATAAACTTTTCTTCCTTATAATGAAAATAGCTACAAAAACTTGTAAAGGTTACTTTTATGTAGTTTGCCACTGATGATGTTGTTTTCTTTAGTCCAAGAGAGAATCATATTATTGGAATGTGAAATAAAAGGGATATTTTCAAAAGGACATGGAAAATTTTATCTGCATTCTTAACTTTCACATAATGCAAACTATATTAAGTATTAAAAATTAATACCAACACAATCATTTTTACTATATAGCATCAAGACTTAAAATATAGATTTACTGAGAGAATCCTAGAGAATCAAGTAAAAAACTCCTTGAAATAATAAACAACTTTAGCAAAGTTGCAGAATGTAAAACAAACCTGCATAAATCCTCGGCATTCCTATACATCACTAACAAAGCCCAACAGCAAGAGATAGAAAGAGAAATTCCATTTAAAGTTACCGTAGACACTATAAAATATTTGAGAGTCTATCTGTCAAGACAAACCCAGGTCCTATATGAACATAATTATGAAACACTTTTCACACGAATTAAGTCAGATCTAAATAAATCAAAAAAAAAAATCAGTTGCTCATGATTAGGCCGAGCTAATATAATAAAAATGACAATTTTATATATATTAACTTATTTATTCAGTGTCATACCAATCAATCTACAAAAAAAAATTATTTTACGGAGCTGGATAAAATTCTAACAAAATCCATCTGGAAGAACAAGAGGTCTAGAATATCTAGGGAATTAGTGAAAAGTAATGCTAGGGAAGGTGGCATAGCCATATCAGATATTAAACTGTACTCTAGCAGCAGTCATCAAAACTACCTGGTACTGGCTAAGAAAGAGAGTTGTGGATCAGTGGAATAGGTTAGGTACACAAGACTCAGTAGTCAACGACTATAGCAATCTACTCTTTGATAAACCCAAAGAATCCAGCTTCTGGGCTAAGAATTCACTATTTCACAAAAACTACTGGGAAAATTGGAAAACGGTAGGGCAGAAAGTGGGCATAGACCAATAACTTACACCATATGCCAAAATAAGGTTAAAATGGGTTCATGATTTAGGAATAAAGGCTGATACCATAAGCAACTTGGGAGAGCAAGGAATAGTTTATCCGATTTATGGAAAAGCAAAGAAATCATGAAACAACAAGAGATAGAGAGCATTACAAAATGCAAAATGGATAATTTTGATTATGTCAAATTGAACAGTTTTTGTGTAAGAAAGCCAATGCAACCAAGATTAGGAGGGAAGCAGACAATTGGGAGAAAATCTTGACAACTAGTGTCTCTGATAAAGGCCTCCTCTCTAAAATATTCAGGGAACTGAGCCAAATTTATAGGAATGCAAGTCATTCCACAATTGAGAAATGGTCAAAGGATATGAACAGGCAGTTTTCAGAGAAAGAAATTAAACATATCTATAGGCACATGAAAAAAATGCTTGAAATCACTACTGATTAGAGAAATGCAAATCCAAACAACTCTTAGGTACCATATCTCTCCTGTCACATTGGCTAAAATAACAAAACAGGAAAATGATAAATTCTGGAGAGGATGTGGGAAAATTGGAATACTGGAACACTGCTGGTGGAATTGAGAACTGAGTCAACCATTCTGGAGAACAATTTGGAAGTATGTCCAAAGGGCTATAAAAATTTTCATACACTTTGACCCAGCAATACAACTTCTTGGGCTGTATCCCAAAGAGATCACACAAGTGGGAAAAGAACCCATATATACAAAAATATTTATAGTGGCTCTTTTTGTAGTAGCAAAGAATTGAAAATCAAAGTGATACCCAACAATTGGGGAATGGCTGAACAAGTCGTGGTATATGAAGGTAATGGAATACTATTGCGCTACAAGAAATGGAGATGACACGGACTTCATAATAACCTGGAAATACCTACATGATATAATGCTGAGTGAATGGAGCAGAGCCAGGAGAACATTATACACAACCACAGATATATGGATTCTGTGATGACTAACCTTGCTACACTTAGCTCTTCTCAGCAATACAAGGTTCAAATACAACTCCAAAGGACTCATGAGGGAGAGAGATATCTACATCCAAAAAAAGAACTATGGAGACTGAATGCAGATTGAGGCACACTGTTTTCTTTCCTTTTTTTTTCTTTTGTTTTTGTTTTTTCCTCTGTTTTGTTTTTGTTTTGCTTGCTTCTTTTTGGTTTTGTTTCTTCTTTCTCATGATTCATTCCATTGCTAATAATTCTTCTTTACAACTTGACTATTGTGTAAATAAGTCCAATGTCAAGTTATATGTAGAAGATATATCAGATTCCATGCCATCTTGGGTAAGGAGGGGGGAGGGGGGAAGAAAATCTGGAACTCAGGATCATGTGAACTGTTATAAACTAAAAATAAAAATTCTTAATAAAAATTTATAAAAAAGAGAATACAACAAGATATACTAATGACAATACATACTACTAGTAATGATTAAAAAATATTACCACACAGAAGGCAGTGAAGACACATGCAGTTGGTATAAGCAGGCTACATTATAGAAGAAAATTGTTGTTTTTTAGTCATTTCAGTCATTTCCAACTCTTTGAGAATCTCATATGTATCTCCAAACAACAGGAGTTAGATATATCATCAGGGAAATATCTCATAGGAAGGGAGAGTCTGATAATATGACAAGTATAAGGTATACAGATGGACAGGCAAAGTGCTCCAGGCATAACCCTTATAATGTTAAGAGAGACAAAGAAGCCATGCACTCATCATGTTGGGTAGACTCATTGCAGTGGACTTATAGGAGAATATGTATAAAAGTCTCAAAGGAGGATGGAGAAGTAAGTATGCAGTAATATTTCAGTATGTATCATTGAAGGGACCATCCAGATAATGAGTTATTATATGTGCATTCACACACACGCATGCATGTATATATGTATGCGCATAAGCATTTATATAGGCATGCTACTCATATGTACATATTGATACACACGTGTATATCTACATATAAATTGCATAGTGATTACCCCTGTACCATGTAGGTATCATTGAAGGGACCATCCAGATTGATGAGCATATATGTATGTGTGTGTGTGTGTGTGTGTGTTTGAGTATCTGAATATTAAATTAACAAATTAACAATATTTGTATTTCTTTTCTTGGCTTGCCTATATTGTTCATGAATTCATAGCGGCAAATATAACAAAATAAAACAGAGGAACTTCAATCATTTTAATGATTTAGAAATCTTAACAATCACCCAATTTCATTTTCTTTTCATAGAAATTTTGAATCCCTTCATTCGCTATATATGATGAAACTCTAGGTTTTCAAGGAAGACCCAATTTCCTTTTCTTTTCATAGAGATTTTGAATCCGTTCATTCGTTATATATGATGAAACTAAGTTTTCAAGGAAGACAAATATTTTTCTTTGTCGCTCTGTAATATTCCTAAGATATCTATATCTATAACTGTGTGTGCAATAGAATAGTGGGGGCAGAGAGAGA
>CM053624.1:19982317-20003987 GCA_028646595.1 Phalanger gymnotis
GCGTACGTAATTGTTTTTTATTTCAAATTGATTGGACTTTTCTTTGACATGATTGTGATTAATTTCTATTGAGTATTGCCAGTAGAGCAGAGGCTAAGACATTGATCCCATACAAAGACACCCTATACCCTGGGAAGCAGTGGGACTGCAAAAGCAGAATGTTTTAGTTGACTAAAAAGATATTTATTTCCCACTCATCCAAAGACCAACTCTCTCCGAACCTTTTTCTTAGCATCTAGGATTTAGAGCTGGCACCTGAGCTGTACCTGAGAAAAGCTTAGGATCCTATGATATGGACATAATTAGGGGAGGCACTTCCAAATTCGAGGTCCTGTTTGTGTAAAGCTGGGGTAGTAGATGTCTATGTGAAATAGTTGAAGGGGCAATTTAGCTATAATAGAGAGTAGTAGGAAATATTGACCAGAAAGAAAAATGAGAACAAGATCCTGGTGGTTTTAAAGTGGAAGGATGAAGATTCTGTATTTTATTCTGTAGACAATACAGAGGCATTGAGTCTATTTGGGTGAATATATTTGAGTAGCTATAACATGGTCAGTTGTGTTGGTCTGGAAGGTGGGTTCAAATCCCGACTCACACATAATGGTGGTGTAACATTAGGCTATTATTTAACCTATATGTACCTTAGTCAATACTCTAGGGCAGGAATGGGGAATCTGGGGCCTCTAGGTCACATTTGGCCTTCTAGGCCCTTAGGTGTAGCCTTGTGATTAAGTCTGTTTTACAGAACAATCATTTTATTAAGGGGATTTGTTCTGTGAAGTTTGGATTCAGTCAAAGGGCTGCACTTGAGGACTAGAGGGCTACATATGTCCTTGAAGCAGCAGGTTCCTCACCCTGTTCTAGGGTTTATAAGCTATGAGATAGCCAGTCTGGAAAACCATAGATCATTTGCATATCAGGCCCTGCCTCTATCTTACTCAAAGTTTTTGTGACCTAGGGTAGGTCATTTAATCTCTCAATTCACCTGCCAACATTGTAAGACTACATGTTTCAAAACAAACACTGATCTAAATAGGCAAGAGGAACTTCCTTATACAAGAGGTCCCTCTACCAATGAAATTACATTTGCATATATATGTGTGTGTGTATGTGCGTTTCTATACTTGCACATGTGTGCCAAAGAACAGAAGATTAGTCTGAATAAGGAAGATGTAGGATCTATTTCTCCTCCTCAGTCTGGGTCACCCTGTGCAAGTTCCTTTAAGTCTCATAACCTTTTAGTGCCATCCACCCTCAAAGATGGGCAGCCAGCTTGTATAGAGGACAGAACACTGGGCTGGGGATCAGAAAGCCTCTACTTCCTGAGTTCAAATCTGGCCTCAGATGCCTACTAGCTGTGTAACCCTGGGATAGTCACTTAACCCTGTTTGTCTCAGTTTCCTCATCTGTCAAATCAGCTGGAGGAGGAAATGGCAAACCAATCCAACGTCTTCACCCAAAAACAACCCAAATGGAGTCACAGAGAGTTGAATGCAACTGAAATGACTCAGCAGCAACAACAACAAAACCTTCAGAGATATTTAATAATAATGACAACTAGGATTTATATAATCCTTTAAGATTTACCAAGAATATCACAAATATTATTTTTTTGATCCTCACAACAGTCAAGACAGGTAGGTGCTAATTGTATTTTTTTTACAGATTAATAAATTGGAATCCAGAGAAGTTAAGGGAGTCCCCCAGGATCACACAGCAAGTAAGTGTCTGAGGAAGGATTTAAATTCAGGACTTCTTGATTCAAACCTCAGCACTATTCACTATGTCAACTAGCTGCCAAAAATAATAAGAAACAACTTCAAGAAAATCAGTTGTACAAGAGGCACTGATCAGCACTGAGAAAAAGGGTTTCTTCTTTACCTGGAAGTTCCCTCCACTAATGAAATAAAAGGATGGAGCAAAAAAAGAGGATGTTTGCTAGATAGCCTAGCAATGACAACCACTAGGGCTTGGAATAATTGGTACAAACAGGTAGCTACTGTGACAATTAATTGTGACAGTTATCAGGAAGAGAACAGGAAATTGAAGAATCTCCATTTTTAGAAACTCTAGAGGAGAAAAGCTAATGTTTTAGTGATGTACAGGGATTGCATGTGATATATTCTAGTTCAGAATACCAAAAATAGATGCACAAAGTAGAGGGTGGTTTCCTAGCTAGAATGGAAAGTGAAAGGGTTGAAAAAATATTTCACTCCTTTCTGCCTAATCAGGGAGGATGATGGGTTCCTGTGGGAATAAAGTACTTCAAGAGGAAAATAATTTTAAAGAAGCAGAGAAGAGCCCAGGCTTATGTCAGAAGACATAAACATAGAAGAATATGACACAGAGAAAGGAGGTAATGAGAATGACATGACCACAGGAGTTCTGTCATTAAGCTTAATACCTTCCCCTGTATCTTCTGAGGAGGCAGCAGTTTCTTGTCCCTTTCTGAATGGTAGTGAAAATCCATGGGTTCTCAAAGAGTAGACAATATCTAATATTGGCCACTGACAGAATCAGAGCAAGCAGATGTTTTCCAATTTATTTTGAACTACCTAAGGTGGCTCTGGGTGGACCTAACATGGACCATCCTGGGATAAACTCTACTACTAGAACATCGGTATCTGGGATGTTCCAGATCGAGGAGTGCAAGCCTTTTTAACTAGATAGCCACCATCTGCTCTTGGTGAATCATATGGGAAATCTGGAAGGCAGATCTAAGGATTTAGAAGTCCTTGGCAAGAAACTGAAGAGGCTGGGGATTCAATGATGTTTCAACCATTGCTGTGCAGTGATTATGGGAGCTTCTTAAAAGGTGGAGGGAACAGTTATGAGAAGAGAAAAAAAGTGTTAAAATACAATGTAATGCCAAGCTTGTCCCTGAAGAAAAGATGAGAAAATTAACTTAGCTCATTCGTTGTGGAGATAAAGGAAACTTATGTTCAGGAAAAAAAAATCACAGACTGTTAGAACTACTTAACCACTTTCTCTCTCTCTCTCTCTCTCTCTCTCTCTCTCTCTCTCTCTCTCTCTCTCTCTCTCTCTTTCTGTCTCTCCAAGAGATGATCATATCAAGAAGGAGAATAAGGAGAATGATGTATTTTGAAATGAAGGTGGTATAAAAACAAAAGAGGTGATATTTTCAAGGTAGTGTCAGAAAATGTCACCTGGAAGTAAGGAGCAGCACCTAGGATATAAAGTATGACAAGTCCTTAACTAAGAATGAAGTGCAAATGACAAGGAAAGGATTTTTCCCTCCTGTGGAACTGTTCAATATGATTATAAACCAATAATTAAGGGAAGAAAGAAAATATCCTGAATAAGATGTTAAGGCAACCATCACAGAGAGAAGCAGGTATGATATAAGAATATACATAAATAAGGGAGAGGCACAGTATTACACACACACACACACACACACACACACACACACACACACACACTAGCACACGCACTGATGAAGAGAATCTATATTCTGGACCTAATTGAGAAATTGACAATGGCAACCGTGGAAAGAAGTGACTGCCCCATGCTTAAATTTATGAGAGAGAAGGAGGAAATGTCAGGCTGCCCAATGTTCAATATAGATTAGAGGATAGTGTACTTTAAAGAATTCCAAAAAGAAAAGGGTAGGATCTCGTGTTCTAAGTCCCAAAATAGAAGTCGGCCTGGTCTGAACTCAGCAACTTCATGACCTGAGCTTGGGACTGGACAAGAGTACAATGATAATGATTCTGTCCCTATCAGCCAGTTCTTTTGGTTTGAAGTGACAGAATTAGAGATTCTCATTTGGCCTGTGACTTGCACCCTGCTTATTCCTCAGCAGGTTGGGCTGGAGGCTGGATATCCATGAGCCTTTAGTGTGATAGTGCTTCTTCTGAGATGAACTTCTTACTTTCTCGGTAAGCAGAACTGAACTTCCCTACTCTGGAAAGCCACCCGTATACCCAGGCTAATTCTTCAATCCAAGAATTAGTAGTAGGTGATAAAACTGACAATTTTCATATGTTCCCTTTAAAGTTTTCGATATGAGTCCGATAGAATCTCAGTATGGATTTGAAACATGCTTTTACCGTGGGGTAGAGCCTCTTCATGGGCTCTGTAGTTCTTGATTCGATGTGCTCCTAGCCCAAATTTGTCCCCTGTGCCAACAGACATCTATTTCTACCTCCCTAAGCCAAACTAGGCTATATATATGACTCTCTGTTTTTTCTGGATTTCCCCAGCAAGATTCAGTTTGATGCATTTTATACACCAGTTTAAAGGAGATTTGTGGAGAGAAGCTCGACTTCACTGGTTCCTACCACTCCACATTTTTAGTTCCACCCTCTCATCAGCCTACTTTTGAGATAAGGATACTGGGGTTCAGAGTAGTTATAGGGCAGAAGATGGTGTGGTTAGTAAATAGTCTAACTAGCAATGAGGCATAAAACTTCTTATGTGATATCTAGACTTCTTCAATACCTCTTCCCTGTTTAAACATGCCCCTGAAGAATAAGATAATGCAAATACCTTACACGGTATACCAGATATCACTCAAGTAAACATTCGGGATAAATCCACAATACTTCCTCGACTGAAGAGAAATGAACAAAGAGATTCCTATGACTCTATTTTTTCTTAGAGAGTAGTAATAATGCAAGGATAGGTATTGATTCTTAGAGTTTTTCATGGAATTATACATTAGATTGGTTATAGGGAAAAGAAATTTCCCTCACCGATTGACTTCATTCATCTGATTTATATTCATATCTCAAACGATATTTATATTCATGATGAAGAGAGCAATATATTGTTACTCTCTTCCTTCTCCATAAACAGATGATTTCATTTAAATTAATTTCTAGTATTCCTGGTTTCTATAAAAGCATCATGGATGGCTTTGAGGCTACTTGTTGGAATAAAATTCTATCTTTCTTTTTACTCATTTTATTTAAAGAAAAACACTCTCTCAGGATAAAACAGGATTTATAATCTTTAAAATCATTACATTCATCAAACTGGCCTCTTTAACAATGATTGGGCCTTGAATGATGTTCCCCATTTTTAATGTAGTTTCAAAATGTATATGTTTGATTGGGAAGAGGAAAAAAAGGAGAGAGGAAAGGTCCATAAATTCAAAAAAGCAATAAAAGAAATCTCTTCTTTTATGAAATGGGTATACGTAATTTGTTACTGACAAGAGATTTATGACAAACTAATTCGTGGAACAATTGAAGTGTAGAGATTAAAATGTGTTTGCAGTATTAAAACCTTACCTTGCATTACCCCAGATGATTACTGATGACTCAGGATGTTTATAGAAGGGTTTAAAAAGAATGTCTTTGGTATGAAAACACTGAGTGCATTAGGCGCCATCTGTAAAGGAACTTATAGTACTTCTAAAACATTGTCATTTGCAATATGATCCATCATATATTTATTAAACATCTACTATGAAAAAATCACTGTACTGGGTGAAACATACTCTGTCCTCAAGAAGCTTATATTCTACTAAAGAATTCTGGACATGGATAAATGTAAGCATAATTACTTGAGGTGGAAGGAGTGAACATTACCCACTAGGAAGATTTAGAAAAGCTGGCCATAAGAGGTAGGGCTTGAGGTGAGTTTTCAAAAAAGATGAGGTAAGGTGGGAGTGCATTGTAGTCATCAGGGTAACTTGTGTAAAATTACAGAAATGGAAGACGGAATGTCAAATTCCAGAAAGAGCCAATGGATCAGCTTGGCTGCAATGTTCATTGTGTGACGGGGAGTAATAGGAAATAAGCTGGCAAAATAGGTTAGATTAACATTATGAAAGGATTAAGATACAAAAAAATAGCACCTTATATTTTAACCTAGCAGTCAGTAATAAGGAGGCAATCAATATATGGACTTCCAGGATCCAAAATGGTGGAGTAAGCAGTGAAGAGGTATAACTCTCACCTATTTACCTCCAAACAACCATAAAATAGTTCCCCCAAACAAACTCTGGAATAGCAGAACCAGCAAAAAGATGGAGTGGAAATCCCTTTGAGCCTAAAAAACTCGAAAGATTGACGGAAAAGATCTATTTCACTTAGGTAAAAGGGAAATACAGTCCAGGGCAGGAAGCATCCTAGCAGCAAGCCCCACTTCATCAAACCAGCAGTAGATCCTGAGCCCCAGGAGGCAAACAACAACACCAAACATGCCTCAGCATAACCAGGGGAATAGGCAGACTTCAAGCCTGAGAACTGCTACCTGCTTCAGTATAGCACTTGGCAAACAGGCAGCTGCCAGTGGCCAGACCATCATGTGTCTCAGTGTATCCAGGGGAAACACAAAAACACCTCACTGTCTTTGGCACACACTACACATCACTAGGACTCTTGATTTTCACAATGTAAGCTGCTAGACCCCTGCAACCTCCAGTAGCACCAGCCACCCCACCTCCTACCCCTTCAACATAGCACCAGACAGAAAGATCTGAGTAGCCTCATGGCAACAGCAATGCAGCACCAGGTGAAAAACCAGGGCCTGTAGCCCCTGGCACAAGAAGACTGAGATAGCATCCCTTCCACCACAGGAGCAGAGCTCAAATTTAAAAGAAGGAAAAAGGCAAAAAAAAAGATGAGCAAAAAAAAAAAAAGAATCTGAAAGTTATAATGGTGACAGGGAAAGTTGAGAACAAACCCAGAAGAGGACAACAATGTCAAAACACCTAGAGAAAAAACCTCAAGGAAAAACTGGAAGTGGTCTCAAGCCCAAAAAGAACTCAAGGAAAAGCTCAAAAAAAGAGCTCAAAATAATTTAGGAGTTAGAAGAAAAAAATGGGAAAATAAATGAGAGTGATGTAAGAGAATTATGCAAAAAAAGTCAACGGCTTCAAAAAAAGTAAACAATTGCTTAATAATATAATGGGACAAATGGAAGAAGAGATACAAAAATCTACTGAAGAAGAAAAAAAACTCCTTAAAAGTACAATTGACCAAATAGTAAATAAAGCACAAAAGCTAATTGAGGAAAACAACTCCTTAAAAGTTAAAATTGGGCCTGAGACATCAAGAATCAAATACAAAAGAATGAAAAGAAATGAGAAAATATAAAATACTTCATGGGAAAAACAACTGAAATGGAAAATAAATCCAGGAGAGAAAATGCCAGAATCATTTCACTACCTGGAAAAAAATAATCGAAAGGAGTACCTGGACAGCAGTTTTCTTTTTCCTTTACTTAAAAGTATTTTACTTTCTTTTCCAATTACGTGTAAAGATAGTTTTTGACATTCATTTTTGTAAAATTTTAAGTTCCAAATTTTTCTCCCTCTTTCCTCCCCTCCACCCTCTGCAAGATAGCAATCTAATATAGGTTGTACATGTGCAATCATGTTAAACACATTTCCACATTAGTCATGTGAAAGAAAAATCAAAATAAAATGGGAAAATCATGGGAATGAAAAAAAATTGAAAATAGTATACTTAGATCTGTATTCAGACTCCATAGATCTTTCTCTGGATATGGTTACCACTTTCTATCACAAATCTTTTGGAATATTCTTGGATTACTGTATTGCTGAGAAGAGCTAAGTCTATCATAGTTAAACGTTGTAAAATGTTGCTGTTGCTATGTGCAGTGTTCTCCTGGTTCTGCTCACTTCACTCAGCATCAGTTCATGTAAGTCTTTACACATTTTATTTTTTTCTGAAATCCACCTGCTCATCGTTTCTTATAGAACAATAGTATCTCATTACATTCATATACCATAATTTGTTCAGTCATTCCCCAATTGATGGGCAGCTCCTCAGTTTACAGTTCTTTGCCACCACAAAAAAGAACTGCTATAAACATTTTTTGGATAGGGAGACAAGCAAATATAGCAGAGAGAAGGCAGGAAGTTGCCTGAGCTCTTCTCAGTTTCCCTCTGAAACGATATTAAATCAAGCCTCTAAAGAGATTCTGGCATTGCATAAACCACAAAAAGATGGAGTAAAACAATTTTCCAGCTTAAGATAACTTAGAAGGACCTCAGGAAAGCTTTGTCTCACTTGGGTAAAAGGTGAGTGCAGCCCAGCACAGATCATGTCTGGGCCAGCCAGTGGAAGGCTCTTAGCCATAGCACAGATCAGTAACCAAGGCCACTCGTTCCTGACTCAGCAGGCCGGTGGCACAGCAGACCAGCTGTGAGGCCTCCAACCACAGCACAGAAGGCAAGTTGCCAGCTCCATAAACCAAGCAACAACAGGCACAAGTAGGCCAGGCCACTGAGTGCAATGACCAAGTGGCTAGCACCTGAGGCCTGAGTGCACAAAGCCAGTGATCAGGCCCCTGACTCCCAGCACAAGAAGTTTGGGATGGTGCACCCTGTGCCCCAGGAGAGATCAACTTTAAAAGCCATGAAATGGGCAAAAAAATTAGCAAGAAGCAAAACAGAATGATGACCATAGAAAAGTACTGTAGTCACAGGGAAGATCAAAACACATAATCAGAAGAGGACAACATGGTCAGTATACCTACGTCCAAAACCTCAAAGGTGAATATGAATTGTTCTCAAGCCCCAAAAGCACTTCTTGAAAGTGCTCAAGTAGGATTTTAAAAGTCAAATGAGAAAGGTAGAAGAAAAATTGGGAAAAGAAATGACAGATAAGCAAGAGAGAGTCAACAGCTTGGAAAAAGAAGGAAAACATTGACTTAAAAAAAAAACAATTCGCAAAAAAAAAAAATAGAACTGGCCAAATGGAACAAAAAATCCATTGAAGAAAACAATTTCTTATTTTTATTGTAAATTTATTTATGTATTCATTTTTAGTTTACAAAATTCAGTTCCACAAGTTTTGGGGTTCCAAATATTCTCTCCCTCCCTACTCTCCCCACTACCCCTCAAGATGGCATGCAGTCCAATGTGGGTTCTACATATACCTTCTCATTGAACTTACTTACATAGTAAGTGGAATGAATCATGAGAAAGAAGAAATGAAACCAAAAGAGAAGGGAAAAAAGAAAGCAAAAAGTTGTCTCAATCTGCATTCAGACTCCTTAATTCTTTTCCTGGATGTGCATAGCTTTTTCCATCATGAGTCTTTTGGAGCTGTCTTTGAACCCTGTGTTGATGAGAAAAGCTATGTCTATCAAAGTTAGTCCTTACAGATACCCTGTGTCTGTAATTGTGTATAAGATCTCCTGGTTCTGCTCCTCTCACTCAGCATAAGTTCATATAGGTCATTCCAGGTTATAATAAAGTCTGTCTGCTCCTCATTTCTTATTGCACAATAGTATTCCATTACATTCATATACCACAAGTTGTTTCATCATTGCCCAAATCAGCAAACCCTTGATTTCCAATTCTTTGCTACCACGAAAAGAGCTGCTATAAATATTTTTTGTACATATGGGTTCCTTTCCCATTTGTATGATTTCTTTGGGGCATAGCCCTAGAAGAGGTATTGCTGGGTCAAAGGGTATGCAAATTTTTATAATGATTTGGGCATTGTTCCAAATCATTCTCAGTTCACAACTCCACCAATAATGTAACAATGTTCCAATTTTCCCACATCCTCTCCAGCATTTATTATTTTCCTGTTTTGTCATGTTAGACAATCTGACAGGAGAGATGTGGTATCTAAGAGTTGTTTTAATTTGCATTTCTCTAACAAATAGTGATTTAGAGAATTTTTCATATGCCTATAGATATCTTTAATTTCTTCCTCTGAAAACTGCCTGTTCATATCCTTGACCATTTCTCAATTGTGAAATGACTTATATTCCTATACATTTAGTTCAGTTTCCTGCATATTTTAGAGATGAGGCCTTTATCAGAGACACTAGTTGTAAAGATTTTCTCCCAATTTTCTGGTTCCCTCCTAATCTTTGTTGCATTGGCTTTGTTCGTACAAAAACTTTTCAATTAAACATAATCAAAATTATTCATTTTGCATTTTGTAATGCTTTCTATCTCTTGTTGGGTCATGAATTCTTCCCTTTCCCATAAATCTGACAGGTATACTATTCCTTGCTCTCAGAAATTGCTTATAGTATCAGCCTTTATTCCTAAATCATGAACCCATTTTGACTTTATTTTGGTATACAGTGTGAAATATGAGTCTATGCCCTGTTTCTGCCATAACATTTTCCAATTTTCCCAGCAGTTTTTGGGAAATTGTGAATCCTTAGCCCAGAAGATGGATTCTTTGGGCTTATTAAAGAGTAGATTGCTGTAGTCATTGACTACTCTGTTTTGTTCCACTGATCCACCACCCTGTTTCTTAGCCAGTACCAAGTAGTTTTGATGACTGCTGC
Organism: Phalanger gymnotis; assembly: GCA_028646595.1. Classification (NCBI taxonomy): domain Eukaryota; kingdom Metazoa; phylum Chordata; class Mammalia; order Diprotodontia; family Phalangeridae; genus Phalanger; species Phalanger gymnotis. The sequence continues at coordinate 19,992,575 of CM053624.1, forward strand.
TTTATACTACAATTTAATATCTGTTTGTCTAGGCCACCTTCCTTAGCATTTCTTTTCATTAATTTCCTTGATATTCCGGACGTTTGTTCTTCCAGATGAATTTAGTTATTATTTTATCTACTCTGTAAAATAATTTTTGGTGGTTTGATTGGTATGGCACTGAATAAGTAAATTAATTTTCATAAAATTACCATTTTTATTATGTTGGCTCGGGCCTCACCATGACCAAGTGATGTTTTTTTTTTCATTTATTTAGATCTGGCTTTGTTCGTGTGAAAAGCTATTCATAATTATGTTCATATAGGCCCTGGGTATATCTTGGCACGTAGACTGCCAAATATTTTATAGTATCTATAGTAACTTCAAATGGAATTTATCTTTCTCTTGCTGTTGAGCTTTCTTAGTAATAAATAGGAATACTGAGGATTTGTGTGGGTTTATTTTATATCCTGCAACTTTGCTAAATTTTATTATTTCAAGTAGGTTTTTTTTTACTTCATTCTCTAGAATTCTCTAAGTACATCATCATATCATCTGCAAAAAGTGATAATTTAATTTCTTCTTCACCTATTCTAATTCCTTCAATTTCTTTGTCTTCTCTTATTGCTACAGCTAACATTTCTAGTACCAAATTAAATAATAGGCGTGATAATGGACATCCATATTTTACCCCTGATCTTATTAGAAATGCATATCACTTATCCCCATTATATATAATGCTTGCTGATAGTTTTAGGTAGATGCTACTTATAATTTTAAGGAAGACTCCATTTATTCCTTTGCTTTTTAGTGTTTTAAATAGGAATGGGTGTTGTATTTTGTCAAAAGATTTTTCTGCATTTATTGAGATACTCATATGATTTCTGATAGTTTTGTTGTTGATATGATTAATTGTGCTGATAGTTTTCCTAATATTGAAACAGCCTTGCATTCCTGGAATAAATCCTACTTTGTCTTAGTGTTTTATCCTCATGATAAGTTGCTGCAATCTTTATGCTAATATTTTATTTAAAATTTTTGCATCAATATTCATTAGGGAAATTGGTCTACAATTTTCTTTCTCTGTTTTGACTCTTCCTGGCTTAGGTATTTAGTACCATATTTGTGTCACAAAAATAATTTAGTAGGACTGTTTTCCCCCCCATTTTCCAAAATAGTCTATAAAGTATAGGAATTAATAGTTATTTAAATATTTGATAGAATTCACATGTGAAACCATTTGGCCCTCGATATTTTTTCCTAGGGAGTTCATTGATGGCTTTCTCAATTTCTTTTTCTGAGATGGGGTTATTTAGATATTTAACTTCCTCTTCCATTACCATGGAAAATTTGTATTTTTTGTAAATATTCATCTATTTCCCCCAGGTTGTTACATTTTTATGCATACAATAGGACAAAATAATTCCTATTTATTGTTTTACTTTCCTCTTCATTGGAGGTGAATTCACCCTTTTCATTTTTGATACTGGTAATTTGGCTTTCTTCTTTTTTAAAAATCAAATTGACCAATGGTTTATTGATTGTATTGTTTGGTTTTTTTTCATAAAACCAGCTCTTAATTTTATTTATTAGTTCAGTAGTTTTCTTGATTTCAGTTTAAGCAGTCTCTCCTTTGGTTTTCAGTATTTCTAATTTGGCATTTAATTGAGGATTTTCAGTTTGTTGTTTTTCTAGTTTTTTTTTTTTTTTCGGTTTGATGACCAATTCATTGATCTCCTTTTTCTATATTTTATTCATTAGCATTTAGAGTTATAAAAGCATTTAGAGATATAAAACTTCCCCTAGGAACTGCTTTTAGTGCATCCCATAAGGTTTGCTATGTTGGCTAATTCTTGTAATTCTCTTGAATTAAGTTATAAATTGTTTCTATGATTTGTTCTTTGACCAACTCAATCTTTAGGATTAGGTCGTTTAGTTTCCAATTATTTTTTAGTTTATCTTTCCATGGTCCTTTATTACAAATAAGTTTAATTGCATCGTGATCTGAAAAGGATTCATTGATTATTTCTACCTTTCAGCACTGGATGGTGCGGATTTTATGCACTAGTACATGCTCAGTTTTTGAGTAGGTGCTATGTACCGCTGAGAAGAAAGTATATTCCTTTTTTATCCCCATTCAGTTTTCTCCATAGGTCTATCATATCTACCTTTTCTAAAATTCTATTTACCTCCTTAACTTCTTTCTTGAATATTTTGATATTTTGAATATATATTAATATAGTGTCCTTCCTTATCTCTTCTAATTAGATCTGTCTTTGCTGTTGCTTTGTCTGAGATTAGGATTGCTACCCCTACTTTTTTTTTTTACATTAGTTGAAGCATAATATATCCTACTCCAACCTTTCACCTTTACTCTGTGTGTATTCCCTAGTTTCAAGTGTGTTTCTTGTAAACAACATATTGTAGGATTATGGTTTTTAATCCATTCTGCCATCTGCCTCCATTTTATGGGAGAATTCATCCCGTTCAGATTCACTGTTATGATTGCTATCTGTGTCTTTTTCTCCATCCTATTTCACCCATCCCTGTTTCTGCTTTTGTTTCTCTATTCTCTCTTCCACTCCTCAAAAGTGTTTTTTGCTTTTGACCACCATCTTCCTCAATTTTCCCTCCCTAATGACACCCCTCTCTTATCTTACCCTTATTCCCTTGTTACTTCTTCCCTCCCTTCTATCCACCCCCTCTTTTCTTTCCCCTTTCCCCTCCTACTGCCTGTAGGAAAATTTTCATTTCTATGCTTATCAGAGTATGTTATTCCCTCCTTGAACCAAATCTGATGAGAGTAAAGCTCAAATACTGCTTTTCTCCCTTCCTTCTTTCCCTCTATGTTTTTGTGCCTCTTCATGTGGCATCATTTACCCTTTTCTACCTCTTCCTTACCTATTCTTCCAGAACAATCCTTTTGCACCCCTTAATTATATTCTTTATCATCACATCACTTACTTTATACTGACACCCTCAGTCTATGTGTATCCTGTTCTTAATAATTGTACCATTTTCAAGATTGACATATACATATATGTATATATAGAGAGAACATACATAAATCAATATAATCCTATATACAGATATAAACAATTTTCCCTTATTGAATAATATAGTTTTTTCCCTATTTAGCTTTTTATGTCTCTCTTGAGTTTTGTATTTGAAGATCAAATTTTCCATTGAGCTCTGGACTTTTCAACAAGAAGATCTGGAATTCCCTTACTTCATTTAATGTCCATCTCCTTGCCTGAAAATTTATGCTCAGTTTTGCTGGGTAGTTGATCCTTTGTGCCAGCTCCTTTGCCTTTCAGAATATCATATTCCAACTCCTCCTTTCTTTTGTTATAGAAGCCACAAGATCTCGCCTGTTCCTGATTGTAGTTCTGCAATATTTGAATTGTTTCTTTCTGGATGCTTGCAGTATTTTCTCTTTGACTTTATAGTTCTGGAATTTAGCTACAATATTCCTTGGAGATTTTAATTTGGGATCTCTTTCAGGGGATGATCAGTGGATTCTTTCAATGACTATTTTACTCTCTGTTTCTTGGACCTCATTCAGTTTTCTGTGATGATTTCTTAGAAGATCCTGTCCAGTCTCTATTTTTCTTCATGGCTTTTGGGTAGACAAATAATTTTTAGATTATTTCTCCTGAATCTATTTACCAAGTCAGTTGTTTTTCCAATCAAATATTTCATCTTTTCTTCTATTTTTTCATTCTTTAAATTTTTTTTGACTGATTCTTTATGTCTCATATAATCATAGCTTCTGTTGGTCCAATTCTACTTTTTAACATATTGTTTTCTTCATTCAGCTTCTGTACCTCCTTTTCCATTTGATTAATTTTAGTTTTTAAGGAGTTATTCTCTCCAATTATATTCTGAACCTCCTTAACCATTTTGCAAATTTTACTTTTTAAATATTTTTTCTCTTCTTAAATGTCTCTAATTTGCTTTTTAAAATCCTCCTTAAGCTCTTCCATGAATGCTTTTTTGGGATGAAAACCAGTTCACAATGTGTTTTGAGGTTTCAGATGTGGGTATAGTACCAATATTGTCCTCTTCTGAACTGGCACTCTGATCTTCCCTGTCTCCATAATAGGAATCCATAGTCTTTGGTTTTCTATTCTGTTTTTTCATGGCCTTTTTTTCCTGGCTTCTAAAGTAAACCTCTGCTTCTGGGGCTCAGGGAGCTCTGTCCCAAGCTTCTTGTCCTGTTAACTGTGGGCCTGGTCACTGGATTTGTTTTCTGTGGCCTTTAGTTTTGTGAAGCAATGGGGAGGGTTGATCTAGCTACTGGAAGTCTCCTCTTCCCCTAGGCTGCACTACAGCATGAGTGGTCTCAGTCATTGTCTGTGCTGGTGTCTGCCACTTCCCCTGGCTGTGCAAAGTCACGCCTTGAGTCCTGGTGTTGATCCTTGATGGCTCTACCCCATGGGGCTTGGGAACCCTAGCTGTGCTTCCGAGGTGGGGACTGCTTGGAAATCTCTCTTTCTGCACTAGTATCCTTCTGCCACCACAAGAAGGACCCTCTCCCCAACTTTCCGAGCTAAAAGTCTACTGAAGCCTCACTGTGTGAGGAAAGGAGGGATGAGAGCCATTTTAGATGGTCATCATGGCTCTTGGAAGTTCAAGAATCAAACATTTAGACTGGGGGCTGTAGGCCTTGGGCATAACTGCTCCCATGGCCACAGGCACTGCACTGCTGTCTCCTGTAACTCTGCAAACTCCATTCCTGGGCTGATAGGCCTGGAGATAGCCACCACTGGTGCTTCAGCCTTGAGCCTGTTCCTGCTAGCACATTTCACATGCCCAGCCCTCTCCCAGACAGGCATGATGGCTGGATTCCACTGCTGCTTCCGTTCTGGTGTGGTCTGGTACTGTTCCTCACCTGGTGCTTCTGTCCCACTTGCTCTACTAACAGCTTCTAAGTGTGTCAAATCTGCTCAGACTCACTTTTTTAGAGATAATGGAAAACAATTTCTTAAAAAGTAGAATTAGCCAAATGGAAAAGGAGGTACAAAAGCTAAATGAAAAAAAAAATTCCCTAAAAATTAGAATTTGACAAGTGGAAGCAAATGACTATGAGACATCAAGAATTAGTCAAACAAAATCAAAAGAATGAAAAAGTAAATGAAAATGTAAAATGTCTCATAGAAAACTGACCTGGAAAATATATTCAGGAAAGATCCTTTAAAAATTATTAGACTATCTGATGAAAGCCATGATCAAAAAAGAGCCTGAACATCATCTTTCAAAAATTATCAAGGAAAACTGCCCTGATATCTTAGAACCAGAGGGTAAAATAGTCATTGAAAAAAGCCACCAATCATATACTGAAAGATATCCAAGAAGAAAAACTCCAAGGAATATTGGGGCTAAATTCCAGAATTGTCAGGGCAAGGAGAAAATACTGAAAAGAGCCTGAAGCAATTTCAATATTGTGGAGTCACAGTCAGGATTACACTGGACTTAGCAGCTTCTATATTAAAGCATTGGAGGGCTTGCAATATGATGTACCTGAAGGCAAAGGAGCTTGGATCACAATCAAAAATCAAATACCCAGAAAAACTGAGCATAATCTTTTGGGGGGAAATACATACATTCAATGAAATAGGGGACTTTCAATCATTCCTGATGAAAAGACCAGAGCTGAACAGAATTTCAAGGGTACATAGTTCTACCTACATAAGTATATTCTTCATTGGTGCACATATCAACCTCTAGAGAACTTAGAAGATGTCTTAAAAAGCTGTTGGATAAAAATAATACGAATAAATAACTCAACAATTTCTCATCATTCTGGCAACCTCCTGTTTGTTGGTCCTTCAGAATTTAACTAATCTAATCTTTGTCAATCCTAGACTTGCATTCCATTGCTGCGTCATACTTGAGACTTATTTATATTGGTTTGTCTTGGAAGAACATATTCACATTTTTCACAGCATTGAAGAATGTGGTGTTCCTTCTTTGCTAGGATCAAGCATCAAAACATGTTTAGAAAAGAAACATCTTTTAATACTGAGAGTAGCTGATATTTGAGCCAGATAACTTTACTTCAAATTCCAGCTTACTCTTTATAACCTTTATGTCTTTCAGAATATGGTTTTAAATCTCTGTCTTAGTCTCCTCATCTAAAATAAAATGGTTGTACTATATGCCTATTAAAATCTCTATATATGATCTTATGGCAATAATGTTATAAACATTTTTTTTAAAAAAATTAACAAGTAATTATTAAATACTTGCTGGGTACCAGAAACTTTGATGATACAGAGAACTCACACAAGGCAGTGCTCACATGGTGGTAGGAAGAAGCGTTACAGGGACAGTCTCAAGGTCTTTCATAAAAACTTTGGTATCAATTGTGAGACATGTGAGACATGGCACAGGACTGTCCAGAATGATAAGCATGATCAAAGAAGGTACTGTGCTATATGAGAAAAACAGAATTGTGGTAGCTCCAGAGAAATGTGAGATAAGCAGATTTAGAGACATCTACCTCCCAAATGGTCATATAGACTATGCCCAGCCATGTTGAAGAGCCTTCCAAGTTCATATTGTTATGATCGGTCATAGCTGGACACACTGTACATTGACCATGATATCATGATATCTTTTTGGTCTTCTTCTAGTTCAAAAGACAAACAACAACATACATACATAGATAGATGTATATAGATGTATGTGCACATATATATATATATACATATACACACACAATATATTATGCATAAATATATATTATATATTCCTATATACATGTATGCATATATTCATGTGTATGTACATATGCATATTTGTATACATAATATATGTGTATATTCAATATAAATGTAGTTTATGCAAAGTAGTCAAATATAAAAGAGTTTGGGAAAGAGGGCACTAGTAGTTGGGAGATCTGGAATGGTTTCATGCCAAAGATGAATCTTGAACTGCATCTTAAAGGAAGAAGGGATAATCTGTGATGAGGATGACATGGGAAGGTATTTGAGGCATGGTATGGCAGAAAGTTTGAAGGTGGATAGGTGAGACATGCATTCCCTATATGAGAAACAGAGAGAAAAATAGTTCAGAAAAACAAAGAAGGAATTAGGTTAAAGTTAAAGTAAGTCAAAGAGAACCTATTTCTGCTTAGATGTGAAAAGAAGATGACTAATGTCTTAGAGGTCTGGGTGCTACCAAAAGTTCTTTAGCAAAGCTGTCAAATCTAGGGCCAGGAAGAAACAATTGGACACGTAGTGTCTTAGACCACAAACATCTCTTCAGTAAGATTTCTCCAGTATAAAAATGTATCTTGTCGTAAACAAAATTTTAAAAGATTAAAAACATGAAGGTTAAAAGGTGATCATTAATTAGACAGAAATTCTAAAGATATTAAAGGAAGATAGTGAAAAATGGATCATGAACCATCAGTGATAGAAATAAGGTTTGAAAAAGCAAAGCTTTTTGTCATCATAGAAAATATGTAATGCATGTGCACAAATTTTTACCCCAAAACTTCCATGTTGCTTTGTCATTGGATAGGATTCTCAGAAAGGGATGATAGGGAAGACTCTTGCTTCTTAAAAAATTGTCTCAGCATCTATCACTCCTTTCCTCTCATTTTGCACAAAAAGAAAGAAAAACCTGGAGAAGATATTGAATATGCAAGCTATCATATCAGTTTCTCAACCATCCAAAGTTGTTTTATCTGAAACTTGGAGCATGTCTGAACCTTAGATCAATGATAGTGGCCAGAACGTAGCCTAGGTTTGTCCGAATGACCTTTTCATAACAGATTCTGTCCATACTGGCAAAGTGACATTCTTGCACTCTGGAAAGGAACAGATGTAGCCAAAGTACCAAAGGAGCCAAAGAGAAGGAAGGAAACTGCCTATACTACTGACTGTACACTTGGGTTTCTTCCTGCAGTCCCACATATCATTGAAAATTTAGAGAAATGAAATCAAAAAACAAGGAAAATAAAGAGAGCAAATAGTTTGCCTCAATCTTCACTCAGACTCCATAATTCTTTCTCTGGATGTGCACAGCTTTTTTCCACCATGAATCTTTTGGAGCTGTCTTTGAACCTTGCATTCATGAGAGGAGCCAATTTTACCAGAGATAGTCTTTACAGAGACCATGTGTCTGTAATCATGTATAATGATCTGGTTCTGCTCCCCTAACTCAGCATCAGTTTGTGCAAGTCTCTTCAGGTTGTAATGAAGTCTGCCTGCTCTTCATTTCTCAAGGACAATAGTATTACATTGCATTCATATATCACAATTTGTTTAGCCATTCCCCAATTGACAGGCATCCCCTTGATTTCCAATTCTTTACCACCACAAAAAGAGCTGCTATAAATATTTTTGTACATATGGGTCCTTTTCCCACTTGTGTGATCTCTTTGGGATACAACCCTAACAGTGGTATTGCTGGGCCAAAGGGTATGACATTTTTATAGCCCTTTGGGCATAGTTCCAAATTGCTTTCCAGAATGGCTGAATCAGTTCATAATACCACCAACAATATAGCAATATTCCAATTTTTTCCACATCCTCTCCAGCTTTATCCTTTTCCAGTTTTGTCATGTCAGCCAATCTGACAGAAGAGATGTGGTACCTAAGAGTTGTTTTGATTTGCATTTCTCTAATCAATAGTGATTTAGAGCATTTTTTCCTTACGACTATAAATATCTTTAATTTCTTCCTCTCAAAATTGCCTGTTTATATTCTTTGACCATTTCTCAATTGTGGAATGACTTGTATTCCTATAAATTTGGCTCAATTCCCTGTATATTTTAGATATGAAGCCTTTGTCAGAGTCACTGGTTGTAAAGATTCTTTCCCAATTTTCTGTTTCTGTCCTAATCTTTGTTGCATTGGCTTTGTTTGTACAAAAACTTTTCTATCTAACATAATTAAAATTATCCATTTTGCATTTTGTAAGACTCTCTATCTCTTGTTGTGTCATGCATTCTTCTCTTTCCCATAAATCTGACTCATAAACTCTTCCTTGCTCTCCCAAATTGCTTATAGTATTAGCCTTTATTCCTAGATCACGAACCCATTTTGACTTTATTTTATTATGCGGTGTAAGTTATTGGTCTATGCACAGTTTCTGCCACAGTTTTCCAATTTTCCCAGAAGTTTTTGTGAAATGGTGAATTCTTAGCCTGGAAGCTGGATTCTTTGGGTTTATCAAGAGTAGATTGCTATAGCTGTTGACCACTGTGTTTTGTGTACCTGACCTATTCCACTGATCCACTACTCTGTTTCTTAGCTAGTACCAGGTGGTCTTGATGACTGCTGCTTTGTACTACACTTTAACATATGGTATGACTAGGCCACCTTCCCTAGGATTTCTTTTCATTAGTTCCTTTGATATCCTGGATCTTTTGTCCTTCCAGATAATTTTGTTATAATTTTATCCAGCTGTGTAAAATAATTTTGGTAGTTTGATTAGTATGGCACTCAGTAAGTAAATTAATTTAGGTAAAATTGCCATTTTAATTATAGTTCTGCCTAGCCACAAGCAACTGATGTTTTACCATTTATTTAGATCTGACTTTATTTGTGTGAAATGTTTCATAATTGTGTTCATATAGGTCCTAGGTTTGTTGTAGCAGATAGACTCCCAGATATTTTATTTTGTCTACAATAACTGTAAATGGAATTTCTCTTTCTATCTCTTGTTGTTGATCTTTGTTAGTAACCTAGAAATGCTGAGGATTTCTGTGGGTTTATTTTATATCCTGGAACTTTGCTAATTTTTTTATTATTATTTCAAGTAGTTTTCTACTTGGTTCTCTAGAATTCTCTAAGTAAATCATCATATCATCTGCAAAGTGATAACTTAGTGTCTTCTTTGCCTATTCTAATTCCTTCAATTTCTTTTTCTTCTTATTGCTAAAGCTAACATTTCTAGTACCAAGTTGAATAATAGGGGTGATAATGGACATAAGGACATCCTTGTTTCACCCTTGACCTTATTGGAAATTCATCTAGCTTATCTCTATTACATATAATGCTTGCTGATGGTTTTAGGTAGATGCAACTTATAATTTTAAGGAAGGATCCATTTATTCCTATGCCTTCTAGTGTTTTTAATAGAAATGCATGTTGTATTTTGTCAAAAGGTTTTTCTACATCTATTGAGATAATTATATTGTTTCTGCTAGTTTTGTTGTTGATATGATCAATTATACTGATAGTTTTCCTAATATTGAACCAGTCTTGCATCCTGGAATAAATCCTGCCTGGTCATAGTGTATTATTCTCGTGATAAGTTGCTACAAAGATTTTACTAATATTTTAATTTTTTTGCATCAATATTCATTAGAGAAATTGGTCTATAATTTTGTTCTCTGTTTTGACTCTTCCTGGTTTAGGCATTAGTACTATATTTTTGTGATAAAAAGAATTTGGTAGTATTCCTTTTTCCCCTTTTTCCCAAATCGTCTTTAAAGAATGGGAATTAATTATTCTTTAAATGTTTGATAGAATTCACATGTAAAACCATCTGGCCCTGGATATTTTTTCCTAGGGAGTTCATTGATGGCTTACTTAATTTCTTTTTCTGAGATGGGGTTTTTAGGTATTTTATTTCCTCTTCTTTTAACCTGGGCAATTTATATTTTTTGATATTCAATCATTTCCCTAATGTTGTTAAATTTATGGGCATAGAGTAGGGCAAAATAATTCCTAATTATTGTTTTAGTTTTCTCTTCATTGGAGGCGAATTCACTCTTTTCAGTTTTGATATTGGTAATTTGGTTTTCTTCTTTTTTTAAAGCTAATTGACCAAAGGTTTATTGATTTTATTGTGTTTTTTTTCATAAAACCAGCTCTTAGTTTTATTTGTTAGTTCAATAGTTTTCTTGATTTCAATTTAATTAATCTCTCCTTTGGTTTTCAGTATTTCTAATTGGGTATTTAATTGGTGATTTTCAATTTGTTCTTTTTCTAGTATTTTCAGTTCTATGACCAATTCATTGATCTCCTTTTTATTATGTTAATCCCATAAGCCTATAGAGATAGAACTTCCCATAACAACTGCTTCTGCTGCATCCCATAAATTTTGTTTTTTGTCTCACTATTGTCATTCTCTTGAATGAAGTTATTGTTTTTATGATTTGTTCTTTAATCCACTCATTCTTTTTTTTTTTTAGATGAGCCATTAGCTAATTTAACCTTCATTTAAAAAGGGGCGGGGGAACAAATTGTCAGAATTTTAAAATGAGGAATGCACAATAAATGAAGAGGAAATAAAATTCACAGAAACTACTATATCCAATTATTTGCCAATAAGAAAGAAACAAGCATTTTTAAGTACTTACTGTGTATCAGGCGCCATGCTGAGCACTGTACACACATTTACACATATTTTTTTTAATTTATTTTTGACATGTTTGGTTTTCAGCATTGATTTTCACAGGTGTTTGAATTAC
>CM053624.1:20004487-20021155 GCA_028646595.1 Phalanger gymnotis
CGACATCTTGACAAAAAGACTCCAGGCCCAGAAAGCCGCCTCACAAGAGTAACCAGGAGGCCACAGAAAAACAAGATAGTATTTAGCCAAATCATTTTTACTGGCCTCAAGTCCTTGCTCTCACTCCTGGGTCTACACACGGGTCAGCTCTGCTTCCGCAGCTTCCTGCTTTTGCAGCTTTCTGCTTCTACAGCTTCCTGCTTCCACAGCTTCGGCTTCTGCTGTAGTTGTCTCTTGGCTCACCTTTCCTCCCAGCGGAGCTTCTGGCATTCTCAAGCCCCACCTCAACGACCAGAGACCATTGGTTCCCGAGTTGGCCTCTCTTAAGTCATCAATCTACACCCACACAGGTTTCACACCTGATAGGGCTTTGGGCCTGGGGCTTAGCACTTAACAGCTGAAAGTACTTTCACTCAAAGTAAACAAAAGCCATGCTAAGGAGACAATTTTGCTTAATGACACAGCTGTAGGTTGTCCTTGATGGTTGATATGTGACTCCCCTATTGATCTTTGCAATTGTATATTTCATTGAAATTCTTCACTTATGTTCTTATATAACTCTTTAGTGATAATATGTATTAGCATAGACATGCTCCTAATATGCCTCTCTGTGCTCCTATGGGAGAATAATAACTGTAATTCCTTCATGACTCTATTATTCCATGGCTTATATCTCACATCGTATTGAGGAGGGGTTGCATTTATCTTAAAATGATGGATTTTATTTCAGAGAGAAGCATAGAATCAGCTTTATGTGATTTCCCAAAGGTAATCTAATTTATTTTGCTCCTCATATTTATTTTTGAAACAAGTGCTTGTTCCTTATTGTCTCTGAAGAAACAGCCAGACAATGTTTTATAGGCTCTTTTCAAAAAGGGTGGTGCTTATGCTTATGTCAAAATAATGTGACTTAAAAGATTGACTAGGAGAGAAAAAATTGTTTGATCATTCCTTTGTTGTTGCTATTGAGCTAAGAAATAAAAAGGAGGTGTAAGCTCACCAAAACTCACTGCCACTTCCAAGCAGGACACCCAAGACAGAGTCCACATAGAAGAAGATTTCCCAATAGGTAGTTAGGTCCTCTTGATGTTTTGGTTTTGCATGAATCCTTTTTCTTTGTGTGTCAAGGCCTATAAACTTTCAGAAATTCTAAATCAGATCATAATTACTTAAAAGAATTCATGAAACCTACCTCCCCCAATGGAAAAATACAAGTATACAATTATAGCCTAGGATCTGGAGTTAGAGGGAATACATAAACCTGATCCATTTAAATAAATATTTATATGGAGATAAATACACATATGAATTGACTAACTCTTTGGATGCTTTATGCCACTAGTCTCATAGCCCAAATGGTAGTAACATTTCTCCTCCTTTTAGAGGAAGACAATGATAGAATGGAGAACATTAGGGGAAGACATTAAGGATGATAGAATTTTTCAATTTCCTTATGGTATATAAAGGGCTGGCAAAGGAGTTGTCTTCAAGTCATAGTGGACAAAGAATTAGCTTTCCAATATGGAAGACCTGAATTTAAATCCCCCCACTGTCACTCACTGTGTGCATTACTCCAGGGAAAAAAAGTGACATAGGTTAACCTCTACTACTGTCAATCATAGAGTAGAAGGTAAAATGCATTGTAAAGAATGAGTTCACTATATCAATGACATCATAGGTCCTGAACAAAACCATATCTAGCTAGCTAGTTACATTTCGCTAAATTGCTAACTTTTGAAAAGATGCTGAACATTAGAGTAATGGACTTATCTAATATTGTCATATTTAAGATGACTGGGTAGGCAATTATTTGATTGATTACTATACATTGATTAGGTGATTCCTGTGCACCAGGAATTATCTTAAAGAATGTGAAGTACATAAAAATCCATATGTAGCAATAACACAACAATTGATGATAATGATAGCTACCATCCAAGAGAACCAGTAACTGTATTCTAAAGTTTGCACTTTATTATGTTTTCTTACCTCATCTTCCCAAAAGCTCTGGGAGATTGGTGCTCCAATATTCCAATGTTAAAGAACAAGCTGAGGTAAAGAGAGGTAAAGCCACTTGTCTAAGGTCACAAGATAGCAATGATAGTGATAATGGCGATTGATAGTAATAACAGTTGTCAAAACACACCTTGAATTTAAAGTTTAGAGGACTATTTTTTCCCTATGATAGCAACTTATAAAACTAAATTGTCACCTATGGCCTGGTTGGGACAGGGAACTGGAGTAAACTTCCAGCACTGAAAAGAGTAGATCTAGCTTTGAAATCGAAGGTCCTTGAAGGGTTTGAGAATTTCCTGTTCATCAGTTCAATGAATGCATTTTTAATGTTCTTCACTAATTTGGCATCTTCAAAGTGCAATAACATGAATATGTTTGTGTGTATGTGGGTTTTTAATTAGCACGTCAAGAGAAATCTGCTTATAATTTGACATTTGTGGCTATGTCATTATTAAAGAAAAAACAGTACATTTTATGTGACTATTCTCTCGAGTTTTCTCTAGGTGGAATATTAGTACCAGTTTTCCCCCAGGAGACTATTGGCCTTAGTGCCAATTGGGTTCAAATCAAGCCTCAGACTCTGACTTGCTTTGTAACCATCATACTCCCTTCATTCAACCTCTTAGAGGATCAGTTTTTTTATTTCAAATTTTGAGAAATACTTTGGTACTTTCTTCACAGGGTTTTTGTAAGAGCAAATGAAATGATACATGTAAATTGCTTTGCAAACTTCAGAGCTGTATATATAGTAAGTACTCTCATACTTATAGAGGCTGAGCTCATTGGCCAGTTATTCAATCTGCTATGTGCCAACCACTGTGCTAACCATCAGTAATAAAAAAACAGGCAAAAGACAATCCCTGCCCTCTCTATCTGTCACTGTCTCTCTTGTCTGTCTGTCTCTGTCTCTCTGTCTTTCTGCCTCTGTCTCTGTCTCTCTGTCTGCCTATCTGCCTCTCTCTATCTCTCTCTCCCTTCCACAAATTCTACCTCTCTTTAATGACTTTTTTCTGATTACAAATACATTCAAATCTCTTAATTATTCCAAAGGACAAAAATCTCCCCACTATGCATTTAGCCCATACAGAATAGATATCATTGCACCTTTCCCCTCCTTTTGTGGCTGAAAATCTTGAGCGTTTGTTGTTTTTCTTCACGGCTTCTTTGCAACCTGGTTTCTTAGCCCTGCCATAAAATGTGTTTAAGATCATTAATGACTTCCCAGTGGGTAATTCCAACAGTATTTCTGTAGAGGAGAAGGCAAACTGCATTGTAAAGAACGAGTTCCCATCCTGGCCCCAAACTAATTTTCCAGGTTTCATATACGTTACTACCTTTTGAAACTCAGTAGGTTCAGGGAAAAAGGCATTTTTCCAGTTCCTCATGCATGATACATTTCTTCTCTTGTTTCCATCTTTTCCCCTTCATTTCCCGTCGGATATGGAATATAGACCTTTCTCAGTTCCACTTCTTAACATTCCTAAGCTCCTGTACGACCGAGCACAAATGTCACCTTCTATATCATTGCTACCCTGACTTTCCAAGCGGTGACTATCCCCACCATAATATTGTCATTTATTTGTATTTAACTATATGAACATGTTGTCTTTCTCAATAGAATGGAAGCTCATTGAGGGCAGGGAATGTTTTACTTATGACATTGTATGCACATCAGGTAACACTATACCTGGAACATAACAGGTGCTTAAGAAACGCAAATGGAATGCAATTAAGTTGATTGATTGATTTGTGCCACTGGGAGGCCAAAGGAGGGGACAGAGGTCAGAATTATGAAGTAGATTATTCAGAATTAGGGAAACTATTAGATGTAGAAGATAAGAGACAAGACAGAGTCCACGATAACCCTAAGATTTCCAATAAACATGATGATCTCTCCTTAATCTTAATTTCCCCAAACATCTCAAATCTTTCTCTTACATTAAAAAACAAAACAAAAACAAATTCTCTTTAAAAGGACAGAGTGCACTAATGGAAAGAACACTAGTTAGAGGACTCAAAGATGGAAGAGGTTATTTTTATCACCTTATTTCTTCATCTGCAAGGTGGCATCCCACTCCTGTAGGTGCTGCAGAAAAAGTGATTTCTTCAAGGGTGTGTGGAATGTCTTCTCAATGAGGCGAGAATGAACATGTCCAAATCTCCTCCCCCCAAAACCCAGAAGTCACATTAAAGCACGTGTTCTTTTTATGCATGTACAAAGTAGTGAGATCCTCACATCTCTGTCCTTGCCCCCTCTTCTCTTCTCTCCTCAACAGTCTTTCCCGTGGTGATCTTTTCCACACCCAGGTATCAACAATAACTTTTACCTGCTAACTCCATAACTCCAACCCAGTTTTCCTCCCTTGCAAGATTCAGATTTGCACTTATAACTGCTAATGGGTCCTATTTCCTTGAGTACCCTGGCAGCTTGAGCTCAACCTATCCTAAGCTTTTGCTCAAATCAACTCTTCCCTGAGACTGTTCACCATTGCACTTAGAGGTCAACCATTCATCCCATCACCAATGTCCAGAGGCTTGATTTTATCTTTGACTCTTCTTTCCTCATTAATAAGTCCCTCCATCAGTCTATCCATTTTCTTAAAAAAATTTTCTTTAAAGCTCCACCATTTATTCCATCTTCCATATTCAGAGTTTACATTTTATCTTTCATTCTTCTTTCCTCCTTGTTTTATATCTGTAGTTGGTGACAATCTGTGTGGCTATACAAAACCATTCAAGTTCCATTTCCTCTTTTTTTTTTTTTTTGATTCCTGCTACCATTAACATGCTATAAGCCCTACCTTCTAGTCACCTAACATTCTCCAGCAGTCTCCTGTTTTCAGTTTCACCAATCTTTAAATCTTCCTTCCCCTTAGCAATCCAACCTGCATTCCCCTGCCTGATCTGATCATACCCCTCTTCTACTCAAAATCCTGTAACAGTATCCCTTTGCCCCTTAAATAAGTTTTAATCATCTTGGACAGGAAATCAAAACCTTTTGCAATGTGGGGCTTCATAGGATTTTAGAATATCAGTATTAGAAGAGACCTCATACATCTCTCATCTATTATTTACCCAAATATAATATGATTGTCAAAAACAGTGAGGAAGTATAGTATGGTAAATAGAATGCTGGCTTTGGAGTAAGAAGCCATTTTTATCACCTGGCTATACCACTTACTAACTATGTGATGAAGGATAACATAGGACATTCAGTCTTTCTTTGCCTTGGCTTCTTTATAAAATGGAGAGTGACGGGGTTGGACTAAATGACTTTTCAAAGTCATTGATTCTTGGATGTTTTGTGCTTTTTCCTGAAGTCCACAAGGGTAAGAGACCTCCAGAGGCAATTTAATGTATTTTTTGATTACACTAATTGTTAGGATGCTTTTCCTTTCTTATAGCAAGCTGAAATTTGCCTCTCTATAACTCCCACTCATTGCCACTACTTGTACTTTTTGAGGCTAAACACATAAAATCCCTTGTCCACACAGCAGCTGCCTTCATTTTCAAGGATATAACATTATTCCCTATTACTCCTTAAAACTTGGCTGCTATGCTCCAATAATACTTTATTACTTCCTGCCCTTTACAAAACAAGTGTTCCTTATTTCCTTGTTTGTTGTTATTTTTGTTTATTTACTCCCCTATACTCTGGTCAATTACTTCCCTATACTCTGGTCATTTACTTCCCTATACTCTGGTCAATTACTCCCCTATACTCTAGTCATTTACTCCCCTATACTTTTGTGTACCTCCTCCATTTACTTCTCAAAATTGGTCAGTTTCTGAAGAGTTTCTCAGTTCATTATCTTGTTTAATTCTAGGCTCAGATCAGTATTTATTCAATATATAATAACGTTCCAACATTCTGGGCTGTCCTTCAAACAGTATATTATAGTTTGTATAGTCTGAACAATAGCCATTCTTTATATACTTTAAAAATTGTTTTGTTTCTTTTTAACTGTTTGAGTGATCATTGATTCTCAGGTTCTTCATAGTATGTGTTCTTCTCACCACCTACAGTAAATTTAAAGATATTCACTGCAATTATTGTCATTGCAGTCTTTTTGAAAATGCATGTGAGCACAGCAATATGAGATAGCCTAGCATCTTAGAAAATAGGTTTTTTTTGTTTGTTTGTTTGGCTTTTTTCTGCCTCTGTACACTTGGTAGAAATAATGTCCATTAACTCCTTGACTGCCCTGAGTTGGTCCCTTGACAATACTCTCACATTCAGAATGTCCATAGATAAATTGGATTTTATCAAAGGCATGAACACTGTGAGATTCTTGAAATCTTCTGATCCCTCTTATATAATCTTGGTAAAAGCAAAAGCTGACCATACAGAGATGCAGAAGCATTTTAAAAAATGCCTTTGTTTTATGGAATGTCATTGACATGGAAATTATCACCTATCCAATCTAATGGTAGTGTGCCCCTTCTTACTCAACTTGTCTGGTCCCGGGAAAGTGGATATAATCATCTCTTTCTAGGACTCCACTTCAGGCTATTTTTGCAGAGACTATGTTCTTCTAACAGAGGCTGAGAAACCAGAGTCACTTGCCTGCCTTGATGAGGTATAGGTAAGCCTCCTCATATTTATACACGGCTTCACTATGTGCATAATACCTTAGTCCCTAGATTCCTGCAAGGCAGAGAGTACAAAGCTT
The DNA here is from genome assembly GCA_028646595.1 of Phalanger gymnotis. Taxonomy (NCBI): domain Eukaryota; kingdom Metazoa; phylum Chordata; class Mammalia; order Diprotodontia; family Phalangeridae; genus Phalanger; species Phalanger gymnotis. Next base: position 20,011,177 of record CM053624.1, read on the forward strand.
ATCACAATAGGCTCATGATACAGATAAAGAAATTAGGACTTAGAAAGTGAAGTGATTTGCTCACACATAGAACTGAAGCTGAGATCTAGGTCTTCTACTTTACAATTTTTTATTTGTTCATTGCATCATGCTGCCTTATGGCTAAAATTTAGCCCTAAGTTGTAAAAGAGATGGAACCCTGGAATGGGATCCCCAGCATCTTGGAATGGAAATACAATTTTCAATGAAGGGAATTGTCTCTTGTGCTCATTAGTAATGTCTCTGGAAGCTAAAGGACCTTGAAGGGAGAAGAAAGTGCAGGTCAGACCACGGTAACTTTATTAAAGGTCAGCACAAGGCTCACTCCTCTCATTTGCACATCCATTTCAATTGGGGATTTTTGTACATTCTGGTGAAATATTTAAGTCATGGCCTGTCACTGGTAATTGGTAATTAGCAGGCTAGGGAGAAGAGCCAGCTGGAATGCCAGTGTTTGATGATGAGGAAAAGATAATGTTACTAAGGCCAGTCAATGATGTTTTAGGACTGAGTTAACTACCATGAAACAGACTATTTTTTAAAGTAAAAATATTTCAATGATTAATTATACTTTCTTTGCTGTAATCTGGAGTGGGGATGGGAGGGGGCAGAGAATACTATCTTAACCATCATGAAAATAAGGGCAATAGGAGGACCTATACAGAGGCAGATTTGAGATCAGTGGGAAAGCTGCACTAAAGGAGAATAGCCTTTAAGAGTGGGAGGGTCCCATTGAACTGGAGGTTGTAGAGCAGAAGCAATACAAGAGATAGTCAAAGATTGTGTAGAGTGACATTTTGTTCCACTTCTTTTGGAATTTGTGGGTCAGACTCAGTAACCAATGATGTTCACAGGCTAAGATTTTGTAATTCTAACCATTCAACTAGACTACTCAAGAAGATTCTTTGGCTCCCTGGTGCCTCCAAAATTAAATATAAACCCCTTTGTTTGATATTTAAAGACCTTCAGAGTCTAGATTTAATCTATTTTTCCAGAAATTATATATTACTCAACCCCAAATATGCTGCATTGCAACCATGCCAGGCTTTGTAAAGTATGCACATATGTAAACGTGTACAAGTTTACTAATATGTGTTTGCACATATATACTGTATACAATACATGTTTGCATATGTATGTGATTTTATACATATGTTCTGTGTGTGAAACAAGTCAAGATGGCAGCATCACGGCAGATTGTCAGGCTTTCACAATGAATATTTTACTTGCATGTGCATGTCTGTGTGTGTGTGTGTGTGTGTGTGTGTGATAATGATACCCCACGATAATGGAATATATAATGATAATGGGACTACTATGTTTATCATGAGCCAATTAATGAATGTTTGAAGAGCATGTATGCATACGTACACGAATACATGCATATTTCTGTGTATGTATATATGTATAAATGTTCTTCAAACATTCATTAAATGGTTGAGCCATTGTGCTTCACATTGTATCCTCATTGTATCCTGCAGTATAGTCATATTTTCATAGATCCAATTAATCAAAAATAATTTATTGGGCCTCCAGATAGCTAGCCATCACACTACTACATAAGGAACTAGAGGTATAAATGTAAAAGTGGGCTGTTTTTGCCCTCGATACATAAATTCACAATAGATGGTACATAATAGACAATATAGTTAACTAGAGCTATTCTAGTTTTGGTTACTGAGCAAGAAAAATGCCAATAAGTTTCTTTGCTGACATTTTCCCTTGTTGGGTGCATCCAGTAGACTCAAGTAAACTCCTTGAGGACAAGAGCTTGTTTATTCTGCCTTTTTATACCTGTCACCTAGTACAGTGCTTTTGGGGCAGTAAATTCTTAATAAATGTTAGTTGGATTGGATTGCTTTGGATTGGACTGGACTCTTGGAGTAGATTGAATTAGATTGGTTTGGGTTGTATTGGAGTGGATTGACTTGGCGTTTGAGTGTACATTTGGCAAAGATGCTTTGGTTCCTGCCACTTGGTTCACTAAGTGTAATCAGTTAATGGAGTGGCTGCCTGGTTCCTGGAAAGCTTTTTACAGGGCAATCCCAACCCTGTTTCAGTACCACTTGTGGATACAGGGCTTTTGAAGACCTGGCTCTTTATTCTAGCTCTATGGAATTGCCAAAGGGACTGTCAATGATACTCTCAAATTCTAACCTGAACATTACATGGAGCTTGTAGCTTTTGGCAAGTTATTTAATCTCTCTGCCTCCCACACCCCTTACCTTCATGCATTCCACAATCCAACCCATGTGCCCTGAGATACCTTGTCTGCATTACTTTGCATTGTCTGTACTCTATGTGTAGAATTCTCCTCATCTCTGCCTCCTAGAATCTCTGTTTTCTTGCACAGTTCAGCTCCAAAGCTTCTGAATGATAAATCATTATAGAAGATCTTCCATATTATAATGTAAGCCCAGCTTTTCTTCTTTCCCCCCATTCCACCTCCCTTCAAGATTCTCTGGTTTGGAATATCAGACATTCCTTTCCCCCTTTCTTTCTTGCAAAGACCTTTAGACTTTCCAGCTTGGAATAAAGAATCAAATATCCCTCCAACTGATAAACCTTAAGAATGGACCTCTTAGACACTCCTTTCTTGTGAATTAGCCCAAAGCAAAAGAATGGAATACATTAGGAGATAGGCCCTCTAGGAGATAGGCCAGAACAAAGAACAGGTAACTCTTAAGACAAAGGACAGGAAATTCCAAAATTGCTTCTGGAGGACCTAGCCAATTCTCAAAAACAAAATGATTGACAAGATCTTCCCCTCCTGAGAGGAGTGGCTGCCCCTTCTGGAGGGGAACATCCCAGACAGTTAGCAGTAGGCCCTCCTTGTTGAGGAAGCCATAAAAGTCCCCACATGGAACAAGCTAGTGGAGATCTCACTATAGAGAGGAAGCTTCCTGGGATCAGTTTCCCTCCTGGGCCTTGATCGAGCTGGGCTGTGTAAACCGGGACCCCCCCCTCAGCTTTGAGAGGATTAAGTGCTAGAGTTCCCCCTAGAGGTGATGAATCTATGTTGTTTGTGTCTTTGTCTTTGTTGTGTTAACTGTGTTTGTTAGACTATCTCCCCTGTCTTTTAATAAAAACCATGTTCTCTCAGGAATGTGCTTTATTGCCAGTGAGAATCCGAATCCAAACCTAACTTAGCTTAACTGAACAGCTTCCTCTTGCAGTACATTTTTTTCTTGTGGCCTCTCCAGATTGTAGTACCATCTCTAAGCTAACTTTCCATCTTCTGCGAATGTGTTTTGCCTGTACTTGTTTATACATACTTGGTAACCCCTATAGGGAAATACTTACAAATTCTAAATAACTGATAAAAATGAAAAAAAAATGAACAAGCATTTATGTTACAGCTATATTTGCCAACTACTGTGCTATTTCCTGTGGATATTAAAGAAAACAAAACAAACAAAAAAAAAATGGTCCCTGTCCTCAAACACCTGACTTGCTTCTGAGGAGAGGAAAAACAACATAGACATAGAACATTCAATATATGCAAAGCAAATTAAAAGAAAAATATAACAGAAGAATAAAAATATAAGTCTCTCGGAACCTACCTAGGCTGATCATTAAATATGGAATACAATAGGAGAACAATAGTGCCTAGAATTAGAGGACTTGGGTTCACATATTACCTCTTCCACTACCTGATTTAACTGGTGCAAATCATTTTACCTCAAAGGTCCCTGCTTTTCTGGTTGGTAAAATTAGCAATTTTTAACTCAGATTTGCTGAACTTAGGTTTTTTTAATAATCCCTGGGCTAGATGACTGTTGAAGTGCCTTCCAGCTTTAGATCTACAATCAACACATGGCATATCCCTAGTCTATGTTCAAAGCCTTTCAGTATGGTAGGATGTGCTAGAGTTTAGAATTAGACAGTAGAGCTGAATGTGACCTTTGAGCTCATCTGGTTCAGTCTCTTCTACGAAGAGATAAATGGGTGAGATGTTGGGTTCTATGATGAAATACCAGAGTTAGCTCATTAGATCTAAAGAAGGAAAGAATCTCTGGAACCATTTTCTACTCTAACATTTATCAGTAAGGAAACTGAGGCCCTCAAAAGTTGAGTGGCTTCCCTGAGGACACATAAGTAGCAATCATCAGTAGTGGCATTTGATCTCAAATCCGAGTCTATGATATTTCCCTGAAACAAATTGCCTTCATGGAAGTCTACATTGAGGTACGAAGGTATCTTAGTTGGCCAAAAGAAGACTTCCAAGTTTCAGTGAGGCATGTGTATGATATTGATGGTTTTAATGAAGCTTTCCTGTTAGATAACTTTGGTGGATATCTGTGGCTTGGTATGCTGGTTAGAAAATCCAGTGATCATACGGACAGCACCTGTGACCCCAAAGCCCCCAGTTTCTTCAGTACTTTCTACATTCCATTTTCTATGGAGAAGAATATTATTGAAAATGATTTCATCTTTCTCATGTAAATTGTGACATAATCTGCACTTTTCATACTTAAAGGGAAGTGGGGAAGATAACAGTTGTGCCAGGTTACAGGAAAATCTCTCTTGGTATTATGGGAATTTAACTACTGTGTCTTCCTATGGAAAAATGGCATTGAAATACTTGGTTTTAAATTCTAGCTCAATATATTATTAGCTGTATTGCCATGGGAACATCATTTCATCTTGCTGGGCCTCGATTTCACTATTTTTTTTTAAGTTGAGAATTGGATCACATCCTTTCTAGTGCTAAACTTAATGATTCCATAAAAAAAAAAAAGAATTTAATTGAGTAAGCATTTAAGAGCTCATTTTATGAAGAACACTGTGTTAGACCATGAGGGACATTTGAAAATAAATAAAAGATAGGCCCAGCCTCCAAGAAATGTATAATCTATTGAGGGAAATATAGTTATTATTTTTTGAATTTTGTTACAGATCTGTGAATGCATGGGCAAACTAAACTACATCAATTAGAAGTCTCAGAGTTGTTTTTTTTTTTTTGTTTTGGTTTGTTTTTTTTTTGTTTTTTGTTTTTTGTTTTGTTTTTTCCCTGTGGCATTGAGGCAAAAGAAATGAGATAGGGAAAAAAATCAAGTCTACTCTGAGGTTACAGAGTCAGGATGTGTCTTGGGACTTCATGATTCTAAGACCAACACTCTGGTATTCTGTGATGGATTTCTGTTCACCATAAGTGTTACCAAAATGTTAGTGTCAGTTTTGCCTCTTGTAAAATGACAAGATTGGCCTACTTGACCTTTATAATCACTTCTGGTCCTAAATCAATGATGAAAAAACACAACAGAAAATGATTTATCCATATGAGTGAAAGTTTTGTGTGGTCCAGTGAATGGAAGATTTCTGACTAGAAGATTCAAGCAAGCTTTTGTAGATGAGACAACTTTTGAATGGTTCTAAGAAGATAAGTAGAAATTTGATAAGTAAGTGAAATTTATTTATTCCTAAATTGGAACTTACACATTATCTGAAGGGGTATAAAGCTAAGCCATCAAAGAGTGAGACAGCAGGCAGCTTCTTGTCCTTTCTGTGATAGCTAATAATGGGGCTTCTCTCTAAGAAAACCATAATTAATTTAAAGTATGAGTGCTTGTGTGTGCATATGTATGTGTATGTTGTCCATCTAGGTATGGATGAAAACATGGATCTATCTAGATGTTGCTCAGAGGCATGACTTATCTCTCTAGTTTCCTCTGGCCACCCTTATCCAAGGGAGAATTAAGGGAGAATTTCATTCCTGCCAGGAGGAGAAGCAGTACACTATGCTCTTCCTTAGAGGGGTTACTGGGATACAATTAAGTCTGTGCAGCTCCCTAAATATTTTATTTTAAGGGAAACCATTTTTAGGTTCTCTATGTCTTAACTGAGAAGGAGCATCTCAAAATATCTCTCTCTCTCACTTTCCCTCTCTCTCCCCCTCTATATACAAATATACATGTGTATATATATATATATATACGTATATATATATATTAATAAAATATATATATATATAAATAAAACCAAAACAACCTTCATTCCTTTCTATCAAATGTCTTTCAAGATATCTTGTGAGCTTATAGACTATATTATCTTTCTTTTTTTTTATTTTTATTCCATAAATTAACCCATTTATTGTTGGACTATGGGCTGCAGGTATTTGGTAAGAAGATTTTACTGGTCTTTCAATTCCTTCAGTCTTCTGATGGCAGATTTGACTGTGACTGCAGAGGTGGTATTGTAGGTCCATGCACCACCAGCTACAGTTTTCATACAGGATCCACAATGCCAGATACCCACAGCGGAGCAGGTATACTTGGCATGCTGGCTAATTTCAATTTTCTTCACCATTTTTCTGAGGGATGCACCATAACGTGTTCTATATTTACCAACAATCCCGACCTTCTTGGTACGTGGCTGTTTAGCCATGTTGCCAGTCCCGGGGCTGGAGCTTGGAGAGGAAAGCTATATTATCTTTCTAAAGGACCATACATATCTTAAACCCAAATCACTCTGGTTCTCACCTATTGTCCAAATCTCACTTGGTCATTGTTTGGGCCCTGCTGGCTCAGAAGGAATGTAAATAGCAATTTTTTCTGTTTCTATCAGAAACCCTGAGGGCCTTTCCTTCCTAGATTGATTTTTTTTTTTTTTACTATTTAAAAGAAGCCAGGCTTTACTTCATTTTTTCATCTAGCCATAATCACTGAAACAGTGTTGCCTCAGTTAAACTGAGACCTGGGAAAGATCTTAACATAAAAAGACCAAGGTCTCCCACTGCATTGTGGCCATCTCCAGTCATTCTGATCTATATCTTTCCATGGAACCCAGATAGCTTAGGAGTAGAGAGTGAGGCTGGTGACTTTGTACAGCCCTCCCTCACTTAAACCCAATTCACATTCCTGAGGTCATAGTCCTCTTCCAGAATAAAGGACAAACAACAAAAACACTATTAAAAAGATAAAATTACAAAAAAAAAAACAACCTTCATTCCTTTCCATCAAATGCCAGTTACTACACCTGATTAATAGAAAATAAAATCATTTATCACATCAAATTATACAGAGAAATTAAAGTAATCTGATGAAAATTTATATGAAATGACCCACAGAACAAATTCTACCACTGAGAGCAAAGTATCTCAGTTCAACCATGAAAGAGATTCCCAAATTTCACCTAATCAAAAGGAAATTCCCAGAAGTCTCTGGTGTAGTGAGATAGGGATTGGGACATGAACAAGGCATTGCCTCCTTTACCTCTCAGCTTCTAAGATTTTTCAATCCCTTCATGTACCTCTCCCTGAAAAATAATTTGGAATCTCGTGTCTTCTCTCTGAAGGTAGGGGATAGAAAATCAGGATATTTCTTCTGCCAAGCTTTTATTAAGTATGTTCTTCAAACAGGTATGGAACATTGACTAATCAATCTTCAGCAATAAATAGTCTTGGAAATATTGGCTTTGAGCCTCTGGTTATACAAATGTCATCCCCCCAACAGGGACCCACATATCCCCATTTTTCTGTTATGCAAGTTCCCAACCTCCTTCCTTCAAATCTATGTTACCTCAGGGAATTCTATCACTTATGCAATGAATATTATAATTCTCTTTTTGCAAACAGAGTACAGTAGAACATTAGCTGTTCCTCACAGCAAAATGCAATAGAAAGCAAAGGAAAGTGGGTCACTTGGGGATAACCTCCTCAAATTATTCTTCCAAAGAAAATGAACTACAGACTTTATAAAGAAATCTGCATGCTTGGTCACAAAATGATAGAAAGTCAGAATATATTCCTAATATTTTAAGCTTCTGATTTAAAACTAAATGCATATAGAGGATAAAATACCATAAAAGAAATAAAATGTTGTGCTTCTTTGTTTGGAGAAAGTTCTTACTTAAAGTAATTGATGAAAAAAAAAAACAATATTGACTCTTACTGGGGAAAATTTACTCCCTAACCTCAGTGTTAGGAGGGAGGGTTTAGATGAAAGAGAACAGCCAGTTTGCTTTCAAGAAGAAAACAAGCATAGAACAGGTTAACAGGCTTGAATGAACTTTGGTACAAAGCAAAAGGTTCCCCAGAAGGACTGATATCACACAAACAGAAAGGATAATGAGATTCCTGCTGAGTCGTGGTAGGCTGAATCTGAGGTGGGTTCACTGGGCCCAATTTGACTGTTTTGCATTAATTCTTGGAAAATGGTGTGCAACTAACAATAACTGTAGGCTTCAGCTCACAATCTCAACTCCAGGCAAATGTCCAATTACTGAATCTATAGTGTCTAAAGAGGACATGATATATCTTCTCCAGAAGATAGGCTTGGATGCCATCAGGGACAGTTATGTAAAAAAAAAAAAAAAAGGCTCGTTGCATAAATTAAAAAAAAATCACTGCTGAGATAAAACTCATACACTGAGATCAGAGAATCAATATGGAAATTACTTACATTGTAGTTTTATGATTTGGGAGTGGGTTTCTCCTTGTATTGATTTCAATCTCCCTTTATACTGGTGGTGCAACATTCTCCTAGTAGATTTAATGCACATTGAAATTAAGACCAGTGTTTTATCTCCCCGGATAAGATAAATACCTCTTAAGGACAGTGGGAAATGGCATGAGGGAAGATTAATATTGCAGCTTGATTCAGATCACAAGCCCTTTATGAACTGAGTGTGTGTGTGTGTATGATTAGGCAGGTGGAAAGATAGTTTTGGGATAGAATTGGATTTGTCCTCTGATTCTATTGGATACACAATGTTTTCAAAAGGAAACCAGTTCAGTTTAATTTGATACAGATCAATAAATATTTATTAGGCACACATTAATCCATTGTGCCAAGGACTGGGGAAACAAACACAAAAATGAAACAATCCTTGCCCTAAATGAGAACAAAGAAATTCTAAGAGATCATCCAATCCCTTCAGCTTATTCAGAAATGAAACATAGTAGAGAAAGTAAAGGAAAGAGGAAGGAAAGAAGGAAGGAAGGAAGGAAGGAAGGAAGGAAGGAAGGAAGGAAGGAAGGAAGGAAGGAAGGAAGGAAGGAAGGAAGGAAGGAAGGAAGGAAGGAAGGGATCGAGGGAGGGAGGGAGAGAGGAAAAGAGAGAGAACTTACATTCTAGGAAGAAGACAGCTCCTAAAAGAGAAAGGAGAGCAGGGAGAGATTTTTTGATTAGGAGAGTCACAAAGATGGTAAATGAAATCTGAGTCAATTGATTGTCATGCCATTTATAGAAATGTTAATGTTATTTTTTTCTATTTTTTTGACAAAGAAGGAAGTGGGAGAAGAAAGATAATGACTGCTAGGTGCAGTCTTGGGTTTGCAGATGATGGGATATAGTGAAGAGAAGAAGAGCATGATCCCAAAGTGAAAGCCAGAGGCAAAGATTGGACTCCAGTAGCACAGCTGGAAAATGTTGTTACACGCAAAATATACATTATAATTGTTTTGCACACCTGGTTAGAATGAAATCGCATCTTAAAAAAAACCTTAACCAAAACACTTATTGAAAATGCAAAAATAAATATAGAATACTAGATAACATTCCACCCATGACACTTAATTACATCGTTTCACCAACATCCACAATGTCTATGAGAAGCATACATAATCCTCTAAAATCTCAGGGTAGTAAATCATATGTACAGGTAATATATATGGCCAGGGCCATTCCAACTCTGGAGGCATAGTCTTCATTGTCTTTTTCTTTTCTTCTTTTCTTTTTAGTCTCAAAATTGTCCTTCAAAGTGCCTTGTTAAACATTACTTCTGTGTTAAACACTTGCATCATTTAAAACATATGTGTGTGTATACATATATATAATTTATTTTAGCATTCTTTTCTTTTCAAATTTTTAAGTTCCAAATTTTCTCCCTCCTTCCCACTAAGAAGGCAAGCAATGCAACATCAATTATACATGTGAGATCATGCAAAATGTTTCAGTATTTGCCACATTACCAAAAAAAAAGTAAAAAAATTAAAATGAGAAAAATATTCTTCAATTTG
>CM053624.1:20021655-20038513 GCA_028646595.1 Phalanger gymnotis
CTTTAAACATAGCTGATATAAATATTTTGTATGCATAAGCCATTTTTAAAAATCTCTTTGACATGCATTTCTAGCAATGGCATTGCTCCTTCTAAAGGTATAAACAGTTTTATAGCCTTTGGGGCATAGTTCAAATTCCTCTCTAGCATGGTTAGATCTGTTTGCAACTGTGCAATAGTTTATTTATTTTCCCATATGCCCTCCAGCATTTATCTTTTCTGATAGGTAAAATATGGCATATTGACTTTATCTAACCAATACTGATTTAGAGCATTTTAATATTCATATTTCATATGACTATAGATAGCTTTGATTTCTTCTTCTGAAAACTGCCTGTTCACATTCTTCGACCATTTAACAATTAGAGCATGACTTCTTTTGTTTGCTTGGTTTTAAGTTGACTGTTCTCTCTATATTTTTAAAAATAAAGCATACATTCAAAAAATGATGCAAAATTTTTCAATATTACTTTATTTTCTATAGTAATTTTTTTTAACAAGAGGTGATTTCCATGATAATAACTTATAATTAGGCCTATTTTTGCTTTTTTTTGGTCTGAGATCAAAATTGTTATTTCTGCTTTTCTTTTTCTTTTTTTTGCAGTTGAAACATTAGATTCTGCTCCAGCTCTTTCTGTTTCAATTGAGTCTCTTGTAAACAACATATTGGTAGATTCAGATGTCTAATCCATTGTATTACCTACTTCTGTTTTATGGGTGAGATTGCTTCATTCATTTTCACAATTATGATTGTTGTCTATTTCCCTTCATCCCATTTTGAACCAATTGCAATGAGACTGAATTTCTAACATTGCCTGCCACCCCCTCCTACTCCTCCCTTCACTATAAAAGCTCTACTGACCTAAAAATGACAACGTTCTTAGGAGCTACAACTATCATCCCCCTACAAAGCAATGTAAACAGTTTTACTTTTTATTGAATTCCTTGTGATTACTCTTTATGTATACTTTTTATGCTTCTCTGGAGCCTTGTGTTTGAGTGTCCAGCTTTCCATTCATCTCTGGTCTTTCCATCAGAAATGCTTAAAATTATCCCATATTTCATTTAATATCATTTTTTCTTCTGAAAGATTACAATCTGTTTTACTGGGTATGCTATTCTTGGTTGCAATTCTAGCTCCTTTTCCTTCTGAAATATCATATTCAAAGCCTCCACTCCTTTTATGTGGAAGCTTCTAAATCCTGTGTGATCCTGATTGTGGCTCCACAGTATTTAAATGTTTTTTTTTTTTTTTTTAGAATTGCTTGCAATATTTTCTTCTTGACATGGGAGCCCTGTAATTTGGCTATACATCTCCTGGAAGTTTTCTTTTTGATCTCTTTCAGGAAGTGATCAGTTTTAACTTCTGGATATAAGACATCAAGGCATTTTCCCTTTATTATTTCTTGAAATATGATGTCTAGGATTTTTGCTATTGTTTTTTATTGATAATGTCTTTCAGTTAGTCTAATACTGCTTAAATTGTATCTCTTTGATCTATATTCTAGGTCAGTTGTTTTTCAGATGAAATATTTCACATTTCTTCTATATATAACATTTTTTAGTCTCTGTTTTATTATTTCTTGCTCTCTCGTGGAGTTATTAGCTTCCATTTGCACAATTCAATTTTTAAAGAGTTATTTTTATGAGTAAATTTGTGTATCTCTTTTTCAATTTGGCCAATTCTTTTTTAAGATGTTTTCTTCAGTATTTTTAAAACTCTTTTTACCAAGATGTTAATTCTCTTTTCATAATTTTCTTATGTCACTTTCACACGTTGTCCCATTTTTTCCCTCTCCACTATTATTATCTTTTTTTTTAAAATTCTTCCAGGAATTCTTCTTTTGCTTGTGTCCAATTACCCTCTTTTCTTTGAGGCTTTGCTTATAGCTATCTTCACATTATTTTCTTTTTCTGAGATTATCTTTTTCTTGTTTGTCACTTTAGTGGCTTTTTATGATCAAGTTCTTTTGTTGTTGCTGTTGTTTGCTCTTTTTTCCAGCCTATTTCTTGACTTTTAAATTTACATTAAAGGTGGACTGTGCTAGTCCTGGAGGTGTACAAATTTTCAGAACTGCCAACATGGTGTTATTCTGGGACAGATGTGGTCACTACTCACTAGTTCTACATTAAGGTCTTTAATCAGGAGGGCCTTTGTTCCTTTGCAACTACAAGTGATAGGTCCCCTATTTGTTTTAAAACTGAGACCAGGGCCCTTGCTCCCTTTTGAAAAACCACACATGGTCTTTTTTCACAACGGAATTGTGACCAAAACTGTGTATCCACAATAGAGTTGCCAGTAAGCATCAGCTTCATTCAATGCACCAAAGGGTCCCCTATAATTTGTTACTAACCAGTTGTGTGGCCCTTCAGCTGTCACAGGACAGAGAGCTCCTGAGGCAGCTGCTGTTGTCGCCACTGTTGAAAGCAGCTCCAAAGTTCACCGATGGTGCTGGTTCTGGCGCTGGAGACATATGCACTGCAATGCCATTAGGTCTCCATTCAAGTGCAATAGATTTCACCTGCTGATCTAATTTTTTTAGGCTGAAAAATTTTCTCTCTCTGATCTTTTGTTTGCTCTACAACACCAAAATTTGCTTTCAGGAGTTATTGTAAAGTCATTTGGAGGGGAACGTTGAGGTAATTCAGCCAAGTTGCTATTTCTCTGCCATCTTGGCTCTGCCCTGGGAAAAGTCATCTTACAAAAATCAGTAGCTTAGTGTTTTTCCCCCATGTTTTTATTGATGATCCTTTCTTTTAGAAATATATTTTCATTTTCCACTTTCTGTCTGTCCAATCTATCCATCTTCATCAGATTGCCCCCTCTATCATCTCTTAAATACTTCCCAGTCTCCTGGCTACTTCCCAACTGCCCCAGAAATGGCTTTTTCTTTCACATCTTCCAAAAACAATTGCTTGATCCTTCCTTTCGTGAGCAAGCTTCTAGAGAAGGCCATCTCCCATTTCCTTTCCTCTCGTTCTCTTCTTAACTGACAAAAGGTTGTCTTCTTACCTCATTATTCCACTAAAATCATCCTATGGAAAGTCACCAAAAATCTCTTCACTGTTAAATCTATTAAACTTTTCCTCCATTCTCATCCTTATTGATTTCTCTGCATTCTTTTACATTGTCAATAACCTCCTGCAAAAAAAAAAAAAAACAAAGAAAAGGGCGATATCTTTTTTCAGCACACTAATCTATCTATATTCTCTTTCTACCTTTCTGACCATTCCTCAGTCTTCTCGGTTGAACATTGTCTACTAACATTGAGTAGTCCCCAGGGCTCTGTCTTGGAACCTCTGATTTTCTTTTCTATATTGCTCTATTCTGTTCCAATTGATGACCCCATTGGCTCGCATGACTTAAATTATTACCTGTATAATGCTGAATCACAAATCTCTTTATCTACTCCTATACTTTTTCCTGACCTCCAGTTTTGCATCTTCAACTGTCTTTTGGACATTTTGAACTAGATGGCCTGTAGATATTTTAAACTCAACATGTCCAAAACTGAACTCATTATCTTTTATCCAAAATCTTCACTTCTAGTTAAATCTCCTATTACTTTTAAGTTATCTTATGGCAACCCATCCTAGTAACCTAGGTTTCATCCTGGACTCCTCAATCTCCCACACCCCCAATATTCAATCTGTTGCAAATGCCTGTCTCTTTTAATCTTTCTAAACTTATTCCCTTCTCTCTTCTGATACTACAGCTACCCTGGCACAGGCCATCATAATCTCAATCCCGGAATCTTTTAATAGCCTTCTGATCTCCCTGCCTAATATCTTTCCCCTAAAGTCCATCTTTCACCAAACTCTCAAAGTGATATTCCTGAAGCACTGATCTATGTCAAATAAATTCCAGTGGCTCCAAATCAAATCCAGGATTAAATATAAAATGTTATTCATTCAAAGTTCTTCTTAATCTACCTTCTCCAGTCTTCTTTTTCGTAATCACTCTGGCACACTCTGTGATAGAGTGACATTGAATTCCTTGGTGTCCCATTGTTAGGGCACTCTTAGAAGAACGAACTTCTAAAGAATGAACAGCACTGTTAACCCTTTAGAAGTTCGTTCTTCTAAGAGGGCCCTAACATCCCATAAGATGTTTGATTACCTCATCCCAAGGCATTTTTACCAGCTGTTCCTCATGCCTGGAATTCTCCCTCATCCTCATCTCTGTTTTTTGATTTCCCAGACTTCAAATGCCATTTAAATTGACCTCATCTCCAAGAAGCTCTTTCTGAACCCTTACAGTATTAGTATCTGCTTACTATTGATTTTCTACAGTTTATCATGTGTGAATCATATTTTTACTCAATCATTTGCATGTTGTCTTTCCCATTAGACTGTGAGCTCCCTGAGAGTATGGGCTATCTTTTGCCTTTCTTCACATCCCAGCTACTTCCCCACTTAATAATATTTATTGACTAATAGACTGACATTTTTGTTTAATATTATACTGGTCATTGCAAAGTGAATGAAGTTGAAATGGACCTGGAGTGCTCAATAATCCTCTTGCCTTGATCACAATCAGGTTACTCAGCATTTGTTTCTCAAGACAAAAGGATATAGTTGGAGATTGGTGAGGAGGGAGTGACTTAGCACAATAGCCAGTGGATCAGAGAATCTGAAAGTCCTGAGTTGGTAGTTTGGAGACCTTTTGCTTTCAGAAAGAAAGTATGGATCTGGAAGCCATGTAACTACATATGACATAATCTTTCTGAACTTCAGTTTACTCAGCTGTTTGATCAAAGACATGAGCTGTGTAACCATTATGGGCACTTCCAGATCTAAATTTAAAATCCTGATGGCCACATTAAAGGGATAAGATGCAGCAAAAGGGATCAGCAAGGATTTTTATTGTCTCAGCAACTGCAACACAGCCTTTCATATGACATAGTTTTTATAGGTAATTTTTAAAAATTTAGATTGAATTACCTCATTTGGTATTAGGGATAATAAACCAGGAAGGGCAATGAGCCTTTCCCTCATGAGTGAAGGCAACTAATTTTGTCTAAGATAGTGGGCTCCTTTTCACAAAATATTCTTTTTCCCCCTATTTGCAAAATAGTACCAGGTCTATGGGAAATCCAAAAGTAATCAATAAAGGACTTTTCAAGTTATCTACCCTTTTTCCTCCATAGTAGTTCAGGTGTAGTAATATTAGTGACTTAGTAAATACTTCAAGTAATTGGGACTATTAATTTTAATTATTAAAAAAGACCTTTGGGTTAAATATAAATGTTGATTAAACATTTCCAACAAGCAATACACTTTTCAATTTGGGGAAATAATTTAATTCAACCCACCTTAATTCAGCAAGCTTTTGAGTATCAGCTATGTGGCAAGAAGTGAAGTAGATATCAGGAATTCAAAGCCAAATCCAAATACCCATGTCCTCAAGGAACTTACATTTTACAAAGATAGAAAATTATATGTATAAGTATGAGGTAATGCACACATAGGTGTGTGTACGTATATGATATTTTTGAGAACAGAAGACAGAACTAAGAGTTGGGGGTGGGGATCACCAGAAAAGGTCTCCTGCAAGTGTTGGTGCATCAATTAAACTACGGAGGGAAACAGGTATTTCTAGAAGTAGAAGTAAAGTGGGAAAGAATTGCTTGGTGGCCATATACTCAATAAGTCCTTGGATTATTTTTATTTGCTAACTGATTTACCATCATATTAGCAAAGCTATGAAGGTGGGGGATGATGGCAGAGAACAAGTAAATGTAGAAATTTGGTTGGAAATTATATGGCATTTATTAAGCAGTTACTCTGTTCTTGGCATTGTGCTAGGCTTTGAAATAACAGGTGACAAATGAAACAAACTACTTTGAAGGAGGTGGTATTCTACTATACACACAGATGTATATATCTATATGGAAAAAAAAAGAGAAGCAGAGAGTGGAGGATGAGATGATCGTGTCATGCAGGCAATGAACATGAGATTGGACAGACTTAGAGAAATAGGGGTGCAGTGCCTGTGGTGCTATGGTCCATAGGATCATAAAGTCAGACGTTACTGCATGATTGAACAAAAACAAGATAAATACAGTATTACTAAGTAGAATAATTACAAAACAAGCATAAGGTAGTTTAGAAAGGAGGCCACTAGTGTGATCCAGATGATCCAAAAATGCTTTATATATGTCTGTTTGTGAGTTACATAGAAAATATGAGGTTGGAAAGAAGTGCAGTGGAGACATCTCAGTCATGGAAATAGAATACTCAGTGCTATTCAATGATAAGCAGAGAGAAATTCCAGTTTGTTTGGACTGAAGGAGAGTAACATGGACTATGTTTGGAGAGACAGGGAACAGATTTATATGCGAAACTAGAGTCAAAATGGAGCAACTAAAGATTACTTAGAAGCTAAATGAGTAATATTTCCTCTTAATGAAAATCATTGACAGACATATAAATAATGGATTGGAATGATAACAGGCTGGAATCAGAAAATACAATTGAAAAGTTATTCCAATAGGCCAGGAAGGAGTTAATAAGATCCTGGACAAAGGAAGTAGCTTTGTTAGTAGAATGAAAGGGTTAGATATAAAATATTTTATAAAGGTAAGATAAGCATGATTTGGCAACTATTTGAATATATGGAGCGAAAGAAGAGTGATGACTAGAGAATAATCCCATGGTTATAAACCCAAAAGACATGAAGAATGATGAGTCTGTCAATAAAAACTGGGAATTATAATAGAAATATAGGAAATAATGAGTTTTATTTTGGACAGGAGGAGTTTGGGATGTCTCCAGGGCACATTTTGAAACACCCAATAGATAATTGGAGAGTTATGAATTGAATATATAGATCTGGGAAATGGGAGATTCATGCTGGGGAAGGGGTAGAGACAGAAACAAACAGGAGAGAGAGAGAGAGAGAGAGAGAGAGAGAGAGAGAGAGATGGAGACAGACACAGAGACAGAGAGATAACGGGGAACGAAAGAGAGGATGGGAGGAGGGGAGGAAAGTAGGAGAGAAGAGAGGAGAGGAGAAGAGAGGAGAAGAGAGGAGAGGAGAAGAGAGGAGAGGAGAGGAAAGGAGAGGAGAGGAGAGGAGAGAGGAGAGAAGCAGAACAAAATGAGAAAGCCAGGACAAAATGTTAGGGTAGACTGATAGTCACTGGGCATGATATGGATTATGATCAACTAACAGATATTACGAAAATTTAAAATCTGTCCTCAGATATTTTCCAACTGTGCGGCTAGAGTAAGTCACTTTAACTTCTGCCTGCTTCAGTTTCCTCACATTTAAAATGGAGATATTAGTAGTAAAGATCAAATAGAGTAATATTTGAAAAATGGTTTTCAAATCTTAAAAAAAAACTATGTAAATGATATCATCATCATGCTTAGCATTAATTCAAATCACCTTTCTGACCATAACCTGGCCATTGGAAACAGTAAAGAAAGTAGGATGCTGTAAACAGTGGGCTCCATCTAGAACGTCCTCATGGTAAAGAAATGCATTATAATGCATCTGATAATTTACCTGATCAGCGGATGAGGTGAATGATACAGCAAGAAAATCAAGCCAGTTGATAATGGTTCTTTTCACATCCTTAAAGAGAGAGTATAGATGGAAGTTGAAGGAGAGTAGCATTAAATGGATACAGATAAAAAATCAAGTAAATTATCAAAA
Organism: Phalanger gymnotis; assembly: GCA_028646595.1. Classification (NCBI taxonomy): domain Eukaryota; kingdom Metazoa; phylum Chordata; class Mammalia; order Diprotodontia; family Phalangeridae; genus Phalanger; species Phalanger gymnotis. The sequence continues at coordinate 20,029,318 of CM053624.1, forward strand.
TACATAAACAAAGACTTGCAAGATAGAAAGGTATTTGTGGATTGTTTGTGTCTTTCTAATAATATGTCAAAGAACTCAATAAAATCAACCACAGAGTTTAGTCAGATCATGACTGCTCTCCTTCTGGACCTGTTAAGTACATAAGATTTTTCTGTATGTTACATGAAGCTTTTGACTCAAATTGAGTTTCAAGGGCCCTAAGGCCCCACTATCTTTTTCATGTGGAATTGCAAATTATGTTCCCCATTCAATACTTGTCTAGCAATGTTTTCCCCCTTTATATTAAGTGGGGTTAGGAATTTTCATTTCACCCCATTAAATTTAATCTTATTTGATCTGTTCCAATATTTTAGGCTGCCAGAGTGTTTTTGGATTCTTATTCTTCTTATCTAGCCTATCAGCTAATACTATTAGAGTCCTGTCATCACAGCTTTGATAAGCAGGTTTCTATATTCTTGTCCTCCTCATTGGAAAAAATGATGACACAAACAGGGTTTGGGCCAAAACTGTAATACTTCACTAGCAAAATCTTTCTTTGACCCAACTATCACCACTCTAAATGTCCAGACGTTCAAACATTTCTGTATCCATGTAATGCTTCTTTCATCCAACTCCCATCTATATTCTTTTTTAAGGATGTGAAGAGAACCATTATCAACTGGCTTGATTTTCTTGCTGTATCATTCACCTGATCCACCAATCAAGTCTTTCTTCCAAAAATAGATCAGCTGTTCTGGGAAACACCCTGGGCTTTATTAAATGACCTTTGTCCTTATCTTACTAAGGCCTCTGATTCACTTTCAGGTCAACGTTAGTCCCTCATGTTCTTTCAAGCTTCCCTTTATGTGTTGTCATCCTCCATTAGAATTTCTAAGCTTCTTAGGACCAGAGAATGTCCTTCTTGCTGATGTCTCTAGTAACAAGTGTCTGGCACACATAAAGTGATAGATAAATGTTATATGATATCCTGAGACTTACAGATCACTTTTCTCAAAAACTTTAGACAAGTTTCAATTTACTTTTCTCATTCATGCAATAAGGGTAACATTGGCTCTACTGCCCTAGGAAAGAATTAGGAATGGTATGTATTGTGTATCATCCTACATCTGTTTACCTCAGAACTTTAGAGGTATTATAGAAGAATTTGGAGTTATGAGGAAACTCAGGAGTCTATTTCCACCTCCTCATTTAAGAGAGGTAGAAATTGAGGCCTAGAATGATTAGTGGTCTACCAAAGGTCACACAGCCACTGTCATAAAGGAATCTGAACCCAAGATTTCAGTATCCCTAATCTTAGGGAGTAATCAACACAGTGAGCTCCTTTCCACAGATTCTCCAAAGAGATTTTAAAAAGTGGACAAGCCCAAAACATAATAGTGAAATTCAGAAAAAAAAATGTCACTGTGAGGGCTTTGACCAGCTCAAATCAACATATGGACACAGACAGAGATGTCTGCTGACACTGGAGACTGAGTGGGGCAGGAGCACTTTGTGCATGGTGTACTGTAGGACTTTACCACCAAAGAAGGGATTGTGCTGCTGGTCAAGCAAAGGCCCCAGACCCAAACTGGGGTGCCGCCCGATCCATACTAGGGCACTGTGATGGGAATAGGTGCCAACTAGCAACTTGGTTCCCCAATAAGTATTTATGAATCATAGATCCAAGGAGGAGTGGGAAGCAGGACCTGTGAATAGGGTCCTTGGGTAGGAAGACCCTTGGTGGTATAATCAAAAAGGATGAAGTTCAGCCACAAGCAGAAGCAATGATATGACTCAGATCTCAAAAGTTGCTGGGGAGAGGTAAAGGAAGCTTGGGAAAGATGATCTCAGCTAATTAGTGGATGCAAATGGACATCTATATAAACAAGAAGGAGCTGGTAAGGGAAAAGATGATTTTTTTTTCTCCCCACAAGATAAATCATTTATTGGACATTTGCAAGAAATCTCTTTTAAAGGTCCTGTGTTTGGCACGGAATATGAGCAGAAAGGAAAGAGTCCCCACTGAGGTCGGAGAAACTGGAAATCCAACAGAACTTTGATTATCTGAGTGACCAATCCTTTCAAGAAAGCAAGCGGGTATCCTGGCAAGACATGTATCACTCATCTTAGGTTATCTGGTGTGACAGTGGTAGTGACTGATTACACCATGTAATCATAGGATGACTCAGGGGGAAGAAGTAAACGGGCTTAGGAGCCTGGTGAGGAATTCACATGCTCGGATACGACTTTGGCTCAGAAGAAGGTCCTTGTAGGCCAGTGTGAACTTTTTTACTGGGTGAGTTTCTCACTTTGATCATATCTGGTCAAGTATACTATTTCTTCCTCATTAAGTTTGTTATTTAAACAAAATTCCTCAAATTTCTCCTTTATTTCTTCTCTCAGGACTAGGCAGTTGGCTAAAATAGGTGTAACACTAAGTTTACACCATTCTCCTTGTAGTTATATAAGCTTGACATGATGTATTAATTGTGCTTTACCTGTGCAAAGTAGAAAATCTTTGCCCCTGAGTATAGTGATATATATTGATTCTCTTTGTCTGTCTTATAACTTTTCAGGGAGATCTCAGAACATTTCCCATTTTTCCTTCCCATGAATTCTCCATATAGCTTGTTACCATTTGTGTATGATTTGGTGGAGAGAGATTCTGAAAGGAGCTCCCTTCTTGACCTTTGATGTATTATTTGAAGCTACTGCAATTAGTGTGGCAGCATACTGAAAGCTGAACTATTACAATGGTGTCCCATGCTTTACTCAGTCTCAACTCTCCCCTCTCCAATCCAATCTCTGTAGTTCATTTGAGTTGCAAATACCCAAATCAGTCAAGGAGATAATGTCTACCTCATTAAGTCCTCTGTTTATACAAAATTCCTCAAATTTCTTCTTGGTTTCTTTTTTTTTTCAGGTTTGGGGTGTGGCCTTAGAAAATTATCTGGTTAAATCTTCCATCCATTTAGGCAGGAATCCCTTCTGCAAGCCCCTGACAAATGATTACTTAGCCTCTTCTTGAATTTTATTTATTTATTTTTTTTTTTGTGGAAGTCCAAGTTCACAGGCTGGCTGGCTTCTCACCTTGTGCTGCCTGGGTGATAATTCCAGACTTTCCACCCCGAGGGACCTGGAGCCTACACCAGTGGAGACAACACTGTGTCTGCTGCATCTCTCCCATACTTCTTTTCACCAGGTTGGAGAGGGTGAATTAGAAAGTGGTGGCGAAGGGTGAAACTCTCTTTTGCTATTCTGATCTTCCAGTCTTGGCTGGAGAAAAGCAAGATTAGAAAGTTTCCAGGTCTATGGGAACCATATGTTGAGGTTTAGGGGTGCCAGGATCCCAAAATAGTAACATGCAAGTGATGCCCAAATGAATTGGACCCATCCCTTCTTTCAGCCAAAGACAAGGTTTATCAAAACACAAACAGAGGATGGGTGTGATTCTAAAGATCTGCCATATTAGCCAGATTCTTAAGGAATCTAAGTGCTAGACTGAAGGAATCTAAGCATTCATGATGCTTGTATTGACAAGCAGGCCAGGTCGAATCTGAGAGCAGATGGTTCTTTAACCTTGCTTTCATCTTAATTGGCCAAAGGAAGGAAGAATACATAAATACACATCACAGTAGAATAGAGAAATAAATCACACTCAGTAGGAAAATAGGAGGAAAAGGGAGTAATAATTGCAGGAGAATTAGTTCAAAGGAGAGTAGTGTAAGGGAGAGATTAGTCCTAAGCAAAATGAGTTCTAAGGATACACACACAGACACACACACAGAGACACACTTCCATTCTGAACTGGCAGAAAATAGAAATCTTAGAAGGTGCTCATAAATTGGAAAAAATGGATGGACAAGTTATGGTATATAAATGTGATGGAACACTATAATGTTATAAAAATGATGAAAGGAAAATTTTTTTAAAGAAACCTGGGAAGGTATGAAATGATGTAAAATGAAGTAAGCAGAATTAGGAGAACCATTTATATGACAGTGATATGGTAAAGTTAAACAACTTTGAAAAAATAGGAGCTCTTATAAGAATGATAGTCAGCCATTATTTCAAAGGACTAATGAGGAAATGCGCTACTCATCTCTGCATAAAGAGGTGAATGATAACAAGTACAGATTGGTACTTTTAAAAATTTAGCTACTGTGGAAATTTGTTTTTAATTGAAAAACATGCTTATGTCAGGGTTTGCTTTTTAGGTTTCATACAGAAGGTTGAAGTAGGAAGATGAGAAAACCTCTGTTTTTTTTTTATTAAAACATAATTTTTAAATAATTATAAAGAATGTAGTATTTGTTATTTCTAATAAGTCAATAAACATACATTTGTCAATTACATTGCTTAGTAAATGTACAAATTTGCCTGCATTAATGCATTAAAAGATCATTGAGTGTCAGATACAGTAGCACTAGCAGAACTAAGCATGTAACATAAAATCGAAGTTACCTTCTGGAATAGAGGAAGAACAATTGTAAGATCTGTTATGATTAGTGACACTATGTGAAAACGCCATTTTTTCTCCTCTTATTTCCTCTTCTTTGCTTCTTATTGTCCCTTCTCTCTTTTTCCTTCTCTCCATACTTGCCTTAAGCTTGTCATTAGGCATTAATTGGCTCTACAATGGACATTAGGAATGAAGAACTCCCCACTTCCCCCTTTCATGCTCTAAAGAAGATATCTCTCTATACTTTGCTGGACAGCTCTAAGTATACACACAGTAGAAGGATGAGGGGGAAGGGATCTGAACATTATTTTTCTGCCCAACCAATGTCAAAGAAAAATGCAAAAAACAGGTTTTTCTCTCCCAGCTTCCATGCTGGCACAGCCTCACCAAACGCAACAGAAGGGAGGAGAAACGTATCACTTTATTGTTTGAATTTTTATGTAAATTATGTCCTCCTAAAAGTGGTATGAACGTTTTTCTGGGTGACCCTTGATAAGTAAATGTCTCTCTTTAGCCTGGTGAAAATATTAGCTCTGTAATTGTTTTAAGTTTTCCTTATCTTCTGCCTTACTCCCCAAAGGATTGGAGGAAGCTAATAGAAACATTATGTAAATGATCCATATTAGCAACTGACCTTGACGAATAACAACATTTCTCACATATAAACAAATTTCAACTTAGCACTTCTTCAGTGATAATGACTGAGAACAGGTGTTAATTCTCAATTTGCAGGTTCATTATGGATCTGTTAAATTTGAGACTTTGAGCATGTCTCTCGAGTGGTTCCCAATTTTGACATTTTTAACGATGTGTTGAGTTTATGTTCTCTCACTTCCCAGGAACATATGTTTGACAATGGTAATATCATCCATAGCACATTCACCATTACATAAACATTCTTCCTATGGAAGCACTTAGCTACAAATAGGATACATTCTTAACTCTCACCATTTTTAGAAATTGATTAAGATGGCAAATCATAGGCTTCTTTTCATTCTTTTTTTTTTTTCCATGGTGCAGGCTCCAAACATTTTATGTCTTGGAATTCTGGTGTTAAGAGCAAGTAATATTAAGAAAGAGAGAACAATGTCAGTAGTTTCATCTCAATATATTTAAGGAATATATACGTGTATATATACATATACTATATAATAGAGAGAAGTATTTTTAGGAGTAACTCCTCTTCTAATAAAGGCATTAAAACTCTCCAAAATCCCTCATCATATTCCATTTCTGTCCACTCATAGCACGACCAACTGAATTCAGTATGTCCTCACCTCTCACTCAGATTATTGGAATAACCTCTTAGTTGTTGTCCCTGTCTCCATTCTTTTTCCCTCTTCAATGCAACTTCCATATATGGTGGAATAATGGAATATGATAGAATAATGATATACCTAAATTTCATGATTGACCATGTCAGTCTTCTGATCAAGATGATTTATTGGATCGATATTGACTTTAGGGAAAAATGTACATGCATACATACATACATACATACATACATACATATACAAATATGTTCATATATACATAAGTAATTTATATCTATGCCATCCTTATCTTTGTGACATCTATATCTATCTCTGTATGAAATATTTCTTTTTTTGTGATCATTTGCTTTATTTGATATTTTTTAGTTTTCAGCATTGTTTCCCACAAGATTTTGAGTTACAAATTTTCTCCCCATTTCTACCATCCACCCACTCCAAGATGGCATATATTCTATTGCCCTGCTCCCCAGTCAGCCCTCTCTTCTATCACTGCCTTCCCCTTCCCCCATCCCTTTTTCCCTTACTTTCTTGTAGGGCAAGATAGATTTCTATGCCCTATTGACTATATGTCTTATTTTCCCGTAGTATGCAAAAACAACCTTTTTTGAGTATTTGCTTTCAAAACTTTGACTTCCAAATTCTCTCCCCTCCTTGCTCCCCCCCCCACTCTCCCTAAGAAGGGAAGTAATTCAACACAGGCCACACATGTGTCATTTTGCAAAACACTCCAATAAATAGTCATGTTGTAAAAGACTAACTATATTTTCCTCCCTCCTATCCTGTCCCCCTTTATTCCATTTTCTCCCTTGACCCTGTCCCTTTTCAAAAGTGTTTGCTTTTGACTACTTCTTCCCCCATCTTCCCTCCCTTCTACCATCCCCCTTTTTTATCCCTTTGCCTCTACTTTCATATGGGGTAAGATACCCAATCGCATGTGTTTGATATTCCCTCCTCGAGTCATCTGATGAGAGCAAGATTCACTCATTTCCCCTCACCTGCCCGTTCTTCCTTTCCAATGAACTGCTTTTTCTTGCCACTTTTGTGTGAGATAATTTACCCCATTCTACCTGTCCCTTTCTCCCTCTCTCAATATATTCCTCTCTCATCCCTCAATTTGATTTTATGTTTTCAGATATCATCCCTTAATATTCAGCTCACCGTCTGCCCTCTGTATATGTGTGTGTATATATGTACATATATATATACATATATATGCATATATATGTATATATATATATATATATATATATATATATATTCCCTTCAGTTACCCCAATATTGAGGTCTCATGAATTGCTTTCAAACGTGTAAGATCAGTAGGGTAAAGTCCAAGGCAGAAGAAGAAACGTGCAGCTCAACTGAGAATTGTGAAAATGACTCTGACCTTTTACTGCACCCTGGGCAGAACTAAGATCAATAGTGGGGAGGTGGAGGTGAAAGATGGGTAGATGGAATGGGATTGAGGAAGACAGTTTTGGCTGCCTGGATCTAATTGGAGGAAAGGATTCTCTATTGTTGTTCAAGAGCTGGCTGACCTTGTCTGACTCATTTTTTAAAATTCTGTCTTTAATTTGGCAATGGAGGAAGTCATTGGACATTTTTTTGCATTGCTTTTTACTGTCTTCTATAATGAGAGAGGGGCAAACTCTTCATAAGATTAGCCCTACATGATTCTCGATTCCAGGTTTAAGAGATAGTAGCTGAAAAAGTGTCAATTCAGCAGTTTTACTAAAAAAAATAGTTTTACAAGGCTTTGAAGGTCCAAGAGTAGCAGGGAAGTGGTTTATTCTACCAAAAGAGTAGAAAGGATCAGAAGAGGAGCTATTTTCCTTAAAAGAAAAAAATTGAGGCATAGTACATTTTCCCTAAAGTAAAATGTAAATCAAGGCTTGCAGTCGGAACTCATGAGTTAACCCAGCTACCTACAGACTTTTTATTCATGAGCTTAAGTATTAATTTTCTTTAAATGGGTGTGCACTCCTTCCCACCATTGAACAATGTATACATACATAAGAGTTGGTGAACCAGGATTTGGTTTTTTTTTTTTTTTTTGGTTTGGTTTGGTTTTTTTGATGGAGGGAGATTGTTATGTTCTGTTTATTCATGTCTTGGTCCTCTTTTGAGTTAATATTATTTTTACTCATGACTTTGCCTTCTCCATTAATGAATATCTGTTGTTTACTAGTTAATAGTACAATTATGACTGATTTATTTAAATGGGAAATAAACTGATGGGGATTCAAGAGCTGCAGAAACCAGTAATAGTATTGTACCATTTAATATGGTTGTTATTACATGTCTGAAGCTGAGGTCTTTTAGATAGTACATGAAGAGAGAAGGGAAGGGTGGATACTAAAATATATGTGAAGTAAGGATATAAAATGTATTATGGAATATAGGACAGTGAAATGATGGGCAACCGAGATGAACTTTGACCTCTACTTCAGAGTTAACTACAACTCCATTCCTGGAGTGAGGTGGTGTAGTGCCATGTGATACCCACAGCAGCTGCAGCCACTATGATTATGCCAGGGTAGTTCTGAATTACAAAATATGACAGACTCTCTTCATGGAAGATGAAACCAAAAAATTTATTCCAACACCTGAAAGCCAAAACCATCATTGCAACAAAGAAATCCATCATAGTAACCAAGCAATCTATACACATTACCAATGCAGGGTGCACCAACATCCCCAAGGGTTCCCTCAGGCCTCCCCACAATACAAACTCTCTTAAATAAAATCGCTCCCTCTTTCACTCATGGTAGTTCCTCTGCCTGCTTTCTCTTTCCCAACTCTGACTGCTCTGTTTCACTTCCTGCTCCACTCCTTCTTGCTCCGCTGGTTCAGCAAACTCCTCCCACCACAGGCTCCATGTGACTTAAATGCCTGTGACCCAGACTCATATGACTCAGACAGGTCACATGGGCCTATTAATGGATTGGAAAGGTCTTCCTACTGCATTGCCAATACATTAACAATACAGGTGCTTAAATCTAATGGAAATTATGTTCCACAAGAATTCAATTTCAAATTAAAATTTCCCCCATTTTCCTTTCTAAAGACAGTACTTTAGCTCTTCATTTATTTTGGTTTGATTTATATTAATGCAAACCTATTCTTCTCAGCTCATTTTCCGTCACTCTAAGCCCCAACCCCCCAACACTTACTTTCTAGATCCTTTCCCCTAATTTTTGGGTTTTATTTAATTTAGTTATTGCAGGTGGTAGAGAGAATATAAGAGTTGATCCATGGTAAGAAATTTCTTATGGCATTCATCGTGTAGATCATTACTTCTCTTTACCCTCAACCATGATAGTTTTTATTAAAATTTGCTATGAAATCTCTTCTCTGATTGAGTGAGTGCTTTCCCACTATTCCAGATGGCAGTATCCCATTCCTTCAGCTCTATTTCCCTTTCTACTAAGGAAGGATAAGTGGTGTCTTTAAGCAACAAATCCCTGCAGAATTTGCCTTTTTT
>CM053624.1:20039013-20091080 GCA_028646595.1 Phalanger gymnotis
AATAGACAAATTTTGGCAGCCAATCATATATATCTGCATATAGTTCTAAGAGAAAACAGTCTAATCTTGTTGCTTTCTCAAAATTTACTATTCCACATATTTAAAAACTTTTTACATCTTTCTCTTACTCTTTGTTTAGGAGGATATCATCCTTGTATTACAATTTGACCGTAAATATAGGTTAAAATTTTAAGATGTTCATATTTGCATTCTATCACAGTAACTCAGAGATGTTCCAGTATTAATCAATTATTTAATAGATTTAATATTAAAATTACAAAACTTTTTGATTATAGATATTTGATATAAAAGGAAAAAGAGACATAGTTATAACTATGTCATATATCACAACAGAGGAAAAAAAAACTCCCTTAACTCTGTTTGATTCCAGGCATGAGTCATATCTGACAGCCAATCATGTAGCCACAAGGCTCAGAATTAACCAGATGGGGAAATTTCTTTTTCAGAAAGGAAATAGCCTAATGGGAAAATGGAGTCAGGAGGACCTTACCTATGCCATGTCACAGTCTTCCCCCCCCAAATTTTTCCAGGCACAGATATGCACCTTTGGCAGTTTCCAGACTATAGCACATTCCAGTTTCTCCTTCATGACAATTCAGTGAACTATCCTTGTAATCAAAGCTCAAAACAATAGTAAATTACAATCCCGAGAATTTTTAGCAAGATTTTAATAACCAGAGTTTAGGGCTTGAATATCTTTCCTGATGTTTTCCTAACAGTTAGCATTTCATATATCCTTAAGTTAAAACTGCCTATATTCTGGAACTTCAGACATACAGCAAATACCTGATAGTTGACTCATCATTAATATGGTGCAGCTACATCTTTAAAACACCATATACACTTTTATGATAGCAAAGAATTTAAAATAAAAATTCACTATTATGGTAAACATTATTATTATTAATATTATTATTATCATCTTTATAACAAATTATGCCTCATTAAATATTCAAAAGTTTTCAAATATCTATTTTTATTACATATTTTTAAAAGCCTAATTCACATGAAATAGCATCCAGATTAAAAATACAGTTGTTTTGTCTGATGTCATTTCCCTTACAGTTTTCTCTCAATATTCACAATGAAAGAGAATATAGCAATGCAATAAAAACAAACAATATCATGTGTTTAAAACATGAAACAAAACTTCAGATGCATCAGTTCAGCTGACTGCAGTTCCAAATGATCACATGTAAAACTCATTGATCTTAGTACCTTTGACTTTGTAAAACCACTTTAGAATTATCATGTATGGAACAATTACATTCAAGTAAACAAATAATATGAATGTAATGCTTATCATAAGACAGTCATAGTGTTAAGCTCCTTACATTATTTTGACCTTCACAAACAAACCTGGGAGGTGGGTCACATTATTATCACTTTTTTTTTTTTTCACAGAACAGGAAACTGGGGCAAACAGAGGTAAGATAATTTGCCTAAGATTACAGATTGTAAACCAAATTCTCCTACATTTTTTCTGGCATTTTTTTCAAAACCTGTATTTGGAAATCTGATCTGGGATCAAAGGCATTAAGTCTCTTTACCTGAGGGAGTCATAGCAATCTCTCTGGTTAAAGATTTTTTTTTCTCTTTTCATTGTCAGAAATGTCAAGGAACAGTGAACAAGAGGTTCTTATAAGGTGCAAACCTTTTACTGTTTTTTTTCTTCACTGTGGGATTACTTTCAAATTAGCTGCCGTCCTTCATTGCCCTAGAGCAATGGAGCTATTAAATTTGCCACTTACTTTTAACTTTTATAAAAAAAAAATAAAAACTAATCCTTATTTTTTCCTTAATCCAAATTCTACAGAGTGGCACGTCAAAACTTCCTAAGATATTTCAGAAGGGAGCGGGTTCCTGGAATTACCTGAAGGTCACAGGAGTTCGCCCCTGCAAACTTAGAATGATTAATCTTCAAACTCCTTAATCTGCCAAAATGTTTTTAGTAGTACCACAAAGTTTGATTATCTGACTTTATTTCTGTAATTCCAATACAACCAAAGCTGAAATGAGAGAGGGGAAAAAATGTCTTACAGATTTTTTCTCTTTTCTTATAACTGAACCTCCCACAGAAAACCCATAGTGGGACTTAGCCTTGCTTACTGAGACAACTGCTTCAATTATGAAATTTCATTAATCTTTCCCAGTGTTCTAAACTCTCTGGCTACAAACTTTGCAATACAATAATTACATGAAACAATTCTGTGATTTTGCTGTGATTGAGATCATCCAGAGGGTGAGTGCAAACGATTTTGTTATACCAAGCTCAGGGGACAAATTGCTTACTGGGCCTCAGCTCTAGAAAATAGGGTGTCTTCCAATATCTTAACTGAAGAAAGAGCTCTATCACTCCCATTTAGATTTGAGCCCAGGAGGTTAATTCTCAATTCTTTCAGGGAGACAGATTTACCATATATCCAGTATCACATTGGGGAATACACTTAATTGCTTTTTCCTTAATAAAGATTCTCATTCTCTCTGTCTTTCTTGCTCTCTGTCTGCCTCCCCTCCCCCTCCCTGCCCTTGGAGTCTTGGCTGTATTTTTATTCCTCACCAAAAGAGAACATTCTCATGCCCTAGATCTTTGGAATACAAAATAGTTAGAAATTGAAAGAGCATCATTAGCCATTAAATCCACATATTAATCTTCACCTTCCCAATTGTCAGGGGCAGTGTCTCTGTCACATGTATCTATCTAATTTATGGTTAGAAAATCCTAGAAAGCCAGAATAGTTTCTAGATGAAATTCCTGTTCCAGATACTCATTTTAAGAGTTATGTCAAATAAATCTCAAATTGCCATATGGATCTGGAACTCATGAGACCTGCAGAGTTGCTCTGAACAACAATCCAAGAAGTTACAAGAGCCCAGTCCAGAGGTCAGAATTCTCACCATCCTGAGCAGTGTCAACATTTTTGCTTTTATTATATCTATGCATTAGGCAAAAAAAAAAACAAAACTGCTCAGACTTTTAACAAATACAGTGAATTGCCTTACCCCTTAAATCTGTCACTCTCTTTTTCTACTTATATTTGCCAAACTTTTTCCTATTCTCCATCATTTTATTTTGTTGAGTCATTTCAGTTGTGTCTGACACTTTGTGACCTCCTTTGGGGTTTTCTTGGCAAAGATAGTTTGCTTTTCCTTCTCCAGCTCACTTTACAGATGAAGAAAGTGAGGCCAACAGAGTGAAGTGACTTGCCCAGGATCACAAAGCTATTAAATGTCTGGGGGCAGATTTGAACTCAGAAAGATGAGTCTTCGCCACTGTCATACAACTGGTAAGTAGAAGCAATTCAGTCAGGTATTCCTGATTTCAGTGCTGACAGTCATTCTTCAATGCTGTGATTCCTGTTATAGTTGGATTTTAAGGAATATTTACTGAAGAGAATTGAAGTGAAATGAATCATATTAGCCTGAGAAACTCTCTGATAGAAAGTAGAAGAGTATTGTCTTTCTCTAGGAAGCACTGTTTGAAAATTGAACAGCATTAAACATTCCATATCATCTCCCCTGCAATACTGTAAACACATTCTCTTCTATAATCAAAATCATTCATGAAGTCCTAGGGCTCAGAGGATCTTGGAGGATCTATGATCTCTTTGAGCAAAAGACCCACTCAAGGATTTTCTAGTTCAAAGACAAATCCCTACATCTGCTTGACCCCTTTGACATTTTTCCCAAGTAAATAATCACAATACTAATCACCTTCAGATTGTTTCTGTTTGCCCACATTAAAAAAAATCAACATGGTTCAATATAAAGAGAAATGGAGTCGGAATTTAGTGGCCTAGAACTAGAGGTAGTGTGGTGTAGCAGTCAGGCATTGGACTTGGAGTTCAATTACCTGGGTTCAAATTCAATTTTAGATGACTCTTACATGTGGAACTCTAGCAAATAACTTCTCTGAGCCTCATTTTATTGTTGTGGGGATAATAATGTAAGGATGTTATTGAGAAAAAAGACATGAGATATAGACTAAAATAGTCTGCTCATTCGATTGATAAATAAGTCTACAAAGCTTGGTCCATCTATATTTGGCTGTTTGGTATCATATGGATGAAATGTTTCTTTCTGATTGAATAAAACTCAGTTTTCTTCTAGATTTTTATTATTCTTCAGCCACCAGTAATGTTAGTCCTGGGTCATTAGAGCTAAGATATGGTCACAACAATCAATCAATCTGAAACCTTTCATTAAGTACCTCTTATGCACCAGATACTTTATTAAAGGATGGAAATACAAAACATAAATATTTAAAAATCTCTTCCCCCAGTACTGTGCTATCATTTTTTGGTGATGGTTTGTAACCCTACTGCAACCCTTTCTTGGAAGCCACAGGAAATGTGGTTCAGGATCCAGGATGTTGATTGTATTTTCTACCACTAAAGTGAGAATTAGATCTCTAGTTCTGTGCTGTAAGTGAGGGATCTAATATTGTCGAGCACTACTAGTTATGGAGGGAAGGAGAAATGGAGTAAGAGAGGGAGGGTGGAAGGAAGGGAAAGAAGAAAAAAAGAGATAATAATAACTAATATGTAATAGTGCTTTAAGGTTTGCAAAGCACTTTGGAGATATTACCTCATTTTATACTCACAACAACCCAAAGAGATAGATGCTGCTATATAGAGAAAAAAGAGAAAGAGAGAGAAAAGAGCAAAAGGGAGTTATGTCCCAGGTCTGAGATTCAACTTTCTGATTTTCTCCCATTGGAGAGCAGGTGGAAAAGGTAAATGGGTCCTGCATCAGGTGTTCAGGTAGATTAATTGTCAAGGGCTTGTGCTTGTTTCTCGATGGGTTGAGTCAGGGCAAAGAATAATCTGTAGTGGAAGCATCATGAATTAATGGATGTTAGATAGAAGCAAGACTTTGACATCTACTCCACGTCTCTGAACACAGGTTCCTAATGGCAGCTTACAGGTGAATAAATCCTCATGTTTCTTTTGCCAGCCTATGGGGAGCTTTCCTCAGAAATCCTTATGAGGGGTTACTTCTAGGCTACCCAATCTCCTGATGTTTTATTCCCACTTGACTTTCAGTCACTATTAAAGGTTTGCTCCAAGCCTTCTCTCAGTGTTTTTCCGAGAGCTCGGTACCCTCAGGGTGATTTGTGAGCGGATTTTCCTAGGCCAGTGTGTTTTTTCTTGAAATTTTGTTTCTAGACTTCTAAGTGATGTTTTATTGCTCCTTCCTGGCCAATGGATGTTAGATAGAGACTCCTCTGGGCTAAATCGTGTTATATTGGTTAGTTCTGGTCTGTCTTTCTGCCCATTTTTGAGGGTTATTCTGGGTTCACTTGAATTTTGTTCACTGGCTGACAGACAAGCAGTCTCTCAATGGTTTGCTCCCAGGCAAGTGGGCTGGAAAAAGAGTTTGAAATGGAAAGAATCTGCCATAGAGAGAGATTCATATAAAAGAAATAGGTAATCTCCCATTCACTTGAAATATTGCTATTTCTTTTCATCTCTGATTTTTCACAATGTATCCTTCAACCAACTCCCTTCCAGAGAACCATCCGTTATAATAAAGAGTGAAAAAAGACAAAAGTGAATTCATTGAAATTGTAAAATGAATCAACATATATATTTATATCTGTTGATCAGTTCTACTGTTCTATATATGTGTGTGTGAATAGGTACACATATATCCATATGTATACATATAAGTAGATGCACATATGCACACATGCATAAGTACATTTATATAGTTTCACAAGGCCAATAATATGTGTATTTTCACATACATTCATACATATTTACACACATATTTCATATCATTAGATCTTTAAATATCATTCACATTTTGCCACCAATACATTTAGTGTTCACGAAGAAAGTGAGTACATCCTTATAGTTTCAAGATAGTAAAACTCACGTGTAGGGAAAGAATATTTTCAGAATTATTCCCCATTCTGGAAGTGTAGATTTTGATATTTTTTTTTTTGTCTTAAGAACTATATATAAAAATTCCCTTGACAAGAGTAGTATTTGTATGAGTACATTCTTCCATTGTTAATCTGAGCTGATCTATACTCTGTTAGACTAGCAGGCAGGAATGGGGAACCTATGACCTTAAGGCCACATGTGGCCTTCTAGGTTCTTAAGTGTGGCCCTTTGAATACATACTTCACAGAACAAATCCCTTTATCCCCTTAATAAAAGGCCTTCCTGGGGGTATGGCATATCATTTAAATGGGAGGTTCCCAATGGGCTACTTCTCTGTCATACCATTCCAAAGTTCTTCCTTTCTATTCAGCTGGGCTAGCTCATCAGCTGCAACCATAATAGCTGACTCTTCTGTCTCCAGGCTTAGCTGATGACTTTATTGGAATTAGTTTTATCGTCTTTAAAGACAGTGATCCTTACCCTAAGAACGGCAAAAGCCTCTTCAACTCTGCTCCTTGGGCAAAATACGTCCTCACATTCCAGCAATGAGAGATGGCAATGTGACAGAGTATCTTCAGTGTCCTTTCTCCTCTGTGGCAGTCAGCAAAGAAATAATTTCAGCCTCCGTTTGGTCACCTGGATTTCTCTGACAAGTAACAGTAAAGAGAGGGGGTCTCCTCAGTCTTCTTGGTTGATCAGTTCGAATCTTGTCCGGGAGTCATCTATTTAACTATGGTTAGTAACACAATTCTTATCTTCTATCTAAGCTGTAATCAGATAAAGTATGTGTTCAATATTCACAAAACTGTTTTGGTGTTTATATTTCCCTTAGTGACTCCAAATTTCCCCAATTTTCATATGCAAATCAACCTCTGAAGCACAAAACACCAAAGACAACTTTATTCCTAGATTCATTCCAAATTCTGCAGCCCATTATAAGCAAATAAGTAATTGTTCTTTGAAATTGTTTTGTTGACTTAAGGCATAGACAGTTAAACTGCCAAGGGTTACATAGCAATGAATGAAGTTTTTATTAAATCCTTACTATGTACAAAACACTGTGCAAGAGGTTAGAGATATATGGTCCTTATGTTACAGTGGCAAAATAGATGACATTAAACTTTCTTTGATGACATTTCCAATGAAGTAATCACACAGTTCAGGATGCTGAACTCTTTGCTAGTACCAGGGACTTTGGTGGGGAGAGCTTTCTCTTCTGAGTCTTCAATAGCTATGGCTGTAACTCCTGCAGGATCACTTTCCAAGCTGCAGCTCTACAGGGTGGGAGGACAGTGGCTGTTGATGCCAGGCTGAAAGCACTGCCATTCCCAAGGATCTTAGGCTTCGAATCCTTGGCTATATGGGGATGTAAGGTAGCCTGATCAAAGGCATGGGAAGTGGTCAAAGAGATATCATGTATGAGGAGTAGCAAATATGACTGTATTGTAGAGTAGTTCAAAGGGAGATATTTGTAAGAAAGACGATAAAGATGGGAAAGATACAAGTTTTCAAAAGCTTCTAGGTCCAATCAAAGTAGTCTGTACTTTTTCTAGAGGAAAGAGAGAGCCACAGCAATTGAGAAGGAGAGTAACATTGTTAAACTGGAGGTTTAGATGAAAAATCATGTTGGCAGTGTAGAGGATGGATTGGATGTACTGAGTAGAACCTTGGGGCAGGTAGACAAAATAAGCTATTATCATAGTCTGGGAGAAAGAAGTGAATGAACAGGTCAACGGTACATTATTCATAATAAAATTCTAAGTGATTGATGAATAGATGGAACTATTATTTCATCAACATGAGCATCCTTTTTCTGGTGCCAATCACAGTCTGTTGTCTAGTCACATTACAATTCACATCACAGAATCTTGAAGTTGGAAAGGTTCTTCCAAGGTGTCTCATTTATCCTGTATCTGAATCAGCATTTCCTTACTGGTTCTCAGTAATTTGGGGTAGCATATGAAGGAGCTCCAATCATATAGTTTTGGATGGAAATCTGGATTCTAATCCCTGTGAGTACAACCCAAGTCCTAGAATAGCCACAGTACCAGCCACGGAATCAGAGGAGAGCCTTCAGTATGAGGAAATCTGATAAATTTTCAGGAAGAGCCTGGTTACACTGACTATGACAGTAGCCCAATTGCTACAAGCAAAATAAAGCAATTGTGGGAGAACAGACTTCCTGCCAAGCCACACAAGCTTTAGAGCTATTTGGAGTCAGATATTTCCCTTGGATTTTATTTAATAACCTCAAATACTGTGTTTCTGTTGGTAGAGACCCTTACTACCAGACAGCCTCCCACAAATGTGAAATTGACTCCTTTCTATGTCATGCCCAGTAAAGGTCCATTCAGTATCTCCTAGAAAACCCACTGGAAGAGGAAACCCACAAATTCCAAAGTAATATCCATTCTACTTTGAAATAGCTCACACTGTAAGGAAATGTTTTCCTATATCAAGGCTAAATTTGCCGGCCCTCAGTGTTTCTTCTTCAGACTTCTAGAGTAAAGTGGAACAAATCAAATGCCTATTCTACATGCAAGCACTTGAAATATTTGAAAATAATTGATTCCTCTCTTTCTTAACCAAGGCTTTCCTTCTCTAGGTGAAGAATTCAAAATTTCCCAAATGAATCTTCAGGTGGTATGTTAATCAGATCATAGATTTAGCCCTTTATGGGAAATTAGTGGTCATTAGACCCTAAAATCTCATTTTACAGATCATGGAACTGATGCCCAAAGAGGACAATAGACTTTCCCAGGATCACATAGCTAATATCTTACTGAGGTGGGAGTTAAAGGCAGCTCTTTCTGACTTTAATCGCAACCCTCTGTCCCCTTCCTCAAATGACTTCTGAATACCCTTCATCAATGTGATTGCTTTCCTTGGGTAAAAATCTTGCTTTAAAATTTCAGTCCAAAAATGAAAAGTGCTAGAAATGAAAACTTTATTCCCCATCTGGTCTGACCAGGGCAGAAGAGGGGTAGAGGGGAAGGGAAAATGCAGTTATAAAACACTTGCCATGAACCAGGTACCGTGCTAAGTGCTTTTCCAAAATCACCTCATTTGATCCTCACAATACTATGAGGTAGGTGCTGTTATTATCCCCACTTTATACTTGAGAAAACACAGGCAAATAGAGCTTAAATGTCCTGACTGTTATCAAACAACCAGCAAGTTTCTTCTGAGATTGGATTTTAATTCAGGTTTTCCTGACTCCAGGTCTAGCACTACATTCACTGTGCAACTTACTTGCCTCTAATAGCTAGCACTTATGTAATGCTTATTGTGTTCTAGCCATTTTGCAAATATTAGCTCTCATTATTTCTAGTCATGTATCTAATAATTGTCTGAGGTCAGATTTGAGCTCAGGTCTTCTGACTCAAGGCCGCACATTCTATCCACTGTGCTACCCAGCTGTTAGCCTAAGATAGCATTAACAAGGACAAAGTCTGGAAGTTGATGAAACCATTAAATATCTCACAATAATATTAAATCATATCCATATGTCATTTGCAGGCTTTGCAAAATTTATTGCAAGTACTTCCTCATTTAACCATCCCAAACTGAATGGGTGTTGCCTCAGTCAAAGTGAGAACTCAGAAAGACCTTAGCTTAAAAAGACCACTGCATCCCACTGGCCATCTCCAGTCATCCTGATCTGTATCTTGCCACTGGACCCAGTTAACTCTGGAGGAGAAAGTGAGACTGGTGACTTTGCACATCCCTCAATAACTTAAATCCAATTCATTTGCAAGCCATGGCACCACCTTCCTGATGTTATGGTATTCTTCGAGAATGAAGGACAAACAACAACAATCCCAACAGCCCAGGTAGGATGTTGCTGTCGTCATTTCCATTTGGTGGATGAAGAGAATGAAGCAGGATATAGTTAGTGTCTTGACCAGAATGAATCCCATCAAAGATATGTAAGAGGTGAGATGTAGATTTGCCCCCATTTTCCTGACTTTTTGTTTAGTGCTAAATCAAGTAGTTATACCTATTCTCAAATTCTGTATTCTATATTTGAGAAACTTCAGTGCTCTTCTGACCTTTGGTAACTCATTGGTTTCTAAACTCAAATTCCATCTTTAGAATGAAACAAAAAAGCAAAAACACAAGTGCTAAAGCATGCAAAAGCAAAGGCCTATAATCCATAGACACTGATAGAGAGGAAATAGATGACTCTGGCTCTCGCTGGGCTTGTCAGTGAAGAAGTCCAAAATTTTGTCCAAGTGTGTAGACAGAGAGAAAATAGCCAAAAGGGTCCAGGCAAAGGCTGGTCTAGTTTTTTTTTTTAAATATATAATTGTTTCAGTAAATATTTCCCAATTACATGTAAAATTTTTAACAATCGTATTTTTTAAAGAAATTTTGGGGCAATTAGGTGGTGCACTGAGTAGAGCACCAGCCCTGGAGTCAGGAGGATCTGAGTTCAAATATGGCCTCAGACACTTGACACACTTACTAGCTGTGCGACCTTGGGCAAGTCACTTAACCCTAATTGCCCTGCTTCCACCCTCCAATAAAAAAAGAAATTTTGTGTTTCAAATTGTCTCCATCCTTCCCTTTCTTCACCCATCTGTGAGAAGGCAAGCAAAATGATATACATGCGAAATCATGCAAAACATATGGCCTTAGCCTTGTGAAGGAAAACAAAAACAAAAAATAATATAGGAAAAATAAAGAAAGTTATAAAAAGAAAGAATGTTCCAAACTGCATGCAGAATTCACCAGATCTCTCTCTGGAGGTTTACAGATTCTTCAAGGCTTTTCTATTCCATATCATCTTAACTTTTACACAGTCAGGCTCCTTAGGGTTGTGATTATAGTCAGTCAACAAACATTTATTAGGCATATATGATATCCCAGACAATGCGCTAAACACTTTGGATATGAATATAAAAAGTGGGTAGATGCCATCAGAGGCATGCAGTGCAAGTGTACATATTGTGTACATAGTGTTTCTTCCAATAGAGTATAAGCTGGTTGAGACAAGGGACCATTCATTTTTGGTTTTGCATCCCTTGCACCTAGCATAGGGACTGGCACATATATAAATGCCTAATAAATATTTGATGATTGATCAATCTTCATAATCACTGTATGTTTATCAGTATTCACTTAGGTATTTCTTTAAATTTGGAAAATATTGTGTAGAGCTTCACTACAACCTATTTTTTTTAAGGGAACTTTCTTTCTTTCTTTCTTTCTTTCTTTCTTTCTTTCTTTCTTTCTTTCTTTCTTTCTTTCTTTCTTTCTTTTGCTTTCAACATTAGTTTCAACAATATTTAGAGTTACAAATTTTCTCCACATTTCTACCCTCCACCCACCCTAGATGGCATATATCCTGATTGCCCCAGTCTGTCATCCCTTCTGTCACCCCACTCCTCCCCATCCCCTTGCTCCTTACTTTCTTGTAGGGCAAAATAGATTTCTATACCCCATTGCCTGTATATCTTATTTCCCAGTTATATATAAAAACAACTTTTTTTGAGTGTTTGTTTTTAGAATTTTGAGTTCCTAATACTCTCCCTTCTTCCTTCCCTGCCAACCCTCCTTGAGAAGGTAAGCAATTCAACATAGGCCACACATGTATCATTATGCAAAACACTTCCATAACAGTTATGTTGTAAAAGACTAACTGTATTTCCCTCCAACCTATACCACCAGCTTTATTCAATTTTCTCCCTGGACCCTGTGCCTTTTCAAAAGTGTTTGCTTTGGATTACCTCCTCCCCTGATCTGCTCACCTTCTATCATGCCCCCTCTCTTATCCCCTTCCCCCTACTTTCCTAAAGGGTGAGACAGCCAATTGAGTGTGTATGTTGTTCCCTCCTTAAGTCAAATCTGATGAGAACAAAATTCACTCATTCCCTTTCACCTGACCCCTCTCCCATTCCAGTAGAACTGCTTTTTCTTGCCACTTTTATGTGAGATAATTTACCCCATTCTATCTCTCCCTTTCCCCTCCCAATATATTCCTCTCTCACCCCTTAATTGTATTTATTTATTTCCTTATTTATTTGCTTACTTATTTATCTGTTTATTTATCCACTCATTCATTGGTTTATTTATTTATTGATTGATTGATTTATTTATAGATATCGTCTCTTCATATTCAACTCACCTTGCATCCTTTGCTTATATATACATATAATATATATGTATGTATGTATGTATGTATGTACGTATGTATATTCCCTTCATCTACCCTAATATTAAACAAGGTCTCATGAGTTACAAATATTGTCTTTCCATGTAGGAATGTAAACAAAACAGTTCAACTTTAGTAAGTCCCTTATGATTTCTCTTTTCTGTTTACCTTTTCATTCTACTCTTTATTCTTGAATTTGAATGTCAAATTTTCTATTCGGCTCTGATCTTTTCATGGAAAAAGCTTGAAAGTCCTCTATTTTATTGAAAATCCAGATTTTGCCCTGGAGTATTATACTCAGTTTTGCTGGATAGGTGATTCTTGGTTTTATTCCTAGCTAATTTGACTTCAAGAATGTCACATTCCAAGCCCTTTGATACCATAATGTAGAAGCTGGCCGAGCTTGTGTAATCCTTATTGTGTTTCCACAATACTCTAATTGTTTCCTTCTGGCTGCTTGCACTATTTTCTTCTTGACCTGGGAACTCTGTAATTTGACTACAATATTCCTAGGAATTCTATTTTGGGGATCTTTCTCAAGAAGCAATCGGTAGATTCTTTCAATTTCTATTTTACCCTCTGGTTCTAGAATATTAGAGCAGTTTTCCTTGACAATTTCTTGAAAGATGGTAGCTAAGCTCTTTTTTTGATCATGGCTTTCAGGTAGTCCAATAATTTATTTTTTTTAAATTATCTCTCCTGGATCTATTCTCCAGGTCAGTGGTTTATTCAATGAAATATTTCATGTTGTCTTCTATTTTTTTTTTCATTCTTTTGGTTCTGTTTTATAATTTCCTGATTTCTCATAAAGTTACTAGCTTCCACTTACTCTATTATAATTTTTAAGGAAATATTTTCTTCAGTGGTCTTTTGGACCTCCTTTTCCATTTGGCTAACTCTGCCTTTCAGGGCATTCTTCTCCTTATTGGCTTTTTGGAGCTTTTTTGCTATTTGGCTTAGTCTATTTTTTAAGGTGTTATTTTCTTCCGTATTTTGGGGGGGGGTCTCCTTTAGCAAGTGGTTGACTTGTTTTTCATGATGTTCTTATATCACTTTCATTCCTCTTCCAAAATTTTCATCTACTTCTCTTACTTGCTTTTCCAAATCCTGTTTGGGCTCTTCCATGGCCTGAGACCAATTCATATTTTTCTTGTAGGCTTTTGATATAGGCTTTTTGACTTTGTTGACTTTTTCTGGCTGTATATTTTGATCTTCTTTGTCACCAAAAAATGATTCTATAGTCTGAGTCCTTTTGCCTTGCTTGTTCATGTTCCCAGCCAACTACTTGACCCTTGAGCTTTTTGTCAGGACGTGGCTGCCTTCATAGTGATGAGTGCTTTGTTCTCAGCTTCAGGGGTCTTGCACTGCTATTTTCAGAGCTACTTCTGCATAGCAAGTTCTGCCACACCAGAGCTCTTCCTCCTGCATGAACTGCCAACCAAGACCAAGACCCAGATCCAAGCAGGGCAAAGCAAGAGAACCCTGCCTCCGTGCCAGCAAAGCACTCCCTGCACTCCTGCTCTGATCCTCAGCTTGATTCCTCCCACCAAGTGCGCCTGGGGCCTGAAGCAGCCACGGCTGAAGCTCTGGAAGCATTGGCTGGATCTTTCTGCTGCTGCAGCACCACCTCTCCTGCCCTTGCATTGGGACTGGGCTGTGTATTTCTCTAACCCAGATCCAGCATTTTTCCCATTGACCTGCTAAGTTGTCTTTTGTATTTTGGGTTGAGAAGTCTGGTAACTGCTACAGCTCAGTGATTCATGGCCCTAAGACCTGCTTTGCCCAAAATATTCCAGGCTTGGTCTTTCCTGGCATGGTTCATGTTGGGCTGTGCTCAGCTCCCAGCATAGTGTGATAGACCCTTCCCAGCAACCATCCAGGCATTCATGGAGTGGAGACGTGCTTCCCTCTGTTATTTCTTGGGTTGTGTAGCTCTAGAATTTGTTCAGAGCCATTTTTAACAGGTCTTTGGGGGGATTTGTGGAAGAGCATGAGCAAGTCCCTGTTTTCCAGGTGCCATCTTGGCTTTGCCCCCAGAAATGGGTATTACAGATAAAATTATACCTACTTTGAAGATGAAAAACCTGAGTTTTGAGAGACTAAGTAGAACGGCTATGAAGCCCCAGCTACTATGAGTTGAGGCAAAATTTGAACCCACTCTACAGTGGTCCCGACTCTACAGACTTCATTTCCAATCAATGAACCAAACTGCTTCTTTGGCATAACCCCCTTCTCAGCTATTCCTGAAATTTTGCACCAGGCTGAAGTTGATAGAAATAAAACAACGAAGAAAAGTCCCATAGAACTTTCAGATCTCTTAACCAGTATATACTTCTAACAGAGTTATCTGTTTTTCTTTATCGAATGACCATAGCTGAAGTAGGACTTCTCTGATGGAGATTTAAGTGCTGAGCACAGACAGTTGCTTTCAAAAAGCTCACCCAGAGTTCAGCCTCATGTCTGAAAGACAAAGGAACGACCATGATATTTGGCTAATTGTATGCTGTCTCCTAAGGAAGGAAGAAAATAGATTCTGGTTTGTTCTGTCTTGAAGATTTTATGACTATAAATGTTTTAGCAAAAATCCTTGAGGCCCATCAGCATGACCCAGCCAGGAGCCTGAATTATAATTTTTTATCTCTAAATTCACACAGCCCACTCTGGATTTAATTTTCTGAAGCAACATGTTTTCTTCTGTCTCTTGCCAAAGAGAAGGAAAGGGTTTCATAGAGGAAAGAGAACTCACAGGTCCAAAAACAGGAGAACTGGGTTCAAATCCTTCTTTGGAGATTACTACGTGTGTATTTGCAGTGCAAATCTTTAACACATACAGCAAAGGAAACATGACTGAAAGTGTAATGTTTACAATAAAATGAGGTTTCAAATCTGATACCTGGGTTCAAAAGCTATGGGTGTTACTTAGTCCTTCTGATGCCTTGGGAAAATTTTCTTTGGACATCTATTTTCTCCTCTGAGAAATAAAGTTGGACTCAACAGACTCCAACCTTCCTCATTAAACTATGTCCTCACAGTTCCTAAGACTTGACTTCAAATCCAAGATCATAGGTATGAGAAGGGAACTAGAAGATCCTCAAGCTAAACCTCTTCATTACATAGAGAGTGAAACTGATGCACAGAGAAATTAAGCCCCTTGTCCAAATTCCTTTCTCTAGAAAGCAGTCTATGGGAGACCACAAGCGTTAAGATGGCTCATGGATTATTCATCGAATGTGAATTGGCTCCAGGTAGCATTGAAGGAACAACAAGTTTATTTAATCTGGCTCACGTATTTGGCACATTGTAAGTGAATATTGATGGATAGATGAATGGATGGATGAATACGTGGATTAAAGTCAACAAGTTAAAAAGCATTTATTAAGATATTGGCATGTACAGGCCAGTGTGTGAAGTTCTAGGAAAACAAATACAAGCAAAAATGAAAAAAGGGGGTAAAAGTTCTTGTCCTCCAGAAGTTTTCATTCTAATGAGAGCAAAAAAAGGAAAAGAAAACAAATATGGGGGGAGGTGGGGAAGATAAAGTGCATCAATATGAGTGTTACCTTCCTGTCAATCTTTTTCAGGGTGTGGTGGCAGTGTTATATTCTAAAACCATTTAACATAATTTTTTGCAAGTACACATAAAGAAATAACATTCATTTTTTAAATTTTGATTTCCAAATTTTCTCCCTCCTTCCTTCCCCTTCCCTGAGACAGAAAGCAATTTGATATAGGCTATACATGTGTAGTCATACAAAACACATTTCCATATTAGTGGTGTTGTGAAAGGGAAACAGACAAAAAACAAAAAAAAAGAAAGAAAGAAATAGTATGTTTCAATTTGCATTCATACTCTATCAGTTCTTTCTCTGGAAGTAAATAGTATTTTTCTTCACAAAGTACTTTGGAATTGTTTTGGATTTTTTATTGCTAAGAACAGCTGTCAATCACAGTTGATCATTGTGCAGTTTGCTGTTACTGTGTACAATGTTCTCTTGGTTTTGCTCACTTCACTTTGCATCAGGTCATGTAAGTCTTTTCAGCTTTTTTTTCTGAAAGCATTCTACTCATCATTTCTTATAGTGCAATAGTAATCCATCACAATCATATAACACAATTTGTTCAGTCATTGCCCAATTGATGGGCAATCTTTCAATTTCCAATTCTTTGCCACCACAAAAAAGAGCTGCTATAAACATTTGTGTACATATATGTTCTTTTCATTTTTTTAATCTCTTCAGGATGCAGACTAAATGTTGGTGTTGCTGGGTCACCTGATATCAGTCTTAACTTTCCCTCTCTTTGCATTTTAATTCCCCTCACAAAATCACAGTCTTAGTGATGGATGGGACCTTGGAAATCATGTAATCAAATCCTAACAACTAAAAATCTTTTCCACTATATATTCATCAAGTATTTTGATAATTTCTGCTTAAAAAGCTACCAGGAAGTGAATCTGCCATCACCCAAGGCAGCTTGTGGCATTTTGGACCATTCTAATTGGCCATATTTTTTTTCCTTAAATTCAGATGAAACTTGCTTCTCTTCAGCTCTCATCTAATGCTTCTACTTCTACCCTTAATAAAAATTAAAAAAAAAAAACAACTAGTGCAAGTCTGCTTCATTTATATGATAGATTATAATTACTTGAAGTTAGGTGTGATGTATCCTTCCACTCGAAACTTCTCTTCTCTGAACAGGCTGTTTCTTTAACCAAGCCACAGAAAACATAGTCTTGAAGCTTTTCACCATATTATTTGTCCTTTCCCAGACTGTCTGAGGCTTGTAAATATTCTTCCTCAAGTGAAGTGCCCAAAACAGAATAGAAATCTATGGTTTGATCAAACTAGCATGCAATTATACTCTCACCTCCCTAGCCATAGGTATTATGACAATCTTAATTGAAGCCTTAGGAGAATATGTATCAGTTCTTTCTAAAATACCACATAAAAATCTCATCTCCTCAACTAGAGTACAAATATTTAAACTTAAGAAAAATGGCTTTTATTTCTTTTTCATTTGTGGCACACTGAGCATGTTAGAAACACAATAACTATCTGTTGACTTGGTTTGACACGCTGTCTTGTGAATTCTTTTAGATCTCTTACCTGGACAATCCTCACTCCTATATGTAAGTGGTGATAATTTCTCCCAGTGTGAGGGAAGAAACACAATTGTTCTGTGCCTTAGAATCACTAAGGGGGATTCTCTACAAAGCCAGAGTTGAAGGAGACAATGCCTCAGGAAACTTCAAGGCTCACTGAGTTAACCTTGCCTAGGAAAGTTGTTTATGAATTTTACCTACTTAAAAAAATAGGACTTTTGGGAAAATTCACACAAATTCTGTCTGGTAGATATCCAAATATAAATTTAAGAACAAAGGCAAGTTTCATTTAAGTGGAAATATTAGAATACATTTCATTGGAAGGAACTGTACAAATTAAGTGATTGATGTCATTGCAAAAGAAAATTAGGATATATTCCAACATAGAAGAGATTAAAAAACGAATTACAAATACATTTTATACTGCCTAGTGATTAATTCTCTTTTTGTCTTCCTTTCTGGACATCAAGCATATTTTAAAACAAAAGCACTATTTTCAAAACAAGCCTTTCTTTGCTATAAAGACTATTTCTTATGGCCTCTAAACATTCCATATAATAAATGTGTATCAAAAATGCAAAGTCTCATTCTTTTCCCTAGAGTTTAAAGCAACAAGTATTTTCAACTTGCCTTGATAGGAGTCAGAAATTAATATATAAAGCATTCAGCAATGGAGAGATTTTCTTGAGGAGAAGATGAAAGTCTGAATTTGGAATCGAGAGACTAGACAATATAAAGAAACAAAAAAAAAAAAAATGGAACTGCCCCATGCCATCACTAAGCTTACATTCCTTTGGACAAGAACTGACATTTACACAGATAAATAAATTGGTAACATATATTCAAAGTATATGTAGAAATTTCATGGTGGGAGGGACCCTTTTAAAAAGAGAGGACATCAGGAAAAAAAAACCTTCCTATAAGAAGTGTCATCTTAGCTGAGCCTAAGATGAAACAGGATATTTTAAGAGGCAGAGGAAAGGAGGGAAAGGATTTTAACCATTGAGGACAAGCTGTGCAAAGACATGTAAGCAAGAGATTAAGTGAAATATAGGGAAAACTTGAACATGGTAGAGCAATATGGCTATAATACAGTGTTCGAAGGGGATTAATGTGTAATAAGCTTGCAAATGCAATTCATGAAAGGCTTTAAATGACAAATAAAGGATTTTTTTTCACTCAAAGCAAGTAGGTATAATTAAGGTACCTGAATTATTAGCATGTCTTGAATTGTTGCATATACGGTTTTCTTAACAGAGGACCCATGTTTTGTTGTAGTCTACGAATATCCTTGTTAATTTGGAAGTTTTTGTGATAAATGTATGACTAAGGCATTTTGGGATAGGGCATGACTTTGTACCACTGAAGTTAAAAGATATTAATATCAGCCCTGAGTGTAAACTAAGTTTTGTCTCCTGATTAAAAAAAAAATTATATGCAAGAAAGCTCTGGGCCAAGTTCTGTAGGAGTGTCCCTGCTGCCCTTTGAGTCAAGTAGAAAATTATACAAAACTATTAAAACACGTACATACATAGTCTTTCTCCCAGACTATGAAGACAATTTGTTCCCCTAGAATAAATAACTACAGAACTCCAAATTTTCAAAGTTGCCAGGACCATTAGCAATGATTTTATTCAAACTATGTTCCCCACTAAGATTTTCCACTACAACATGTAAAACAAGCAAATAGTCACTGATCCTCTACTAGGGGGAGCCCATTTCTTCCAGAGGGAACCCATTCCACTATTGGGGAAGTTTTATTATTATAAAGCTTTCCCTGACATCAACTGAAATTCTCTCTTTTTTAATCTTCACTCATTGCTCCTCAGTCTACCTCTTAGGGTCAAGCAGATTAGATCTAATATTTTCCCTCATTGAAGCCTTCAAATAATTGAAGGCTTGTCTTCCTACCATGTCTTCCCTGAGTCATCTCTTTTCTAAACATTCCCGGTTCCTTCAGCTAACATTAATGTGGTAGATATTACACTGCTAACTATCCTCTTGTGCTAAAAGACATCTCACATAAATATAGCACCTCCCAATTCTGCTGTATCTTAAAGTTTACAACTTGTTTTGTTGTAATGACAATGCACATGAAAACTCTATCATATTCATTGTGTAGAACTTGTGGCTCAGAGTTTTTATTTGCCCAGGGTCATACAATTAGGGCATGGTATTGCAGGGAATTATTGCCAGGTATTTGTATTCCATGTCCAGTTTTCTTCAATCCTCCCTGGCCCCTCCAAGTGTACCCAACTGCTAACTAAACTTTCCCATTTCCTGACATACCCAGTATGAAGCCATGGTGCTCTTCTCCATTCCTATCCTGGCCTTCTTGGTTGGGCATGCCGAGAGGTAATAGAACACTGTGATATGGGTAAATCCTTCCAGAAGCAGAGATCACTAACAACGGAAAGGCTAGACAAAGAGCTCTGTCACAAGAAAAGAATCAGTAAATGCTGGAAGGAGTGTGGGAAAATAGGCACATTAATAAACATTTGTTAGAGATGGGAACTGGTCCAACCACTCTGGAGAATAATTTGGAACCATGTTCAAAGGGTCTGTATGCCAAAGAGACAAAATACCTGTATGTATAAATAATATTTGTGGCAGTTCTTTTTGTGGAGGCAAAGAATTAGACATTGAGGAGATGGCTACCAATTGCGGAATGGCTGGACAAATTATGATACATGATTATGATGGAATGCTGTTGCACTATAAGAAATAATGGCAGCTAGATGGCTCAGAGCATAGACTTTTGGGCCTATAGTCAGGAAGACCTGAGTTCAAATCCAGCCTCAGACAATCAGTAGCTGTGTGATTCTGGGAAACTCACTCAACCTGGTTTGCCTCATTTTTTCATCTGTAAAACAATAGAAAGAAATGACTCCGATATGTTTGACAAGAAAATCACAAATGGGGCCACAAAGAGTTGGACAGACTTGAAAAATGAACAAACAACAAGAACGACATAAGATATGATAGGAAGGATGGTTTCAGAAAAGCCTGGGAAGACTTGTATGAACTAATGGAGAGAAGTAAGTAGAACTGAGAAGATAACTGTAAAAGACACTTTTACTCTGATCAAAACAAATGATCCAAGACCATTCCAAAGGACCCGTGATGAAACATGCTATGTGTCTCCAAAGAGAGAACTGATGAACTCAGAGTATAGATTGAAGCATAGTTTTTCACTTCTTTGTTTTTCTTGCTTTTTTTTCCTTTTCTATAAAATGTTTAATGTGAAAATGTTTTGTAAGATTTCACATCTATCACTGATATCACATGGCTTAGAGAACTATGGGTGGAGGAGGGGTGGGAGGGTGGGAAAAGATTTGTCATTCATTTTTTAAATGGATATCATAAAAAAAGAGATACATAAATAAATAGAAAGAAAGTTCTATCACACATTGTACGCAATGTAGCAAATGTCAGAATCAAATCTGGCTTGTGAAATATTTGATTCAGCTGGAAGCAGGTCCTCAAATGAAGTGAACAATGCGATATTCTATCAACATTAAAAGTTAACATTTAGCAAACAATCACAGGGAGAACACAGCAAAAAGATTGTCTAGCAATGTACTTGAAATATAGTTTAGATTTGCATTTTTATGTGAATATGAAATTCACATAGATGACATAAAATTCTGAATATCAAACTCATAGAAAGGGTAAACCTGATATTTTGACTTGCTGTAATGTCTTATCAAACTGCCACAGTCAGTAAATTATATTTACAGGTCATTGCTGTTGACAGGGCCTCGAGAGCAGTTCATTTTATCATACAGATTTATCAAATTTCATGTTTCACTACAATCTCTTTCCTAGGTCCACCTCCCTTCTCCCATAGGTGGGTTTATATTGGAACCTCCATTTTGTGGGGAGACCCAGGCCAGCCATTCTTCATTTCACTTAAGGTCTTCTTTTTAAATTTCAATTCTTTAAAACCTTAACAAACACCCCAGGTTTTACCTTTCTTTTCTGGGTTGTCTTGCCCCTTTAGAACGTAAACTTCTTGATGACAGGGATTTTTTTTTTTTTGCTTGCATTTATATCCCACCTTTTTGTACATTTATTAGGAACTGCTTAATTTTTTCTTTCCTCCCATCATTCCTTCCTTCCATCTTTCTTTCCTTCCTTCCATCTTTCTTTCTTTCCTTCCTTCCTTCCTTCCTTCCTTCCTTCCTTCCTTCCTTCCTTCCTTCCTTCCTTCCCATCTTATTTCCTTCCTTCCTTCCTTCCTTCCCATCTTATTTCCTTCCTTCCTTCCTCTTAATGCTCAGCTTTTTACAGTTCTCCTCTTGACATTATAAAATTTAATTGGATTTAACAAGCATTGATTGCATACCTATCATGAAGAAAACATCCTGTTACATAATATGGAGGCAGTCCTCCTTCAAATAGCTTTTCAATTATAGAGATATCAAGTACATAGAAAATCAGATAGGAATTCTAAACATAGTAAATACAAAGTGAACACTAAAAACACAAAGAATCAGTCAAGGTCTCCTCTAGGAGATGGTACCTGAAGATATCCTGGGAGGGAATTAGGGATTCCAAGAAAAAGAAATAAAAGTAGGGGAGGATTTTAGGTAGAAATATCCGTCATTTCAGTTCTAATATTATATATGAGGATATCTCCAGATAATATCTTATGTATAAGGAGAAGTGAATGATAACAAGGATATTAAAGAGAAAGAAGAGGAAGAAGAACATTATTATCAATAATTTTTCTTGGAGGATTATAAGGTCAGAGATCTAGAACTGAAAAAAAAAAACTGAGAGGTCAATTCAACGCCTTCATTTTACTTGTGGAAGAGGAAGAGGAAACTGACTCTCACTGAGGTTAAGTAACTTGCTTATGTTCACTCAGCTAGTAAATATCTGACATGGGATTAGAACACAAGTCTTGCTTGACTCATTATTTTCTTACTATCACTCAAAATTAAATGTGTCAGAACCAGAATGTGAACCATCACCTCAGAACAGAGGACAAAACTCAGTCCGATGACTAAAAACAATCAGCTGTTAGGCAACTATAATCATGATAAAGATAATAATAGGAAATATTATTATTATCCTTGTTATTATTATTTGCCTTTATGGTCAGAGGTCCTATATAAATGCTAGCTGTTATCATATGTTAGGCACATATAGAATCATGGCATTAACAGTTAAATTATTCTATGGAGGTTATTTGATGCAGCCTCTAATTTTATGAATGTAGGAAGTGAGACCCCGACTGGTTGCTTTGCTTTCATGTCAGTATTTTTTACCAATATGTAATATTGTGAGGTTAAAGGTAATTAATAATTAATAATAATTACTACTACTACTAATGACAATAATAGCAATAATGATAACAGTTATCCCATTTGATCCTCACAAAAAGCCTTCAAGGTAGGTGGTGTTTTGCCTGTTTACAGTTGAGGAAACTGAGGCAAACAAAGGTGAAATAATGATCCAAAAGTCACATAGCTAGTGAATGTCTGTCAGGATGTAAACACAGGTTTTCCTGATTCTAGGCCCAGTACTCCATCCACCGCAACAATGAACTGTCTTATATGGTTGTTGTGAGGATCAATTGAGATTATATGTATATAATGTATAATTATGCAAATCTAAATGTATGTTTATATGCAAGTGATGGGGTTTAGACTGTGGGAGCCCCCTTGAACTCCCCTAGAATCTTGCCACTAGATGAGGCATTTGCCTTGAGGCCATAAGCCTTTCATTATTGCCAGGCCTAAATCTCTAGGCTAACTTATTCTTAACCTAGCATAGCCCTCCATTGTCTGGCTAGTTTCCACCCTTGATCCTATCAAAGTGTCTATGCTTAAATCTGTTACCTTAAACTAGCCAAGCCCTACATTGTCTATTATCTCCAGGTAGCCTTCACCTACTTCCCACCCTTAATCTCATTCTCTTGGTTCCTGGAGTTTGACCTCACCCTAGTCCCATCAAGCTCCTCCTCAATACCCTCCCTAAACCACCCCCTCTCCCATCACTCCAGGACCACCCTAAATCCCTCCCACAGTCTTTGTGTATATAAGTTTTATCTTGCCTCCATAAAAGGGCTCAGATTCCATCTACCTCAGATGGAATCTGGCCCACTTGTGAAAACAAGCATCACAAATGATGACATTTCTTAATCCAATATGGCAGATCTATAATAAATTTTGTTCCTCTTAGACTGTGAGAAGGCTTGAGTCGAATTCATTCGAGCAGGATGTGGCGCGTTGGTATCTTGGGGTCTCGAGCACCCCTAAAGACATGTGGTTCCTTAACCTCTTCACAACCATCTGTCTATTATCTATCTTTCTATCTTCTATCTGTCATCTATCATCTGTCTACAGGAGGCAGATGTATGGCCTCAGAGTAAAAAAGATCTGGGTTTTAGCTTTTCATCTAAAATATAATAATTTGTTACCATGAATAAATCATTTTATCTTTCAGTAACTCAAGGCATCTATAGAACTAAACATTCCAGATGATTTCCATGTCTTTTTTGAATGGGATGAGTTTTCAAACAGGAAGTTCCTTGACTAATGAGATTTCATGTCCAATATGTGTGTATACACACATACGTGTATGTGTATTTATGTATACATACACACATACATAAATACATATGTGTATATTTTTACACACACGTATACGTGTATGTGCGTGTATATAATTGTGTGTGTGTGTACACACACAAGCTTGATGAAAAACATGCTAGATGAAACATAGAATATTTTGCTAATGTCACCTAACATTTTTGTATTTTGAGGATAAATCTAGAGGAACCTACTATCTGACATGTTATAATGACATGGAGGTATGCCTAGGCTCTCTAAGGTTATGTCAAAAGAAAACAAGCTCTGTAATGAATTAAAAAGGGACTCCAATTATCAAGTATCTACTTAAAGTCTCTCATTCTTGCTCTGCCAAGTGCAACTAATAACTTCTTGACTTATAATACTGATGATTTCATCTTTCAAAGGAAGAAATGATGAGGAGGCAACAATGGAAAATTATTTTTTGATGTGATTCATGCTAACATAGAGGAACTAGCTACTAGGCTGTAAATTATGGAAACCTTGGAGAGGAAATGATCATATTCTCTTCTAACTGATGACGGATAAATTGAGGGAAGTGAGTTGTAGGAGAGAATTTGCAGAAGATTTCTTTTTAAATAATCGAGAAACTGGTAGATCAATGAATGCCACTTATAATTGTTTACCAATATTTTAAGAAATAATTTGATAGAATATTTCATGTTATTCTTGTAATGAAGGAGGGATCTGGCCTAGATCATAATATATTTAGATCCCTTTAAAATGGATCAATAATCCAAATCAGAGAGAAGCAAACAGATCAGTGTCAATAAGGCAGATGCCAAGGGGAAAAAAATGGAGGTCCTCAGGAATCTATGCTTAGTCTTTGACTGTTGAAACAATTTTTTAATTATTTGATAAAGGCATAAATAATCCACTAATCAAATTTACAGATGACACAAAATGGAAGAAACAGGAAACCCAATGGATAGCAGTCAGGATCCAAATTAATTTTGAAGTTTGGGGCATAGAGATAAATTTAATAGATAAAATTTAATAAAGATAAAAGGAAATTCATACTCGGTTTAAAAAAAAACTAAGTATAACTAATTATCTACGTGTAGGTTGGTAGAATCATACGTTGGGTAGCAATTTGTATAAAAAAGATGGGATAATCTTAGTGGACTACGAGATTATTATGAGTCAGCAGTAAAATGTGGCAAGCAAAAATTAAACACAATTGATTTGGGAGGTCACATTAAATAAGATATAGGGACAAGAACTTAGCAGTCGCTCCATTCTTTGCTCTAATTAGGCCAATTCTGGAGTATTGTGTTCAGTTCTGGATGCCACAACTTGGGAGGGGCATTGATAAACTGGACAGCCTTCAGAAAAGAAGCATGAAGACAGTAATGGATATGGATATCACACTCTATGAGCATCATTTGAAGGAACTGGGATAATTAATTTGGAAAAGATAAAAGTCAGAGGGGGTATTATAACTGTTGAAATAATTAGAGAGATATAATGTGAAACAGAAACTCACTTTTTTTAGTCCAAGATGAAAAAAAAATAGCAATGAAAAGAAACTTCTAAAATGCAAATTTAGGCTGGATTGTAAGGGAATGAAATAAACAAGCTAAACATCAGAGCAATTATAGCTATCTCAGAATAAAAAGCCATCCATCTGAAGGTGACAATATTTCTCTCAAACTCTCAAATTTGGTGATTTTCTGATTCAAATTGTCATCTTACATCTCTTTACTAATCACAAGAGAAAACCTTTGAATGTGTCTATGGGGTTGGAGGGAGGGGATAGCTAAGTCCATGTGTGTTTGTGAGTGCATATTCAATGTGATTTCCTTTTTGTGCTGAAAATTTTTGAGTAAAATCTCGATGACCACTTAGTGATGATAGAGAAAGGATTCTTACTTAATCGAAAAAAAAAAAAAAAACTTGGTTTAGATAATCTCTGAAATTCCTTCACACACTGATATCCTGTGAGTCTTTAAATGTATGGTGAAATGGAAGGGTCAGACAATAACATATAAATCTGTGAGAGTACAAACACTCATAAGTATTTTATTGTATAGAAGGACAAGTGTATTTAAGATTGGAGGCATGTCTATACTTAGTTTGCCTTCCAATATATTTGGAGCATTATTCAACTTTAAAGATTTTTTTTTCTAAAGTCTACTTCATTCTCGGCAGTAAAATGTCTTCTTTTAATAGGGTGCTCAGAGATCTCCATTTCAGGGACCAAATCTTCTGAGTATTTAATAAATAATATCCAAATACAGAAGTTTCTGTGGAGTAAAGTAGTGCATGTAAATAATACATATACCTACATATATACACATATAGTCTCATTTTTCAGATTTCATTTTTTAAATTAATTATTTTTTTAAAAAAATATGATTAGATTTGTCAATAAGAAATTGTCTGCCAAAGACTCACCCTGCTGACCAGAAATTGGCAAGCAGCAAGCTACAGAAGAATTTCACATTAAATCTATCTCAGCAATTCTATTACAAAACCCAATCATCCCCATCCTTACCTTTCTATTTCTTTTGTGGTGTTTTTAATCTACTTCTTCAATATCACCCCAGGCAGTTGGAACATTTCTCCGTTTCACCTTTCTTGAAATTTGTTCCTTTGGTTGACCCCCACTAA
The DNA here is from genome assembly GCA_028646595.1 of Phalanger gymnotis. NCBI lineage: Eukaryota > Metazoa > Chordata > Mammalia > Diprotodontia > Phalangeridae > Phalanger > Phalanger gymnotis. The sequence continues at coordinate 20,065,399 of CM053624.1, forward strand.
TCACTGGCATTTCAAAAATCAAAAGCCTTTACTACTGGATTCAATAACTCAACAATTGACAGGTGGATACCCCAGGTTAGTAGCAAACAAATGCCCAACCTGGGCTCATACAACCATGGGCAGGATGGTTCTATGTAGATGTTTTATGTTAATTTGTATTTTTACCCTCAGTGTCGGTCTGACCCAGAATCAATGAAGGCCAATATGTTTGACCCAAGACTGCATCTAGATTAATAAAAATAATTGGAGAAAACTATATGGATTGTGCCAAAGTAGTACTTTTACTTCAGTTATTCAGAAATTTCATGGCAGTATCTAGGATATAGGCATATTTTACAATAGAAAGAGAACTAGATTTGTAGTCAGTAAAACTGGGTTAAAATTTCAGCTCTGCTTCCTGTGTGATCTCTGGTAGGTTACTAATCCCCTCTGTGTCTTCGATCCTTCATCTACAAGATGTAAGTTGTAAATCTTACATCTGCAAGATGTAAGATTTACAAGGTCACTTCCAATTCTAAAGCTATCATCCTTTGATTTTGTTATTTATCGTTGCAATATGTAGTTTATAGAAGTCAAGGAAAAGCCCCTGACATTCTTTTTGGGAGGATAAAAGAAAGGAGTCAGAGAAATGTAGAAAAGGAAAGCAGACATAGCTTAGGTAAAATCGTTGGGGAGATGTCCTACAAATCACCTTGCCTAACTTCTAGAGAAGAACATCAAAATATTCCTCAAATCCCTAATTATATCTTTCTTTCCTTTCTTCTTTTTTTTCCTTTTCCTCCCTTTCATTCTCTCTCATTGGCACTCTTTCTCTCCTCCTCTTTATATTATTCTTCTCTTTTTCTCTTTGTATGTGTGTGTTTATATATATATATATGTATGTATATATATATAATATATATGTATGCATATATATGTGTGTATATATAATATATATGCTCGCACATATACACATATATTGCTATAACTATACATTTCTATATCCACACATATATAAATAAAAGAATCCTGAAACATATTGGTAGCACTCTCAGTGTAGAGAGAGTGAGGAGAGGTAAAAGAAGAGAAGAGAGATCAAGAGAACCAGAGAGACAGTGAGCTAGAATACTACCATAGAATTAACAAATAGAGTAATGTCACCTAGATTATGGTATCTTGAACTATTCTAATATAAAGGGAAGAAAACAAATCTTACTTTGTAATGCAGGAAAATGAGCTACATAAAATTAATGACTATGACCTTTCACTCTGAGCCTTGGCCACGGAGATCAGGATAACTTCTACTAGCACTCATTTGTCAGGAACAACTCTTCTGGCTTTAAGATCCTCTTCAAAGTCAGGAGAAAGGGTCAAGAGGAAATGGAAAGGAGAAAAGGCCTAGGTTTGCAATCTCTCCTCTTCTGGGGTGGCAGCAATAATGTATATTATACTAAGCCTTTCCCTCATTCTTCAGCATACTTACTTCTTTTGTGATCCTGAGATGGGAGAGATATGATGAATATTTAGGGCTGATAGGGAGAGATTCTCACAGGCAGAGCAATTCTTTGAACATCTCTATAGAACTTGGGCTAGTCATGGTAAGAAAATCACTTTTCATTCCATTGAGTAAGAAGCCTTCAAGTCTTTGTGTAATTCATATAAAACATTAAAATATACTTAAAACTAGATTTTTTTTCATATTTCTGGAGCTACTGATTTTGACAAGTTTTTATCTTTAAACTTTAAGTAGCAGTGGAACTATTATGGGAGCAATGGGTAGAATCTAAAAATAGACAAATTTAGTGTTTTTTTAATCTCATAAATAGAATGTTATTTTTTCCCACAATTACATATCAAGAAAATTTTTAGCATTCATTTTTACCAGATTTTGAGTTCCAAAATTTTCTCACTCCTTCTCTCTTCTGATGAAGGTAGGCAATTTGATATGGTTTATATATGTGCTATCATCTAAAATATATTTGCATATTCATGACAGTTGTGAAAAAAGAAACAGGTCAAAAGAAAAAAAATCATAAGACGGAATCAAGCAAGTGAAAAAAATTCACTTTAATCTGCAATCAGAATACATCAGTTCTTTATCTAGATATGGACAGCATTTTCCTTTTAGAGTCCTTTGTACTTGTCTTGGATCATTGTGTTGCCAAGAAAAGACGAGTCATTCACTGTTAATCATTACACCATGTTGCTGATACTATATACAGTGTTTTCCTTGTTGTGCTCATTTCACTTTGTATCTGTTTGTACAAGTCTTTCCAGGTTTTTTTGAAACATGTCTGTTCATCATTTCCTCACACACAATAGTATCCCATTACATTCATATACCACAGCTTATTCAGCCATTCCCTAACTGATAGGTATCCCCTCCATTTCCAATATTTTGAGAACATGAGAAGGGCTGCTATAAATATTTTTTTTGCACATTTTGGTCCTTTTCCCTTTTTTAATGATCTCTTTGGGATACAGAATTAGTAGTGGTATTGCTGGACCAAAAGGTACACACAATTTGCTTGCCCTTTGGGCATAATTCCAAATTGCTCTCCAAAATGGTTAGATTAGTCCTCAACTCCACCAACAATGCATTCATGCCCCAATTTTCCCACATCCTCTCCAACATTTCTCATTTTCCTTTTTTTGTGATATTCATCAATCTGTTAGGTGGGAGTTGTTTTGATTCGCATTTTTCTAATGAAAAAAGATTTAGAGCACTTCTTCATATGCCTATATACACACATACATGTTTATATACATATGTATACATACATATATATATACATATATGCATATGAAATCTTTGGTTTTTTTGGAATTCCCATAGGTTTTATTAATTTAACACTGGTGGGGGAGGAGTGATGAAGAGGTTTATATATTACTCTGGATACCTGAGCAGGGTAGTGGATTCATGACAGGGGCTAGGGTACGCGGCAGTTTGGGGATGGATCTGCCTTCAGACCCCAGGATCAGGGAGAGAACACTAGTCTTCAATTGTTACCTGCTAGCTATGTGACATTAGGAGGTTACTTTTACCCTCAGTTTCCTCATTTGTAAAAATTGGAGGTTCTTTCCCAGATCTGCTATTTTCAAGGTCTAAAGTCCTTTCCATCTCTAAATCCCTTTCATTCCCTTTCCATGCATCCAAATCAAGACTAGAGATGGGTCTAAGGAAACCTGTGTCCTCCAGAGAGGTCCATGATTGGGAAGTCAGGATAGCTGAGTCCTGTCCTCAGGGAAGGGGGAGATTCCTTTGTAGGGTGTGGGGCTATAGTTTCAGGCTACCTGTCCCTGAGGACAGAACTGGGAATAGGTTGGAATGAGCAATCCTCCTGGGGCTGTGGAGGGAGCTTGTCAATAATTCTTTTTCATTTCATTTAGGATCCAGATCTGGTAATGGCACAGTTTGGCGTACATACTGGGATACCAGGGCAAGGGGCAGTGTTCTATGCCCCAAGACAATAAGCCCTGCAGTGCCCCATTGCACACCAAGGGGCCTCCAGAGTCACCCTGGCAAGTGTCATTTCCACCTTCCCCGTCCCCAGCACAGATCATGCAGGAAGCGATGGGTGTGCGGTAAACATTTTTGCATTTTTCCTCTGATCTTCAGGCACTGAAGGGTGCTGGGAAATATGGCAAAAGGCCTGGACACAGTACCCCAACTGGACACCACGCAGCTTGTGCCAGGATTGGCAGTCTTTTGCCAGCCGAATGGGTGAATTTGGCGGGTCAACCTCACTGGCCTCTCCGTGTAGAGCAGCATGAGGTCATTGTTGGTGGTCCTGGGGTTGTAGCAGGCATAGAGAATCCGGCCCTTCACCCTGACCCATTGTTGATAGGGGTCCCAGCGCCTGACATTGCATTTTCCTAAGACCACTTGAAGGTTCCAGTGGCTACAGTGAGCTGCTGGGAGGACCCAGTGATTGGCCAGCAAGACACCCCCACAGTGGAAATTCTGATTGATTAACAGTGCAGCCTGCCAGGGCTGGGAGTGGAGAATACACATCTGACCACCAGTGATCTTATCCTCACTCCTGTCTGCACTGGAGTGACCCACAGAACAGGCAGCCTTAATAACAGGAAGAACACGTCTGAAGAGTTTCCTATTTGGGGTAGGGGAGGTCTGATAACAAGCAGATAAAAAATAATGGCTCACAGAAACATTTATGCTCAGAAATCCAGATGCAGAGATTGGTGGGGTGAGACAGAAAGGCAAAGTAGCAGAGGTAGATAATACATACCCCTCACTGGAGGGAGGGCTGTAGAGGCTGGAGGAAGAAGAAGCAGGTAAGAGGCCAGGGGCCAGATATCCCTGGGGAAAGGATGTGTCCCAGAGAAAGGACTGGTCCAGAAAGGTTTCTTCCTCTAATCTCTTTTCCGAGAAGTCCTGGGTACCTTTTATCTCTGGGAAAGGCAGCCCCTGATTTTTTTTTTTAATCTGAAAACTGCCTGTTCATATCCTTTGACCACTTATCAATTGGGGAATGGCTTGTGTCCTCATAAGTTTGACTCAGTTCTCTAAATATCTGAGAAATGAGGCCTTTATCAGAGACACTTGCTGTAAAGATTTTTTCCCAGTTTTCTACTTTTCTTCTAATCTTGGTTGCATTGGTTTTGTTTATACAAAAGCTTTTCAATTTAATATTATCAAAATTATCTATTCTACATTTTGTAATACTCTCTATCTGTTTTGGTCATGAATTCTTCCCTTTCCCATAGAACTAACAGGTAGACTATTTCTTGCTCTTCTAATTTGATTGCTTTGTTGTCTAGGGTACCTTTTAGCAAGATACAATCTCCTTCCTTATCTCTTTTAATTAGGTCTATTTTTGCTTTTACTTTGTCTAAGATAAGGATTGCTACCCCTATTTGTTTTTTACTTCAGCTGAAGTGTAATAGATTCTGCTCCAGCCCCTTACCTTTACTCTGGGTGTGTCTTTCTGCTTCAAGTGTGTCTCTTGTAAGCAACATGTTGTAGGATTCTAGTTTTTGATCCACTCTGCAATCTGCCTCTGTTTTATGAGAGAGTTCAACCCATTCACATACATAGTTATGATTACTACCTGTGCATTTCCTTCCATCCTATTCTTCCTCTTGTTTGTCCTCTCTCCTTTCACCCTTTCCCACCTCACCAGTGTTTTGCTTCTGTCTACCACCTTCCCTGATCTGCCCTCCCTTTTGTCAGCCTCATCCCCTTTACTTATTCTTCTCCCCTCCTACTTCTCTATTGGGTAAGATAGATTTCTATGTTCAAGTGACTCTATGTATTATTCCCTCTCTGAGCCAATACTGATAAGGGTAACCTTGAAGCAATGTCCATTGCCTCCCTCCCATCTTCACCTCCATGGTAATAGATCTTTTTCCCCTCTTCATATGAGAAAATTTACTTTATTCTACCTCTCCCTTCCTTCAGCATCCATTGTGCTACTTTTTCTCATCCCTTATTTTTTATGTCATCCTCTCAAATTCACCTTATATCCATACCCTCTCTCCATGTATATTCCTTCTGTCTGTACTGTTAGTGATACAATTTTAAGAGTTCCAAGTATCATCTTTTCATATATGGGTATAAACATTTTATATCTATTGAATCCTTTATGTTTTCTTTTCCCTTTATAACTGTTTATGCTTTTCTTGGGTCTTGATATTAGAGGTCAAATTTTTGGTTTAGTTCTGATTTTCTCCTTATAAAGGCTTGAAATCCTTCTATTTTGTTGAATGACCATTTTATTTCTTTGATGTACAATGCTTAATTTTCTGGGTTAAGTCATTCTTTATCTTAGTCTTAACTCTTTTACCTTCCAGAATATCATGTTCAATACTTCTGATACTTTAATAATGCAGCTACCAGGTCCTATGGGATCCTGACTGGGACTCGCCAATATTTGAATTATTTCTTTCTGGTCACTTGTAGTATTTTTTCCTTGGCCTGATTGTTCTGAAATTTGGCTATATTGTTCCTTGGGGTTTTTATTTTGATATCTCTTTCCTGAAGTGATTGGTGAATTCTTTCAATGCCAAATTTGCCCTCTGGTTCCAAGATATCTGGACAGTTTTCCATGATAATCTTTTGAAAGATACTGTCCAGATCCTTCTTTTGATTATGTCTTTCAGGTCTTCTAATGATTCTGATATTGTTTCTCCTGGACATCTTTTCCAGGTCAGCTGTTTTTCATGAGATATTTTATATTCGCTTTCATTTTTTCATTCTTTTGAAATTGTTTGATTGATTGTTGATGTCTCACAGAGTCATTAGCTTCTACTTGCCCAATTCTAATTTTAAGAAATCATTTCCCTCAATTAGCTTTTCTATTTTCTTTTCCATTTGGCCAATTTTATTCTTCAAGGAGTTGTTTTCTTCAGTGGACTTTTGTATCTCCTTTTCCATTTGGGTAATTCTGCTTTCCAAGTGGTTTTCCAAGCTGCTGAGTCTTCTTCCATAATTCTCTTGCATCACTTTCGTTTCTTTTCCCAATTTTTCTTCTATATCTCTTACATGATTTTATGCTCCTTTTTCAACTCTTCATGAGTTCTTTCAGGGCTTGAGAGAACTTCCTGTTTTTCTTTGGGGTTTTGCTCATAGGTGTTTTGACATCATTGTCTTCTTCTGAGTTTGTTTCTTGGTCTTCTCTTTCATCATAATAGCTTTCTATGGTCAGACTCTTTTTTGGTTGTTTTTTGCTCATCTTTTTTTTTTGCCTTTTTCGTTTCTTTAAATTTCATCTCTGCTCCCAAGATGGAAGGGGCTCTGTCTCAGGCTTCTTGTGACAGTAGCTGGTCCCCCTATTGTTTACCTCACACTGCACTGATGTTTCCCTAAGGCCCATGGGGGACCCTATGTGTGGTGCTGTGTTTAGGGGGTGGGGTGGGAGGTGGCTTATGCTGATGGAGGCTGTAGGGTTCTGGAAACTTAGCTGGTGCTGAGCCAGGGTCATAGTGGTGGTGTCTGGCGTATCCTGAGTCCAGGTGGGATTTTTTTGCATTTTCCTGGGGCTACACTGAAGTATGTGGAGATCTGGGCCTTAGAGCATACCTGCCAGCCAGGGCTACACTGAATCACATGGTAGTTTTCAGAGCTGGTGTTTTCAGGTTCCCCTAGCTATGCTAAGTCTCTTAGGGAGCTGACCCGCTCCACTACACTGAGTTTCAGGTTTCCCTGCTGGCTTGCTGGGATGCTTACTGTCCAGGAATGCATTCTCCTTTTACCTGAGTGAGATGGACCTTTCTTACCTTCACGACCTCAGAGACTAAAAGATAACTCTACCCAGTCTTTCTACTGGCTCCACTGTTCCAAGATTTGTTCTCTGGCATCATTTTATGGTTTTTTGGGGGTGAATTTACTGCTTACTCTACCATCTTGGCTCCTGGAAGTATGTTAATTTAGTTTCAATGAGAATAATAATGATAATGACATCACCACCACTACTACTGTTACTACTACTACTACTACTACTACTACTACTACTACACCACAGAAGTAGCAGCCTTACCAGTCAAACTACCAAAAAATATTTTATAAAGCTTGAAAAAAATCATAAAAAAATTTTGATAGGACAAAAGGTCAAGGATATCAAAGGGATAAACAAACAAACAAACGAATGAATGAATGAACATTAAGGAAGGCAGCCTAACCAGATTTTAAACTATATTATGAAGTGGTAGTCATGAAAACAATATGGTACTAATAAATAGAATGGAGGATCAGTGGAATGGATTAGGAACACAATACACCATCCTAAATGATTACAGTAAACTAGTTTTTCGACAAAACTAAAGATCTGAGCTATTTGGGGTAAGAACTCATCATTTGAAGAAAATTGCCTGGAGTGGGGGAAGAAACTAAAAAGTAGTTTGGCAAAAACTAGGAATGACCAACATCTCATACAATATAACAAGATAAGGTGAAAACGGATAAATGATTTACACATAAAGGGTGATATCATAAATAAATTAGAAGAGCATGGAAAAATGTATCTGTCAGATCAATGGATAAAGGAAGAGTTTATGATCAAACAAGAGATAGAGAGCATCCACCACAAGATGTGAAATAGACCATTTTGATTACGTAAAAAAATGCAGAAACCGAACTAAAGCAGACAAAATTGGGGAAGTCTTAACGTGAACTGATACAAAGTGAAGTGAGCATATCCAGAACACTGTATATAGTAAAGGCAAAATGGTGACATGGTCAACTATGAAATACACCCACTCTCACCAAGACAATGATCCAAGGCACTTCCCAAAGGACACACAATGAAAAATGCTATCCACCTCCAGAAAAGAACTGGTTAACTCTGAGTGCAAATTGAAGCATATTTTTAAGCTTGATTTTTGTTAATTTTTGCATGTTTTCTTTTTCAGCATTGAAAATATGGAAACATTATGCATGACTTCACATGCATATATCATATTGCTTGCCTTCTCGAGGTGTTGGGAGGGGCACAAAGGAGGGACTTTGGAATTCAATTTTTTAATTGAACGTTAATTTTTAAATAACTGTGAAATATTTAATGAAACAAAAATAGATTAAAATAAATAACAGCAGAGTCAGAGTTGATAGGTAATTTTGAAGTTAGGCAGACTAGACCTCAAGCCTGCCTTTGATGTATATTGGCTATATGACCTAGGGCATGTTATTTAATTTAATTTACCAAACGACTTGCTAAGATAAATTGTAGAGAAATTCCACTTCACTGGTAGAGCAACGTCGTGATATATGCATAGCAAGCACTTAATAAATGCTTACTCATTGATTATATGGACATTTTTACATAAATGAAATCATAGATCCAGCTTCTATAGAAAAAAAATGCTAACATGCTTTAAAGTATAGACAGTTCTTTACAAAATGAACAAACAAAAATCCTCACAACAATTAGAGCTGCCCTAAAGAAGTATAATCTGCATCAGCAAAGAGCGGAATCTTTCTCAATGGAAGCCTTCAATTAGATGCTCCAAGCTTTTTTGGGAGGTCTTAGAGGGATTCCAATTCATAGTAAGTTAGATGAGATCCTAGGTTTATAGCTCTCATATAGGGAGTTGTTACAGGCTACGTGGTGAAATCCACACCTTCTCCATATGAAGAAACTCAGGACAAGAAAAGTCATTGAATTTGCACCAGCTGACTTAGGCAAAATGATAGAGCAGGAATTGGAAGACAAATCACTCTTCTCCAAATATGGTGTCCTTTCCAGTGTACACTTGTGGTTTTCCATGACTTCTAAGCTCCCAATACTGAAATCTGTGATTTATTGCTTCTTTTTTTTAAAATCAACTGAAAATATTTTGAAAGCTTTTAAACATTGTGCATAGAGAGCTAGTCCTCTCTGAAGCTTGGCTTTAAATCTCACACCTGAAACATACTGCCTTCTGACTCTGGGTATGTCACTTAACCTGTTCACAGGAACCTTTTCAAGGCCATGAGTTTCCCAAACCACACAAAATAGTGTCTGTGTAAATTGATAGAAAGTGGTTTCTCATCAGGAATTACTTACAGTTTTGAAGTTACGAGTTGAGTGAATATGTTTATTTACACATTTTTATTAAGTATATGTATACATATATGTATGAATGTTTATGCCTGAATATATGTGTGTGCATATATCCATGTATATTTGTGTCTTCTCTACTAAATGAATCTAGATTCTTATTTATATTTATATGGGTACTCTTGTCACTTGTGTGGAAATCTCAAGCAATCAATGCATTCATGTTCTACTCTTAGTTAGGTGACTGTGGTTAGAGTGCTTGAATTTGAATTAGAAAGACTGGAATTAGTATCTTGCCTCTGATACTTAGTGGCTGTGTGACTCTCAGGAATTTGCTCAAATTCCTCAGCCTCACATCGTGAAGTGGGAATTATTATAGCATCTGTTTCTCAGGGGTGTTAGGCAGATCTAGGAAAATTATATATGTAAAGTGCTCTGGAAAATATTGAAGTATTATATAAGTTTGAGTTGTTTTTATTTTTGTAGCTATTGTCCTGTGTATCCCTTCTCCATTTTTTTGGTTTTGTTGGTTTTTTTTTAATTTTTTTTTCACAAATGCTTCATACAAACTCTATTCAATGCGCTAAAAAATTTCTTTTGTTGATTTGGATGTTATGTGAATATCAGTGAAATATTTGTGGTGTGCATCTATTAATTTTTGATCCCAACACATATTTGCTCCAGTTCTTTTCCTGATGATAAATGATACTGATGCCTTTAACAGATCTTTTATGTAAGTTCTCATTATCCCTGATAAAATTATGCCTCCTGTAATAGATTTCTTCCTTCCTTTCTTCCTTCCTTCCTTCCTTCCTTCCTTCCTTCCTCCATCCGTCCCTCCCTCCCTCCCTCCCTTTCTTTCACCTCCAGCTTTTTGTTCCTTCCCAACTTCTTTTTTTCACCATCTTAGCACCAAATACCTTTTCATCTCTTCTTTGAGGGAATTCAAACTCTACTTTTGAATGTCTTTTGCATAGTCATTTATATACAAGTAGACATTAAGTACCAATAATCATTGCCTTTTATATTAGAATATCTTCTAACTATCCCAAGTTATGTATATTTCCTATTAACTTCAAAGGAAGAAAAAACATGTTGCTTAATAGATTCCATAGTCTCTCACTTTAAGAGCTTCAAGCAACACCTGTCAGTCAAATGAAAAGCAATGACAAGTCGAACAATACTCTTTTAAAAATTGAGATAACCCCCTCCACAACACTATGCATTCTTTGTTAGTAGCAAGAGTTCCAATTTGCCACAAGACATTTCATATTGCTGTATCCAGCCTGAGATGAGATTTCATTTTACTCCTCTGCCCATAGTAGTGTGTGAATGTGATTACAGTAAGTCCTTCCAAAATTATTTCCCTCACATTTCATTGGGAGAAGTCATCTCTTCTTTGTGCCTTTGGCAAAAAAAAAAAAAAAATCTGCATCTCAGTGAAATGAGCAAGGTTACCTAAAACTGTCAATCGCTGATTTCTAAGAGAACTTTGTTGAGCAATGCACTTCGTGATCATCCCCATCGGTGTTTTGGATAATGCTGCTATTTTCAATTATTTCCTGCTGACTGAATTATCAGAGTCACTTTCAGACTTTCAGCATTTTTTTCCCCAGCTCTTTTCTTGTGCAAGTTTCAAAAGTCGGCATTAACTCTATACCCAGCTGCCTCTTGAAGCAAGCTAGGTCTGTGTGCCCTGAGGATGACTTTGTTGAGGGCAGCACAAGCCTACTATTACCCAGTTTGTCAACCTCAGAATTGTCACTGACTGCCCACTTTCACTTACTCTCACACTATCAACTACCAAGAATAATGACATCTACTCAGTTTCTTTTTTCATTCATTTGAGTCACTATAGCATAGTTAATACAGCACTGGACTTAGTTTGGAGAACCCACCATAATCCTACCTCATACACTCCCTAGATTATGACTCTGGGGAATTGACTTAATCCTGTTGATTCTGTTTCCTCCCCTGAAAATTGGAGCAAGGCAGTGAAGAAGGCAGTAGATACATTATCTCTAAGGTCTCTTCTTGCTTTAAATCTATGATCCTTTAATCTAAAAAAACTTTCCACTTGTAAAATGTTTTTCCTATTTCAGTTTTGAAGCAATTCTCACTTAATCTATGATAAGTACCTATCAACTGTTCTTCTTACCTCCATTCTTTCTTCTCTCTAATTCATTAACCACATAGCTCCCTAATCCACATTTCTAAAACATATACTTGGCTAGGTAATCTGCTTGCTGATATATCTTCAATAGATGCCTATTACCTTTAATCCAAAATATAGATTTCTTGGCATAGCATTTAATGTCTGATTTCTTCTCACATTTTCAGTCTTATACATTTTATAACCAATACACACTCTCTATTCCAGGCAGACTGATAGGCTAGCTGTTTCTCTTTACAATATTACATTTCCCACATCTGTGCCTTTGCCAGGCTAACACATTCCTGGAATATGTTCTCTTCATCTTGTCTTAAGATTCTCACTTCTTTTAGTTGACATATCAAAATCAAGGATTTTCTGCACCCCTATCCTCTGCCCTACCCCAACCCATCAAGATGTTCGTTCTCTCTCTCTCTCTCTCTCTCTCTCTCTCTCTCTCTCTCTCTCTCTCTCTCTCTTTCTCTCTCCCTCTCTCTCTCCTGTCTGTCTGTCTATCTAGTCTGTCTATCTATCTATCTATCTATCTATCTATCTGTCTGTCTGTCTGTCTGTCTGTCTGTCTGTCTGTCTGTCTGTCTATCTATCTGTCTGTCTATCTAATCTATCTATATTTATCTATACACATATACATATATGTATACACATATGTGTGTATGTATATATGTTTGTGTTTATGTATATGTATATATACCAATTGTTTCAGTCTTGTCAGTTCTTTGTGACCTCATTTGGGGTTTTCTTGGCAAAAATACTGGGTATAGTTTGCTGTTTCTGATGCAAATGGGGCTAAGTGACTTACTCAAGGTCACGTAGCTAGTAAATATATGAGGCTAGCCTTGTATTCAGGAAGATGAGTCTTCCTGACTCCAGGCCCAATGCTCTCTTTTGTGCTGCATAGCTGATATATATGAGAAACATTCAATACATACATAGATGTGTAATGTAAAAATCTACACATATATATTACATATAATTGATGTGTACAAATTAAAATGAATATAATTTGTATAAATTTACAATTATGTGTGTGCGTATATGTATATGTGTGTGCATGTGTATGTGTATGTATAGATTTTCCATTATACATCTCCGTGTGTATTAAATGTTTCCGGTAGACTATAAGCTCATTGAAGGACTAGATGTTTAGCTTTTCTTGTTATATCCCTATCACCTAGCACAGTGTCTATCACACAGTAGTCATTAAAGAAGTGGTCACTGAATTGACTTGACTTGAATTGTTTACACAATACCATATATACAAGCAAACTGTCTGTATTAGTCATGGTCAAATGTTAGGTACCTAAGTATAGACTGAAAAAAAAATTATGTCTTTAATTCCATTGATGGAATGTTTACTAAGCCTTTACACCCTGAGTTATGAGGACATAGAGAGAAAAAACAAACCAACAAAAAATTATCCCTGCCTTGCAAGAGCTTATGTTTTCCTGGGGAGCAACATCATATAGGCAGAGAAATCACTCATTCAGAGAACAAAGAGGCTTACTATGTGTATCTAGTCTCTGGGAGAATCAAGATATATTCCATGTAGGAGGTGGCAATTGAACCAAGCCTTAACAGTAATTAGGAATTCCAAGTGATGAAAGTGAGGAGTGGTAAATATCCGAGTATTGAAACAGAAAGATTAAGAACCAAACAATCATATGGGATCCTTAGAAAGTTTACAGGTGAACTTAGACTGGACAGGTAGGAGGAAAACAAAGAAAAAGCTGTATCCCCCAAAAATTGAGAGAAGAGAATAACAAGGATGTTACAGTGATCAACAGAGTCAAAGGCCAGAGAGTGGCCGAAGAGAATGAGGACTGAGAAAAGGCTATTAGATAAGGCAACCAAGGAATCATTTGGTAACTTGGTAGAGAACAATTTTATTGGATTGATAAGATTGGAAAGTAGATTATAAGGCATTAAGAATACTGTGAAAGGAGAGAAAGTAGAGGCACCTATTACAGACAACCTTATTGAAGAGTTTAGCTATGAAGGCCAGAACAGAAATAGGATGATAGTTAACTGAGGTCTAAGGATCATGTGAGAGATTCTTGTTTTTTTGTATTTTTTTCAGGATAAGGGAGGCATGGATAGTCTGTAGACAGTACGAAAGGAGAGGAATATTGAAATACATGAGAGTGTGGATGACATCTGTCAGAAGACATAAGATGGAATGGGATCATTTGAAAAAGCAGAGAGGATAGTCTTGGTAAAGAGCAACGTCACTTAGTCATGTGAGACACAGGTGAAAAAGGAGATAGCATCTGAACGCACCTAAATGATCAGAGATGAGGAAGAATGGGGTGGGGAGGGGGGAAGCACATAGCAAAAGGCCTTAATTTTTTTCACATGAAATATGAAGCAAGGTTCTCAGGTGAGAGTGAGAAGAGAGCGCAATGAGGGTTTCGAGGAGGGATAAAAATGTTTGGAAAGAGCCATTGTGGAAATTGGGATGGTGAGTTGATAAGGGAAGTATGATAGAATTTCCACATAACATTGAGAACCCAGTTCATGGGTGGACTGAGCCAGAAGAGCTGCTTGATTTTCTTCACTTTTCTCAGTAGCATGTGTGTAGGAGCAAAGGCAATGAATTGTTCAGAATGATTCCAAATAAAGGCTTGGTTAGTCAAAACTGGTACTGTGATAAGAAGATTAGGGATTCAAGAGAGGAGTATAGTGTAGAATTGAATTGGTTCTCCAAGAAGCCAAGCAGGGGAGAAGAAGAGAAAGTGGTTATTTCAGGGGGATGGCCTGGGAAAGAACTTCGAGGTCAAAGAGTTAGAGGCTCCAATGTTGGTGAAACATAGACTTATGTAACAGAAAGCAGAGGGAAAGTTGAAAAGCTAGTATATTTTTTGGTATTTATGTTCCATAAATTATTTATTACATGTAAAATTCATTATTACTAGATATGCTGTTTTATTTTCCTGGAAAATAAAAAAGTAGAAACATGTGACCCATGTATTTCTAGACACATAAAGACCACTTGCATTGTCTTTTTGGAAGAGGACAAGAAGACAACTATAAGGACAAATGATAGATATGTGACATTGAAACAATGGAGATCAAAGTCTCAAAATGGCTTTTTACCAAGCTGCTATTAAATGGGGCCAGAAAGAAAGTAATGTCCTGGCTAGGAAATAAATAAAGTAGGAAAAGAAAAAAGAGTGCGGATGTATCATGTGAATGGTAGAGGGTGATGGAGATAGAAAAGTCAAGTGTACCTACCTGCGTGTGGGTGGTTACTGTGGGTTATGCATGTGTTTGTATATATGTATGTGGATCTATCTGTTTCTCTGCGTGCATGCATGCACACACACCCTGGGGTGACAATGGAAATAAAAATAAGCAAAGAAGATGGAGGCAGAGAAGTCATATTGAAAGACAAGTAACAGAAACAATAAGGTAATTAGGCTATAAATGGCATTTCCCACATGGGGTTGAATATTATAGTTCATACTAATAGTTGATACTTATAATGTGAGAAAAAATTCCACATGTACCCATTTTGCTACATATCAGAGATAATAGCTGTAAGACAAGAACAGCAATACCAGAAAAATTCCCAGAAAATGAGGGTGGAGGGAAGAATACAAACAAATACACAAATGAAGAAAATATCCAGAAATGAAATCTGTAATCTCAAATGTCTTTAAACGCATGCACCAATTACAGGTTACAAGCACACAGAAAGGCTCATTTTATATAATCAGAGAATTAGAAGTAATATCAGAGGCCACCTAGTTAAATATATACATAGAAAATAATTCATTGTACAAGATAAACAACAAATGGTCATCATAATTCTGCTTAAATGTCCTTTAGCTTCTTTGAATTGTTCATGTTTACTGATGATTATTAAGTTCACCAAAGGAAAAAAAAAAGAATAGACCTTCAATGTGGAGAAACCCAATTCTTTCCTACATGGCCCATTCCATTCTCTTAAGTTCCTTCTATATAAGCTTGCTTTGAATTTTCCAGGTGACACAAAGAGATTTGGAAAGATCCATTGTGTATATATGGAGGTTTCATGTTGATAAATTGATGTTTACCAGAGCTGGAGATTATTCACACATACACACACATACATAGTATCTGATATATATGCATGAACTATATGTACGTGTATATGGGTGTATTATATATGCACATACACATATACATATATGCATACATATATGCATATACACACATTCAAATGTGTATAAGTGCGCACATGTAAGTGTACATATACATATATGTATATGTGTGCATACACGTGTGTGTATATACATATATATGTATGTGTGTATACACACATGTATATACATATGTGGGTTTGTGTGTATGTATATCTATCTATATCTAAGAATCTATATAACTACCTATCTGTATCTATTCATTTATCTATCTATCTATCTATCTATCTATCTATCTATCTATCTATCTATCCTAAAATGAGGTTATTTGCTGATTGTATGATACACAGTTTATGGGTAATAAGAAAGCTAAGGGCATATAATGCTACTACATTAAAAAAATCAAAATGATGAATCCCTAGCCTGCAATGGAAAAGTTTATAGGAGGCAGCAACTCATTACAAAAAGGGAACTAGAGATGAACAGCAAACTAAAGTATGTTATCAAACATGGATGCATGAAAATAAAAATGAGATTGTCATGTGCCTAGAAGTAAGAGTACCAATGGATAACTTTTTTTATTTCAATTGTACTTTTAAAATATGAAAAGAACACAAAGTATGTCTCCAGTGCATTGGGTGGACCTCATGTGTTGAATCTATGGGAGGACATAAGTAAGAACCACATGGAATGGGATGGCAAGTGTGAGATGGGATATGCATCATTTGAGAGGAAATCAACAAAAATCAAATCATAGGTAAATAATTGAGTCAAATAAAATGAAGGTCTTAGACCAGATGATCTCTAAGGAAACATCGACTTTCCATCATGATAGGCAAGTTCAAATTGTACTAATTTGTAGTTTTTAATGTGAGGGAATGGAAAATATATGACATTATGGTTCAGATAAACTTTCCTTTAAAATCCTTGAAATCTTCAGGTATGGTGAACAAAACTTCATAATTTTAATGACCATGGCTTTAGTACATTAATGATTCAGCCTCCTGATTGTCCACTCAGTCATTTGGATGAAATATACTTTGACTGAGCATACTTGATAATGTTTTAATTCCTGTAACCTTAAGGGACAGAGCCAAAGCTCTCATCCCTGATTATCCTTCCAAGAATATTTGCTAATCATAAAGTACCAGTCCAGTTTCATATTCCTATCAGGGTGCAGAAGCAATGGACAAAGAATGAGTTCTGATACCCTGTCTAGATGTTCATTAGTCAAATAAAGAGTTTGGCAGCACAATTTAAGGTGTCAGTAGATTACATACATTTTTCTGATTATTTGTTCCTCTGCAGAGTCCATCCACTCTGGCTAGAGCTAAACATATCAGACTATTAAATTTACTCTAAGAATTAATTGTACCAAAAGGAACACAACCAAAACACTGGCTGTATAATGTTTGAATCCGTTGTACAGTTTTGCAAAATAATAAGTTTGATGAATGAAATCTTTTCCTCAGAGAGAGAGAACCCACATTTTTGTAATTTAGCCAGGGGACACTAAGATTTAGCCTACTGTGAAATAAGTGATCATGCATGAGTCTTATGTTTCATTCATTTCCTTGATCCATCATTCTCTATGATATGAATAGAAGACACCTCCCCCCCACCAAAAGAGAGACCTTGCTATTAAGGGTCTGCATAAATATTCTTGAATAATAATGAGTACAACTTACACCTACCATAAAATTTCAATGGTGTAGGAAAACTAATTCATCCTTTCCTTCTCTCTCTCTCTCCTCCTTCTCCTCTTACCTTTCCTCCTCCTCCTGCTGCTGCTGCTGCTACTACTACTACTACTATTACTACTGTTGCTGCTACCAGGGGCCAGGCAGGACATCCAGATGCAGCTTTAGCAGGCAGTCTGTTTCCTCCAAGTGTTCCAAGTATTCCTTTAAAAGCAAAATTGGATAAAGACAGAAATATATACCAGAAGAACAGTGACTACTCTCAGTAGCAACTTAAATTTTAACTAGGTACCTGAGACACTTCGAATGACTTACTCAGGGTCACAGCTACTGTGTATCAAAGTTGAGATATGAACCCACTTCTTTAGTATGTATCTGACTATCTTCTGGTCCACAGTGCTTAGTAGACACACTTCTATGACACTTAAAAGTTGGTAAAGCCCTTTAGATATACACTCTAATTCTGGTATCATAACAATCTAAATTTCCTTTCCATAGTCACTCGGTTAGTGACAACATTTGAAAGCAGATTGTTTAGAATTAAGATGCAGCTCCTATTCTGTTATATTAAGTTGCCACCCTCTTTGAGAGATCATTTGTTTTCTAAAATATCTTAGCCCCATACACAGAAGGGCATTAATTTATCCTAATTCTAGGTCATATTTACAGCTTTTTAGTTTGAACATTTTTGCCTTTCCTTAACTTGATTGAGCATGTATTCTTCACCAATTTGAGTTTCCATTAAAAGAATTTTGATGCTTCCTTGAAACCAGCTGAATAATAGAAAACTTACCACCTCAAGTGAGGCCTTCCAGCCAACCAATTGAGTTTGATGAGAGTGTAACAAAGAGGTGTAGGTTAGAAGGGTAAAAGTTTGACAGGCACCTCAAAGTCCAAGAATATATCCTAAAAATATACCAGTATCCCTTATTCTCATATAGATCTGCCATATATAAATAGGTTAACTTTAATCCGAAGCTGTTAAAGTTTTCTAAGCATAATATCTATCTGCATATTGAGTTTTGCAATTTTAATATTTATTGTGTTGTATATTTGCATTTCCTTTGATTTATATTTAACCCTTCTTCCTTTTTTTGCATACTTGGGTAAAGAATATTTGATCTAACTCTAATATCAAAAACATTTTTAATTACACTTTGGAATGGGTCAAGGAACAAAGCTGAAGCTCAGGCTGAATATTCAGTTCAAAAATAAGATTCCTAAAATCTTTGGCAAAAATTGAAAAAAATGGTGTGAAGTAATATACAACAACTCTCTCTCTCTCTCTCTCTCTCTCTCTCTCTCTCTCTCTCTCTCTCATCCTCTCTCTTTCTCTTTCTCTATTGTCACTTTCCTTTTGTTAGAGCTTTCATTTTTTTTTGAGGTTTTCTACCAATTTAGGAGTTGAACTGGAAAATCTCTGAGGTTTCTTAAAAACAATCAATGTTATGATTTGATTTTACATTTTAAAGGTATTTGCCTTCTGCAGCCTTTAGGGAAAAGCTAAGATGGTGGAGTAGAGAAAGCACTCAGCTGAGCTCTCTTAGTATTCCAAACAATTTCAAAATATCACCTCGAAAAAATTCTGGAGGGACAGAGACAAGAAAAAGGTAGAGTGAAACATGCCTCCAGCCCAAGAAAACGTAGAAGGAAAGAAAGATTCGTAAAAGGCAGTAGAGCCTGGCTCAGAGCTACATGGAGGAAATACCAGTGGAAGGACTAGAGTGTGGTGACAAGAAGCTGCAGTGGTTTGGGGAATCCTCAAGCTAGAGATACAGGAGTACAGGAACCTGGCAACTGGTCAGAAAGAAATTACAGAGTACCCTTGTGTTAACATTGGATGAAGGATCAAATGCTGTTTGGCAAATCCATTGTCTATACCCACTTGTGGGTTATAGTTCAAGGGCTGAGAGAAACATTTTTGGTCTAAAGGGAATGGGAGCTCTGAGGAGCAGTGATACTTTTGGTTACAAGGAATCAGGGATCCTGAGGAGCCATATCACTTCCAGTTCCAAAGGAGCATAGATTCTGAGGAAGAGTAATATTTCTGGTTGAAAGGTAGCAGGACGCCTGAGGAAGAACATTAATTGCAATCCCAAGGTATCAGGGCCTTTTCTTGGACAAGGACCAGAGTGCAGACCAAGAAAGAAATGATCATACCACCTTGCTTTGGAAGCAACAAAAATTTTTCAGACCCCAGAACTAACTCTGAAATGAGCTAATATTTCATATCAGCAAGATTGACTAAATTACAGAAAAGGAAAATGACAATTCTGGAGGGGTTAAGGAAAAATGGGACATTAATGCATTGTTGGTGGAGTTGTGAACTAGTCTACCCATTCTGGAGAACAATTTGGAACTATATCCAAAAGGCTATAAAACTGTGCAAAACCTTTGACCCAGAAATAATACTAACAGGTCTTTATCCCAAATATATCAAAGGGAACAGGAAAGAGTCTATTTGTACAAAAAATAGCAATTTCTTTTAAGTTGGGAAATAATTGGAAATTAAAGGGTTGTCCATCATTTGTGGAATGATGGAACAAGTTGTGGTATATCATTATGATGGAATTCTATTGCGCTATTCAAAATGACAAGCAGGATCATTTCAGAGAAACTTGAGAAGACTTGTTTTAACTCTTGCAAAGTGAATTGAACCGAACCAGAAGAGCACTGTACTCAGTAACAGCAATGTTGCAATAATGATCCACTGTGATAGACTTGGCTACTCTGATCAAATGAATATATGAGGCAATTTCAAAGGACTCATGATAAAAAATGGTATCCACCTCTTCAGAGAGAACTTATGAACTCAATGCAGACTAAAGCATACTTTATTTTCATTTTCTTTATTTTTGTTGGTTTTTTCTCTGTGTTTTCTTTTCAAACATGACAATTATGGAAACATAAGTTGCATGACTTCACATGCACAATGAATAATTAATTGCTTTCATCTTCAAGGTGTTTTGGAGGATTACCAGGGAAGTAGAGAATTTGGAACTCCAAATTTAAAAATAATGGATGTTAAAAAATGCATGTAATTGGGAAAATTTTTTAAGACTGATAAAATATATTTTTAAAAAGATCTTCAATTTCTAGTTTAAGTTTGAGTCATTTCCTTCAGAAAATATGCAGAACCTAAGGTATTTTAGACACCCTACTTACTATGCAGTTAGGAAAATATGTTTTTCTTTTTCCCCTCTCTAGGAAAGGTAGATAGATAGGAAATGTGACCAGAAGAGATCTGACTGGTCATTAAGACATATGGGTAATATTTTAATAACAAAATGTATCTGGGTTTATATGGGTGATAAAATAAAAATAACTAAAAATTCTAAAGTAATTTTATTTCATAGCTAGAAACTGAAAGAACTTTTTTTCCTGTAATACTTATTTTCCCCTCTATCTTTACCTATATTGTATGTCAGTAGCTTCCTTAAATATTTTGGGGTTGTGGACATTAGTAAGCTGATCTTTATTTTAACACAATACAGTACCATCAAATGTGTGCATGAAAGCAGGGTCCAAGAGAATTGCCCCAAGTCATTTTTTCTCATAAATTTATTTTGGAATAGGTCTTGAAATAAGAGTTTTGTAAATCATGCCATCAAATTACGCTTTATCAATGAATTTTGGGTCCCTTCATGAACCCCTCATTCTAAATATATGATTTTATGTTATACAATCTCTTCTACATAGCAAGTCCCTCAAATGTTTTCTAAGTCCCTCCATGCTTTCTAAGTCTACGAAATTCTCTTCCATGTCTGCCCTTGAATTATCCATAGAGAACGTAATCGATATGCTGGAGGTTTTCTAACAAATCTATTTACTTTAAATAGACATCTCAACATGACTTAGATTATTCATCCATAGTCTTCTTCTACTGCTCTGTAGCATGCAACATGACTTCATCAATGATCTTTTATATTAGTCTATCAATCCAAACAAAGGAATGGCAGTGTGGCATCAGAGCTAGCAAGCCAATCTGAAAGTCAGTAAGACCTATATTCAAGCTCCATCTCCAATATAAACTATGACTTATGACTGAGGAAGTCACTTAATTTCTTAGTACTCTAGATAAATTTTTAAGACTATAGATTGTACAGTATATATTAAACTAAATTGGTAGAGCATATTTCTACACCTGGCAAATGCACAGGTATGGTACCCTATCTATAGCCCTAATTACTAACAAGGAGACACAGGATGTCAACAAACATTTATTAAGAGCTTATTATGTGGCAGGCACTATCCTAAATGCTGCTGAGAAAGTAAATAAAAGAAAAATGATTTTTTTTTTCTCAAGGAGCTTATGTTCTATTGCAATGATAGAATACATGAAAAACACCTGAAAAGTGATTGGGGGTGGATGCACAGTGGCAAATTCCAGAGAGTCAAAAGCATGGCCTCAAGGGGAATGAAGGATGGTTGTCCTGGCCCATCCCTAAACTGTAACAATGGAAAGTGACTCATCATCGGAATAAAGGGACCTGTATGGCAGAAGAATATTTTAGGGTGAGAAAACTTAAGGATTTGATTTTGTGACTCCAGGTGTAGGACTCTTTAACTTTCCCATTGAGTATGCCTGTTATGACCTTCAAAGATAATAACTAAAATTCTCCAGTAGTGAATGGGAAATTATATTCATCATAGATTTGAGCTGTTTATCATTTGATTTTATTTTTCACTTTGTTAGCTCATTGAATCCTCCCTATGTAGGAATGGGAAAAGGGCTAATTAAGTTATTTAATTCCCATATTATTGCTTGTATTGCTATTTTTTGGTGAGGAGATTAAATAAGGTAGAAGTAATTAAAACCACATGCAATGGAGGACAATTTTTTCATTTTGGAAAGTTGTCTATCCTATCAAGAAATAAAATATTAAAATAATATAGCTCTACAGATCAAGATTTGGATGTCATGGAGATGTCTAAATTTATTCAATAAATCATTAAAAACCATTCTAAGAGGCCTAATTTCTCTGAATCAGTATAGAAAATAATATTTAAATAATTATGCATACTTGTTCAATTACATGTCATTAACTCTTCTTCCTGATGTAAATTACTCAAATACTTAGATACTCAAAGGTCATGCAAGCCAAAATATTTATAGAATACAGGAAACAACTCTCTTGAAGTTTGACTATTTAGATTCTTCAAAGAAGTCCATGATGCCATACAATATGATAGGATAAGATACAATACGATATGATACAATACGATCCCATGTGTTCAATCACACTGCTTGTTCTACTGGCCTCCTCCACAGGAGCACAGTGATGCAAAAGGCATTGGAAACAGTACTAACATTTTGTTCTGTAAGTCACCGCATGGGAAAGAAAAAAAAAATATTTTGACAAATTCAAGTAGTTCAAAAAAATGGAAACTATTGTTAAATAAAACAGGCATGCAAATAACAGCTCCTTGAAAAACTAAACAAGTCAAATCAATATTCATAAAATGGAAAAGGACAAAATCAATAGGTAGAAAATACATTCAAATTTCCCCTGAAGTTCTAGTGACAACCACTTATCGAACACAGATACTAAAAATGCTGCACTAATTTAAAAAATCCCTTCTGTTTCTATTTCTTTAAAATTCCTTTCAAAGAGATGCAAACTGTCTTGTTGCTCAAAGCCTTCCTAGCGTCTCTGTGTTGCCTCTGATTGCCATTGAAGGATATCAATAAACTGGCAACACTCTAGGTTTCAAGCCTTTTCTCTCTTCTTACCAGTCCAAGCACATTAGCTAAACCATTTCTTCCCTCTATTGACGCAGCCTCTTTGGACCCTCCCACCTCTGCACCTTGACTTCCACTTTTACCGAGGACAGGAATGTCCTCCCTGTCTCTTTAATTGCTGAATTGCTTATTTCAAATGTCTTTCTCTCCAGGAAAGCTCTCCTCATTTTAAGTCTTGGTAATTACCTCCCTCCTTGAATTTCATGTGGTGCCTTGTTCTGTAATACTCTACTGTGCTAGTATTATTATATAGTTCTCTTTACTGATGTGCTGTCTCCCTAGTCAACCACAAACTCCATGACAACACAACTTCCCCTGGTTTATAGAGGCTCAGGTTTAGGTTGATTCAGCTAAGGCTCTATTAGGAAATTATCAACATGTGCAAAAGGAAATCATGTTGGGATGAAAGGATACTTTTTTGTCACTAGCTTTGATGGTGATAATGTCTGAACCCCAAAAGGAAAAGACCATGTCTTCAAGATCTGGACCCCAAAAAGGAAAAGCCTCTGGACTTTCCCCCTTGGCCCTGGACTCTGGTGTTCGCCTGGGGCAATCAGCCCTTCCCAGTTAATTAATTGCCCTTTCATTGTCTGCACCTGGCCCTACTCCCTTAATTCTATCTGGACCCCTTCTGTGTCTCCACATTCTTCTGTATCTACGATCCATCTTGCCTCCATTAAAGTGCTCAGATTCCTTAAGAGTCTAACCAATGCTTAGATTCCTTCAGAGTCTGGCCAAAATGGCAGATTTTTAGAATCACTCCTACCCTCTATAAGTGTTGTAATAAACCTTGGCTTTGGCTGAAAGAAGTCTTGGGTCTAATTCATTCAGGCAGGACACGCATGTCATTATTTTGGGATCCCAGCACCCCTAAACCTCAACATAGCTTGTCCAAACATTTTATGTCAGACGTATATATGTGTCTTACCATTCTGAGCTTGGATAATCTTCTCTGCCCCTAAACTTTTGTTGCTTGTTATGATGCGAAGGTAGGGCCCAAAGACCAAAATAAGACTTTATTATATCCAGCCCTATTAGGTCTGACTAATGAGCTGACAGTCTAAAGTAAACCAAACTGAGGAAAATGTATCTTGCTGGCTTGTAAGCAAAAGTTTTATGGAAATGTTGAATTATAGGACCTTTTGCCTGATCACTTTGTATTATGACATGATGTAATACAAATTAAAATTTGGAGTTTGCAATAAAAACAATCTGCTAATAAGATATTTTTTATCTAGTTTTCTAGATAATCTTAGAGCACAAAAAAGAGGAAAAGAACAATAAACAACTCCTTTATTATAAACCAAAGCAATGTTACATTTGTCATGAAAGATCTTAAAATTATGCAGATATTAGACGCTATAATAAAGATAAGTACATCTATATATTTATATATCTGCATGTATATATGTCTCAAATGTATATACTGTATATGTTGCCAATATGTGTGTATTCCACACATAACTACAATGCACACAAAATCATGCATATATGCATATAAATGCACACATACACATATTGTCAAAATATATGCATTCAATGTATTACTTAAGTATATGAAAACATACCTATCTGAATATGTGGAATGTGTATACTATGAACATATAGCCATATATGTAAACAAATAAAATCATGTATATTCACATGTACATATAAACATATAATTATATCCATGTATCTATGTCTATTTATATATTGTGTTACTTATATATCTTTATATCCAAATATACATGTTTGTGTGTCTATATGCACATATTTTGTTGTTCAGTTGTATGCAACTGAACATTTGTGACATCATGGACCATAGCACAGCAATATTGTCCATGGGGTTTTCTTAGAAAAGATACTGGAATGTTTGCCTGTTTCCTTCTTCAGTAGATTAAAGCAAACAGGCTAGGTGACTTGCCTAGGGTCACACAACTACTAAGTGTCTGCAGCCAGGTTTAAACTTAGGTCTTTCTGAATTCAGCTCCAGAGCTCCATTCACAGAGTGACTAACTGCACACATACACACACACACACACACACACACACGCACGCACACATGTGTGTATAAAAGTATTTATATACACACAAAAATACACATTTTTTTTCTCCCTAAAACAAAATCGCTGTCCTCAAATACTTGCCAAGTTGACAACATGAAAGATTTTAAAGCCATATTAAATGGATACCACCTGATTGTTTTTCCTAAATGTTTATTTGTAGCTGTTGTCAATTTCCAACTATTTATTTTTTAAAGGAAATGAGAGTTGCTTGTATTTGTCTTACATTACCCACAAAATATTTCTATTCGTATTTCTCTAAAAAAAATCATGTGAAGTGATATTTTCACTCACTATTCATAGCACAAAGAAAATGAATGTGCTTACATTTAAAAAAGGAAGGAAAAAGTTTCAAATTGGTTAAATTTAGAGTTTAATGGAGGGGAGGGAGGGAGAGAGAGAGAGAGAGAGAGAGAGAGAGAGA
>CM053624.1:20091580-20112387 GCA_028646595.1 Phalanger gymnotis
AAACACTTTCAAAAAGGGACAGGGTCAAGGGAGAAAATTCAGTAAAGGGGGATAGGTTAGGTAGAAGTAAAGTATAGTTAATCTTTCACAACATGAGTATTGTGGAAGGGTTATACATAATGATACGCATGTGGCCCATGTTGAATTGCTTGCCTTCTTAGTGAGAGTGGGTGGGAAGGGAAAAGGGGAGAGAATTTGGAACTCAAAGTTTTAAAAACAGATGTTCAAAAACAAAAAAAAAGTTTTTGCATGCAACTAGAAAATAAGATACATAGGCAACGGGGCGTAGAAATTTATTTTGCCTTACAAGAAAGGAAGGGAAACAGGGATGTGAGGGGAGTGGGGTGACAGAAGGGAAGGCTGACTGGGGAACAGGGAAACCAGAACGTATGCCATCTTGGAGTGGTGGGGAGGGCAGAAATGGGGAAAAATTTGTAATTCAAACTCTTATGAAAATCAATGCTGAAAACTAAATATATTAAATAAAAAAAATTTAAAAAAAAAAGAAAAAAAAACTTCCAGGTTGTCTTTGGCTGGAAATTTCTTTCTCTCTGTCTTTTTGTAGAATCTGTTATTCTAGAATATGTTTAGAGTCATTTTAAAGGTATTTGGAGGGGAGAGCTTAGGTGAGTCCCTGTCTTTACCATTTTGGCTCCACCCCCTTGGAGTGACTTTCTAAGAAGTCAATGAAGTGTTAGGATTCAAAAAACACACAGATGACATGAAGCTGGTAGCTCCCAAAATATCCAGTATAAGAAGCAGTGCTTTGTACCACAGTTTTGATAATTGACTGTTCTGTTATTTTTAATTCAAACAACAAATAGTCCCACTAGACTATCGTTATCTTTGGGCCAGAAGGTAGAATTGAGTAATGACCAGGAATCTTGAAAGAGAAACATAATCTGCAAGAGAGCAAAGAGGAAGTTGCTGGGAATGCATAATCAGAGTAACAGTTGAAGTGGGAGGAGATGACATCCTTAACCCTGTGCATTTAACTGGAGAGAATGGCAAGTAATAGGCCAATGTAGAGTAGGGAAGATGAAGGGACAGAGATACAGAGAAAGTTGGAAAGACTAAGAGACAGAGATAGACCAAGAGACAAGACAGTGAGAAACAAAAACAGAGACAGATAGGCAAGAATTCTGTGAGAGAGGAAAAAAATATGATTTGTTCCTTGAGTCCCTGAAATAAACATCTTAGAATAAAGAAATTTATAAAGTTTTCTTGTTGCAACTCCTTCAAAGACTAATAGAAGTTCCCCAAACCCTCAAAAAATCAAATCCCTTTTATATGCATGTCTAGTAACAGGCACTGATACGTATATTCTTCTTGCTTCTACTATTTGTCTTCACTTTATGCTTAACATTTTTAATGCAAAAGGAAAACAAGGTTTATCAGGAAGGCTTGTATTATATACTTAGCCCACATTGGGAAAAATGATCATGGATAAAGCTGCATGAAAACTATAAATTTTCAGTTTTTTTTTTCAGTTATGCCCAACTCTTCATCACCTTATTTGGAATTTTCTTGGCAAAGATATTAGAGTAGTTTGCCATTTCTTTTTCCAACTTATTTTACAGATGAGAAACTGAGGCAACCATGGTTAAGTAACTTGCCCAGGATCACACAGCTAGTAAGCATCTGTGGCCAGATTGTTTGGCACTCTATCCATTGAACCACCTAGTTGGAAATACAGCCATTTTAAACTAGGAGAGATAATTTTTTCCCCAAAGACAAGAATTTTACCAACTGTAAGCTCCAATGATTGGAGCAACTCTTGGTCTTGTTTGCATTCAATAAAATACCACAGGCAAGCACAATGTGGACTTGAGGACTATGATATTGTCCCTTGCCTACCAGGAATTTAATTGATGTAATATGCTGACTTGATGAAATCTCCAAGGAGAAGAGGAGCAGGAAGGACAAATCAGTGATTAAAGAGAAGATCATATCCTAAACTAACATTTGAGGAACAGATAGTTAAAAACTGGGAAAGATTTAGCTCTATCTCTCCTTTCAAAATTGAAGTAGGAAAAGAGAGGATTTGGTATTGGCTGATAAACTCTACTCAAGTCAACAACACTCATTGGTGTGACACATACAAATCTTTAACTGAGACTTATGAAGATACATAAAGAATGCCATGTGCTTTAATGCTTTAAACTATTGATTAATCCAGTGTTACTGGTCATAGTCCCTTCATCCTAATCAGATCCTACCACCCTCTATGCTTCAGAAAATAGACTTTGACAATATCTGAAGGTCAGACTCAGTTTTTTTTTTTTCCCACCAAGCCTTTGGAGAGACAAGAAATGAGTTGAAAACACAGTCTAAGGAGCTATGACTATGGTTTGGAAAAGTAGAGAGTTTGAAAGTTGGTATAGA
Organism: Phalanger gymnotis; assembly: GCA_028646595.1. Taxonomy (NCBI): domain Eukaryota; kingdom Metazoa; phylum Chordata; class Mammalia; order Diprotodontia; family Phalangeridae; genus Phalanger; species Phalanger gymnotis. Next base: position 20,093,966 of record CM053624.1, read on the forward strand.
CAACCATGCCAGGGATCACTGTGTATGTTAAGGATGCCTGGAAAATATAAAGGAATAGAAAGGGTGCAAGGAGGTATTGGTGTCTACTGGACACCAGACCATGAATAAGTGGCACACATTCAGGATGACGGACAAACCAAAGATCATCATTAGAAGATGCTACCAAAGGGACTGAGCAAGCAGAGGCCAAAATAAGGGCAAATTTATTGTGTACACAAAAGACCAACTTATTACCAAAGGTATGAATGAATGAATTGACAACTGGAAAGAAAATGTCTGGAAAGCCTGTGAAAATAAAGATGTCCACAGAGGCCAATTCACTAAGCTGGGTAATATGACCCACGACATGAATATTGATTAGAAATATATACTTATTCATTGGAAAATTGAAGGCAATGCTGAAGCTCAAAGATTAGACCAAGAAACAACTAGAAAGAAGTAAGAAGACTCAATCAATACTCACAAATGGTGAAATTTAAAAAGTATCACTCTCTTTAAATCTGTAACATAATTTCCAAATCTTTTTCTCTTTACTCTTTCCCTCCCATGTGTTGGAGCTGTCTTCCATGGCTATATTTGGTTATTTTCTTTATATGCTTTCTCAGTTTTTCTATGTGGTCTTTTAATTTTTCTTCAATAATACAAACAAAATACTATATACTATACTATAAACATACTATAAATGAATGTAGAAATTGATCACATGTCCTAATAATAAGAGAAAGACAGATGTCCTCATCTCTGTCAGATCCAACTGAACTCTGACTTTCTCAACTCTTGCCCATACCACCAAGAAATCAATCTAGACTGCTTGCCTGCTCACATGACTTGGAGTAATAGGAGTCACCAACTGTGAAATGAGCCTTGCCATCTACCCTAATGTTGCTTTCCTGGCTTGACCAATTTGCCCTTCTTGTATGCCCTACAGTAAGCCACTATCATCTGACCTTGCAAACATCTAAAGATGCCTGCCTGGGCCATGCAATCTGCCCCTCTGGTACATTCTTAGAACTTTTAGGACTTAGGACTTTTAGAAGTCTTTTCATTTACCCAGCAACTAAACTCTCTAATATGTTGTCTTCCTCTCCCCTCACCCGAGTGTGAACTTGACCATAGACTGTCTTTTTGTAGTTGTCATCCATCCCTAGTGCTGAGCATAGCACTTGGAGCTTAGTAGGAAGAGAAATTCAATAAATGTTTCTTCATTAACAAAAAAATAGTAGACTTCAAGAAAGGTGGTAACTAAATCAAACTATGACTCTGTGGGTAAGACTCTAGTGATGAGGGTCTATCACCTTATCTAAGGTGCCTCCCTGTAATGGCAAGCAAAGTAGGACTTTCTTTTGTCTTTTATTTTGTAGTGCTTCTCAGCACTAAGGCAATCAAGGGCCTCTGACTGAGTCTTGCCTTTGTTTGCAGGAAGGCCCACACCCTTTTGCTTGTTAGGTCACAAGAAGTGTGAAACTGTCAAGAGGTGTGAAGCTCTCTGAACCTGAAGAAGTGTATATATAATCTAAGGTTAGCATTTTGTTTGGGGTCACAGTCATTGAAAGCATTGGTGATGAGATGCTAGATAGCTGTTGAAAGAGACACCCCCCCAGCTTTAAAAACCCAGATGGTAGTGCTTTTCTTTCTGGTGGCTATGCATGTATTGTTATGATCAGACAAAAGCCTGCTTGTTGATCTGTTTATATATTCTGTTTGTAATTTCTGTTTGAAGTTCAGAGTGCTGACTTTTTCCCCTGAACTAAGTGAATTATTTATATATATGTATATATATATATGTATATGTATATATATATAATATGTATATGTATATATATATATATACATACATACACACACACACACACATATATATGTTTAACTATAGTAAGATTGTTAACTCCTTAAAGTCGCTTTCCTTAGAAACAGGCTATGCTAGCAGCCTTTCTGTCTACTTTCGGTATTGTTCTTTAACCCCCACAGCAGCTGCTAGCAACATTGTTCTTACACTCCCAGACAACAGATATAGATCACTGACCCACAACAGTAGCCTTCCCAAGTAGTTATATCCTTCCAGAGCGTAAAATCTACTAACAGCCTTCAAGAGCATGACTACATCATGAGGAAACCTACGATGAAGAAAGGAGTAAAAAATGGCTGATATTTATATTGTCTATCTAAATACAGTCCCTGTCATATCAATTTCAATTAACAAAACTATATATTAACCTGCGATTAAAACACACCAAAGAACAGGTGTTTAACATATAAATATATTTATGTATGTGTGTACATGTATGTATGTATATATGTATTCTCCACTTTGCATCTGCTTCTCTTACTGGTTTCAAATCCACAGAACAAGATAGCTCCATGCGAGATATCCCACAATATCCCCTCCTTTTGTGCCTCCTTTTTGTGTCATCTCCCCACATTAGATTGCAAGCTCCTTGAGGATACAGACTTCTCCTTATTAATTATATCCCCAGTGCATAGAACAGTACCTGGCACATAATAGGTGCTTAATAAATATTTATATGACTTTGAATGTTTGTACATACATAGTATGTATGTATGTACGTACGTATGTATGTATGTATGTATGTATGTGTCCATGGAATAAAAAACTGACAATGAACTAAACTTAGTAGTCAGGGAAATGCTCCTGATTTCAAATCCTATTCTGACATATACTAACTTTGTGGCCATTGGCAGCTCACAACCACTCCACTCCAGGGAGCACAGTAATGCTACAAGTTGCAGAAAAATTTTTGATTTCTGTTGGTAGAGGCATTTATTTTCTCAGCAGTTGCCTCTCCCAAATCCAAACTATTTCACAAGTGTGGTACTGTGAATTTATAGACATAGGGAAAGTGATAGTGATAACAATAGAGATATAGAGGTCATGCTAGAGTGAGAGAAGAAAAGGGAAGAAAAAGGGAAGGGAAGGGAACAGAAGGGAAAGAAATATTCTTTCCATATAATATTGCTTTTAAACTCAGGAGTGAGTCATACAATCAAAAAATGTCAGCAAGAGAGGGGATTTTAAACATCAGCTAATTCCTGCCATTTATTTGACAAGATTAAAAGGAGCATTATTCACATGAATCCTTTTCAACATATCCTTAGTAGACTTATTCCTTAAATGAGAGCATGAATTTGTTTTATTAAAATGCATGTGGATTTTCTTCTTTTAATTTTCTAATAAAAATGCATTAGTTGGGATTGTCAGCTTTGCAAACTATGTTTGTAAAATTGCTTTATGGAGGGCAGACTTCCACAGTTAGGCTAAGTATTGAGCTTCTTTTCCTATAAGCTACTTGCTGTGTAGAAAGAAAGAAGTTTTCACATATAGTGACACCACAGGAAAACCAAATGTAGAAATGAATCTGCATTTAATACCTTCCTTTCAGTCAATTATAATGATAACCTCTGAATTTTGATGAAGGGAGGAAAGGGACTTCAATGCAAATGGCATGTAGATAATTGTTTCTTTGTGACGGCACTATATTGCCATTTGTGTTTCTGTATTAATCAGGTCATATTCATTGTGCAAAGATGGAGTCCAAACATGGATGCAATGGTCACATATGAAATTACAGTGATTCTAGTTATGTCTGCACTGGCTGACCTTCCCACTTGCTGGGAAGGGAGGGAGATGTGGAGAATTACTAAAGGTTAGTATTCTGAATGCTAATAGGATAAATGACATCTAAGCGGTATAGTGGATACAGTGCTGCATCTGGAGTCAAGAAGACCTGAGTTCAAATATGGCTTTAGATTCTTAATAGCTGGGTGACTTTGGGTACGTCCCTTAATTTTTATTCATTTCACTCTTCCTAACTTTAAAGTGAAGAGAACAATAGCACTTATATCCCAAGGTTGGTGTAAGAATCAAATGAGATGATATATGTAAAGTACTTAGCACAGGGCTTGGCACATAGTAGGTGCTATGGAAATCCTAGCTATCATTATTGTGCTTATTATTATTGGTTCTCAATGGAAATGTGTTTCTGGAAAACCTACACCAACTCGATGTAGTAGCTAGTCCAGACCAAGCCAATCCAATGATTATATAGAGCCTACTATGTCAGAGGACACAACATGCTTCTGTCAAAAAAGCAAAATAAAGGGGTGGAGCCAAGTCCGTGGCTGGAAAGCAGAGACTCGCATAAGCTCTCCAACAAATCTCTCCAAACACCTATAAAAATGGCTCAGAACAAAGCAGGTCTCCAGGCCAGGACAGCCTGGATGGTCGCTGGGAAGGGTCAGTCACATGGTGCTGGGAGCAGAGTGCACCCTAGAGTGGGCCACACCAGGACAGACCAGGCACAGAGGAGATTGGGTGGAGCAGGCCATGAGGCCATGAATCACTGAGCTGTACAATTATCAGACTACTCAACCCACAAACACCAAAGTCAACAGAGCAGGTTAGTGGGACAACTTCTGGATCAGAGAGAGAGAAGTGAGTGGTTTGGCCCCAGCCCCGAGGCAGTGGCAGCAGCAGCAGCAGCAGAAAGAAACTCCTGCTGCCGCTTCCAGAGCTCCAGCCACAGTTGCTTCCAGCTCCAGGCCCACCCAGGGAGAGGAATCAAGCAGCAGATCAGAGCAGAAGTGCAGGGAGCACTTTGCTAGCACAGAGGCGGGGTTCTTTTGCTTTGCCCTGCTTAGGCTGCAATCCTGGTTGTCCGGTTTGGGGGAGGAGTGCTGGTATGGAAGAGCTTTAGGTGATAGTGGGGGAGAAGTATCTCTGACAAGAGCAGTGCAGCCCCTCAAGCTTGGGACAAAGTACTCACTACTCTACAAGCAGTCACACCCTGAAAAAAGCTCAAGGGTAAAGGAGTTGGCTGGGAACATAAACAGGCATTGAAAAAGGGCACAGACTATTGAATCATTTTTTGGTGACAAAGAAGATCAAAACATGCAACCAGAAGAAGTACACAGAATCAAAGAGCCTACATCAAAAGCCTCCAAGAAAAATGTGAATTGGTTTCAGGCCATGGAACAGCTCAAAAAGGATTTGGAAAAGCAAGTAAGACAAGTAGAGGAAAAATTGGGAAGATAAATGAAAATGATGCAAGAAAATCATGAAACACAAGTCATTGAATTGCTAAAGCAGACTCAAAAAATACTGAAGAAAATAACACCTTAAAAATTGACTAACCTAAATGTCAAAAGAGCTCCAAAAAGCCAATGAATAGAAGAGTGCCTTGAAAGGCAGAATTAGCAAAATGGAAAAAGAAGTCCAAAAGACCACTGAAGAAAATACCACCCTAAAAATTATATTGGAGAAAGTGGGAGCTAGTGACTTTATTGAAATCGAAAAATTATAAAACAAAGGAATGAAAAAAAATGGAAGACAATGTGAAATATCTCACTGGAAAAACCACTGACCTGGAGAATAGATCCAGGAGAGAATATTTAAAAATTATTGGACTACCTGAAAGCCATGATCAAAAAAAGAGCCTAGACATCAGGAAAACTGCCTTGATATTCTAGAACCAGAGAGTAAAATAGAAATTGAAAGAATCCACCGATTGCTTCTTGAAAAAGATCCCAAAAAGAAATCTCCTAGGAATATTGTTGACAAATTCCAGAGTTTCCAGGTCAAGGAGAAAATATTGCAATCAGCCAGAAAGAAACAATTTGAGTATTGTGGAAAAACAATCAGGATAACATAAGATGTAGCAGCTTCTACATTAAGGGATGGACAAGTTTGGAATATGGTATTCTGGAGGTCAAAAGAGATAGGATTAAAACCAAGAATCACCTAACCAGCAAAACTGAGTATAATGCTCCAAGGCAAAATATGGACTTTCAAGCTTTCTCAATGAAAAGACCAGAGTTGAATAGAAAATTTGACTTTCAAATTTTAAAATTCAAGAGAAGCATGAAAAGGTAAACAGGAAAGAGAAATCATAAGAGACTAAAGTCGAACTGTTTTGTTTACATTCCTACATGGAAAGATGATGTGTGTAATTCATGAGACCTTCCTCAGTATTAGCATAGTTGAAGGGAAGATATAGATACAGATATAGATATAGAGATAGAGATAGAGATAGATACATATGATATAGATATAAAATAGGGATAGAGATAGATATATAGATATAGATATAGACAGAGGATACAAGGTGAATTGAGTATGAAGGGATGATACCTAAAAAATAAAATAAAATTAAGGGGTTAGAGAGGAATATATTGAGAGAGGGAGAAAGGGAGAGGTAGAATGTGGTAAATTATCTCACATAAAAGTGCCAAGAAAAAGCAGTTCTTTTGGAAGGGAAGAGGGGAATGAGTGAATATTGCTCTCATTGGATTTGACTTGAGGGAATAGCATACACACTCAATTGGATATCTTACCCCACAGGAAAGTAGGGAGAAGGGGATAAGAAAGAGGGGATAATAGAAGGGAGGGCAGAATGGGGGAGGAAGAAACCAAAAGCAAACACTTTTGAAAAAGAACAGGGTCAAGGGAGAAAATGAATAAAGGGGGACAGGATAGAATGGAGGGAAATATACTAAGTCTTTTAAAACCTGATTATTGTGGAAAGTGTTTTGCATGTTGATATATGTGTGGCCTATGTTGAATTGCTTGCCTTCTTAGGGAATGTGGGTGGGGAGGGAAAAAGGAAGAGAATTTGGAACTCAAAGTTATAAAAGTGGATGCTCAAAAAAAAGTTATTTTTGCATGCAACTTGGAAATAAGATATACAGGCAATGGGGTATAGAAACCTATCTTGCCCTAAAAGAAAGTAAACAGAAAGGGGATTCGTTGGGGTGATAGAGTGCTGGGCAGACTGGGGAACAGGGTAATCAGAATATATTCCATCTTGGAGTGGGGGGAGGATAGAAATGGGGAGAAAATTTGTAACTCAAAATCTTGTGGAAATCATTATTTAAACTCAAAATATTAAATAATAAAATATCAATTTTTTTGTAAAATATGAAGAATACTATTTTCCCCAAGGACTTTACATTCTATCCACCATGGTGGGAGTGGGAAGATATTTTGTAAATAGATTGATATATACATGTGTATATGAGGAGGAGGAGGGAGCAAATATTAAGAAGTAAAGGAATAAAAATGTTTTATAGGAATTAGCCCAATAGCCATGCATTTGAAAAGGCAGAGATGAAAAGAGAATGTGTTATAAACTTGCAGGATAACTTGTGCAAGTCATGGAGGTGAGCGATGGAAAGCTAACTGAAGATGCAGCAAGCCATTTCACTACATCATAGTGTGTATTGTGCATGAAACATGTATACATTGAAAAGGAACAATGTTCAGACAGTCTGGGTGATGAGTCACATTATGAAAGTCTTTAAATGTCAATTCGAGGTGGTCAGTTTACCTATTTCTTATAAAGATAGGTTTGTTTTTACTGTGAGAAAGTGATATTTCCTTTCACATTTGCTTGCCTCAATAACTCCAGGAATCTTAACTGAAGCCAGAAACAACAGAAAGGTAACAAAGTGGGGCTAGTGCCTTCCCTGTCCTTTCCCTCCTCCTCCTTTTTTTCTCTTCCTCTCTCATCCTAGGTTTGTACCAAAGGGAAAACTCCAAATATGGCATTGTTTATTCCATCAGGTTGCTTCTTTGAATCAACTTTTTGTTAAAGAAAAATTGAGATTTTTAAGACTTTCAAAGAAAATATGTGACAGGTATAATTCTTTTCTAACATAATGAGTTATGTAAAGTTCATGTTTATTTGTTGGTTTTTGGTTCTGTTTTTTCTCCATTCCCTCAGTTATAGATTGATTTTTCCAGTCATGCATGATGAGGATGAAATTGAAGATTTGGCCCTCAAAAGGTTGTTCCTTTTGGCGATGAAGCTGCCAGGTTATGGGAGAGAACTCAGTAGTTTAAAACTGAAAATCTGTCAGGAAAATGTGTCAAATCTAAAGACTGATAATTGTAAGCTTGAAGAGGCAAGGAGTCTTTGAAGAGCAATGAAATCAGAATTTAAAAAAAAAAACCTCATCACCTAATAACACATTTAATGACAATATACAAAGTAATTCTATTTGAAGGACTAGGAAGCAAACAGATGGGACCAATCATATCTATCTGTCTCGATAAGATTAAAATAAAACTTACATGGCATAAAATATATGTTATAGCATAAAAATAGTATTGTGGGATTTAAATTCCTCAAATAAGGTGCAGAGTTGATGTAATTTTTGCTTTTTTGTGTAGTATCTTTTGACAAGTCAGACAGTTCTTTATGCTATGCCAGGGCACTAGTGACACACCTCTTCATTTATATTACATGGTATTCTACTGGAATAAATCCTAAAAAGAAAGAAATAGAAAGTCAGTGTGGGCTTGCTCATCTTTGTTACATGTTAAATTAAAATTATGCAAAAGAGAATATTGAGATAAGGGCACAGTGACTTGTCAAAAGTAGTACTGTAAGCAATATATTCAATTGTATGCCTTAGATGTGTAGCCAGGTTGCTTAACAACTCCTAGAAGAAGTTAGGTGAATAGGAGGATAGCAAGACCAGAAGTCAACGTCACCAATTGGTAATAAATTGAGCGTTATGTTACTGCACTGCTTTCTCAGACACATTTGATCAGAATTTAACATCTGTCCTATACTCTCTCTTCTCTCCCCTAACACTGGTACCACACTGGTACAGACCATATGTATGTATGGCCTGCATATGTATATGTCTATATGTGTATATGTATGTGTGTATAATATGTATACATGTTATATAGACTATGTGCCTTATATGTAATCTATGTATTTTATATAATATATGTAATATATATATACCCACACATATATACATGAGTGTTTGTGTACAAATAAAATAACCACTCTACGTATTTATACTTGTTAGTACATAGCTATTTGCATAGTGTTTCCCCTATGAGACTGTGAGCTCCTTGAGAACAGTTTTTCCCTTTCTTTGTATTCCCATCACTCACCAAAGTACCTGGATTGTAGGAAGCACTGAAATGCTTCTTGTTTGACTTCTTGTTCAAGAACTTTAGTGGCCACTTATTCCATCTAGAGAAAGAAAAAGACAAATTCCTCCAAATAGTATAAGAATCTCTTCCCAGTATGGTGCCAAGCTCTCTTTCTAGGTAGATGTCAGATTACCTTCCCTCACACATTCTGTTCCAGTTAAACTAGCCAATTTGTTGTTTCCCACACACAACATTATGTCTAAAACCCCTATGGATTTTCACAAAATGTTTCTTATCCTTGGGATGCTTTACATCCTTGGCTCTGTCTCTTGGAACTGTTTCCTTCCTTCATGGCCCAGGTCAGTGAATACTTTCTAGAAAAGGTCTTTCCTGTTTCCCAAACTTATTAGGTCTTTTCCCCTACAGGTTTAATTTATATGTATTTTGTAGAATTTTTATTGACTTTGTGCCTCTTATCTCTCCCATCTTGGAACTCAATGGGAGGTAAGCTACTAGACAGCAGAGACTACATTGATTTTGTCTTTGTGTCACCAATATATACTATGGTGTCCAGTATATAGAAGGAGCATGTTGTTATCATTCAGTCATGTCTATCTCCCTGTGAGCCCATTTGAGGTTTTCTTGGGAGAGGTACTGAAGTGGTTTGCAATTTCCTTCTTCCATTCACTTTATAGATGAGGAACTGAGGCAAATAGGGGTTAATTGACTTGTACAGGGTCATACAGTGAGTGTTTGAGGCCAGATTTGAACTCATGAAGATGAATGTTCCTGATTCCAGGCCTGGTCCCCTAACCTCTCTGTCACCCAGCTGCCCTGTGGAAGAACATAATAAATGTTTATTTAGCTTAATTACATGTTAACTCATGAGACGTAACAAGTCACAAGTCCATATAACATGGAAAATAGACCTAAATGTTTTCTTTGAGATTCAGGATGACCTATGTATATTGTATCATCTCTAAAAACAGGAACCATCCAATTCAAAACAATGTAAAAACCACTTATTTTGTACCATTTGCAAAAATAAATGTAGCCATGTAGTATACTGAATAGAGAGTGGGCACTAGAGTGAGAAGAACTTCTTTTCAATTGTTGCCTAGGACATCTACTAAGAATGTGATCTTGAGAAAGTTTCTTACCCACTCTTGGTCTCAGTTCTTCATTCGTAAAATGAGAAAATTAGACTTAAGGACCTCTGGGGTCCCTTGAAGATCTAAATCTATGATCCTATCATCCTAGTGTTCCAAGCAACTCTAAGACTACATATAAATTATAGATTAGTTGTCAGCCTAGATCAGATTGATGAGGTTTGTGATCTGGAATTCTGGAATAGATAAATGCTGGAGTGCTTTGACATGAAATGCAAGGTATTTGGCTAAGGTGGGGGAAATAGAGATGAAAAAGAAAGACTCCTTGTCCTCAAGGGTGTATAGAAGATACACAAAATATGACTTTCACTTTTTTTTTTTTACCAGATCTCTAAATTAATTGTTATAAGGTCCTAGTGACTAGTGCTCCACTGACATAAATTGGCCTCTCATCTAAAACTTTGAGTCTTACAAAGTAGCCTGTGGTACAGAGAGGCTAAGTGATCCACCAGAATAACAGAGTAAGTCCATATCAGAGGCAGAGCCCAAACTCAAGACTTCTTTCAAGTATAGCGCTCTGAACATCATACCACGCTGCCTTTGAAATAAAATGGTAAATACAAAGTTATGTTTAGAGGGAGACAGATCTAAATAATACCTTTGGAAGAATGGTTTGGTATTTTGCATAATATGGAATGGAAAAAAAGGAAAGGTTTTCTTATAAAAAAGGGAAACAGAATAAGAGACTATTGCAATAGTCCAGGCAAGAGTAAAAGCAGAACTAAATGAAGGTGATGCCCACTTGAGGGGAAGAAGGAGGAAGATGTCAACAATGTAACCATTAAGCCACAGGATTTGCCAATTGATTAAAAATAGGTTAAAGGAAAAGTGAAGAGTAAAGGAAACTGAGGGACTGGGATGTGGAGGGTAACTGAAAGAATGGTTAATTCCTCTGTTCTCTCACATCAGAATTGACATGAATCTACGATATACAATGGACACACTGAATGGATGAATGTCATAAGCACTTCAGAGAAGTTTAATGAATTATTCAGGAAATGGAGCAGACAGTATACATATCTCCCAGTCAGACATGACACCCCTCCTCCAAAGAGATACAAAAGAAAAGTCTATTATAAATAGAGTAAGAATGTTTTTACTATGTGCTATTTTTTCTTATATAAAAAGGAATTCTTACTGACATTTTGGCCAAATCTTTAGTATCAAACTAGAACCTTGCATTCCCTAGATTTCAGTCATGTAGGTGCCATTGAATTGCACCAATTAATCCTTGTCAGATTCAACACCTCATCTCAAAACCTAGTGAGTTGTCCCTGGGATGTATAGAACTGCATAGTGGTAGGTACAATTCACACATATACATAGTACACAGAAAATTGGTTTGTCCCAATTTACTGACTTTCAAAAAGAACAAGTCTTGTGTTATGCAGGTATCCTTGAATCACACACACACACACACACACACACACCCCTGTGTGTGTGTAGAAAAAGATTAATGTGCATTCTATTAAAAAACCCTTCCACAAAGTTCTATCCAAATTTGCTTAAGGACTTCATCAATATATCTCATATTATAGCAGAACTGATGCTTCCCATATAGCCATATACCAGATAAGTAGGTCATTTGAAATAATATAACTAAAATGACATTGAGAAAGTTGTGAATTTCATTCATTCCAATGAGACTTCTGACTTTCGTGACTAGCAAGAATGCTAGGGTCCATTTGGTATTAATATTTATGTCCTCTTACAATTCCGTTATTTATTTTCTTTTATGAATTTAGATGCTCTGCAGTTTGGAGCAAAGAAGGTCAATATTGATATAGGCTTGTTGTCTTAGGTTCCTTTCACTTAATGTAATTTCCTTGTTTACCTCTGTTTAGTGACTTTTTTTTCAGATTCAGTACTCATTCCCCCTGTTCTCTACTATTTTTTTCAGGATATATGATCTCTCAAGTTCAGTAATTAAGGCTCTTATACATGTACCAGGAACTCACTGGGCTCTGTGAGTTCAGACATGTGAACCACCTGATCCCTCACTACTCCTCTCCCGTCTAGGACCAGAATATTTGTTATAATGGAGTTCATTATTGAGGGGATGAGGTGACTCGGTTGGTAGCGATAGAGATATGAGAGAGACAGAAACAGAGAGAGAACAAGAGATAAAGATAAAGACAGAGACAGAGAGAGGACGAGGGGGAGAGATTATATTTTTAATTAATAATAAAACATTAAAAGATTTTTCATGAGGAATTTTGTTCTGAGAACAAAATAAAAATATTTGTAAAGTGCTTTGCAGATCCTTAAGTATAATAAAAGCCTTTGTCGTTGTTGAGTCTTGACCAATTCTTCATGATGATATTTGGGTTTTTTGGCAAAGATACTGGAGTAGTTGGCCATTTCCTTCTTCGGCCCATTTTACAGATGTGACAATTGAGGCAAACAGGTTTATGTAATTTGCCCAGAGATACATAGCTAGTAAATATCTGAGGTCAGATTGGAACTCAGTCAAATGAATCTGCCTGACAGGGCAGATTCTATTGACCTAGCTGCCTCTAATAAAAGGCTAGCTAACATCATCATCATCATCATCATCATCATCATCATCATCATCATCACCATCATCATACAGAGCCAGATTTATAACTGAGCTGTTCTGGTCCTTCTGACTCCTATCCCTGTGCCTCAGTGTCATTACCCAATCAATGGATACCTTTTTCCCAGTTTTTTTTTGAGTTTTTTTTTTGCTAGCAAAAAGAACTCTTATGAATATGTTGGAGTATATTGGACCATCCTTTTTGTCTTTAGCCCTTTATCTATCCATTCCCAGAAGTAATATTTCTGTACAAAAACATATAGAAAATTTGCCGACTTGTCTTAGAGAACCATTACCCATTTTTCAGGTGAAATGTTACAAGGTTGAATGTATAGAAGGCTATTATAAGCATGTGAAGGCCATGCACTTATTAATCTCTACTTTAACACATGTATACATATATAGATATCTCTATACGCATATAAAGGGCAGATAGGTGGTACAGAATCAATCAATAAATAAACATTAAGCACCTACTGTTTGCCAGGTAAGGTGCTAAGCTCTAAGGATATAAAAAGAAGCAAAAGACAGCTCCTGAGTTCGAGGGGCTCACAATCTGAAAGGGGGAGACAACATACAAACAAATATGCAAAGCAAGCTATACATAAGATAAATAGGAATTAATCAACAGAGGGAAGGTACTAGAATTAAAGAGAGGCTGAGGCTGTAGAAGTTGAGATTTTATTTGGGACTTACAGGAAGCCAGGAAAGGTACTATGGGCAGAGGAGAGAGAGGACTCCAGGCACTAGGGACAGAATGCCTGGAGCCTAGAGATGGAGTGTCTTCTTTGTGGAACATTCAGGAGGAAGGTCATTGAGTAAAAGGGTACATTTTGGGGAGTAAGATGTAGGAAGAATGAAAAAATAGGAGAGGGCCATTTTTAAAGCTCTATAACAATTTTGTTAAATTACTGCAACATTACAGAATTTCATTCCAGTCAAAGCCATAGTCCTCTCTGGATGGAGCTCACCTTAATATGGAAGAAAGGTGTAACTACATAGGCTTCTGGAAGCTTCTTCTGTGTCAAATAGCATGATGGGAGGGAGAGGAGGGGGCAGCCTTGGCAGGCTGTCATTAGGAGGAGGGCTGATGGGGATGTTCACTATAATGTAGGGTCAAATCTATAGCAACAGGGAGTCTTGACCACAAGTTTTCTAGCTTGTTCCAACTCTAGTAGTACCATCAAGACCCATCATTGTTGCGTAGTCTTCCCCTGTGACAGGTTTCTCATCAGGAGGTGAAGACTGGGCCCAAAGTGAAGACAAGGATGTTTTATATGATGCGTGCCCATGAGGACCTAGAATGAGTTTTCTAGGTTCTTCTAACTCTAGCAGTACCATCAAGGACCAGGATTTCCATAGTCTTAAAGAAGGGAGAGCTAGGGATTTTCATACAAGGATGGGCCTGGTCTGGCAAATGACAGCCTGATATTAGGTTAGTTTAATCAAAGCTATTTCCCTTGACAGCTTTCCATATAGATGACCCTAAAAATCTGACACCTCCTAAAGTGTCAGGGGGTCACAGAGTTTACATAAACATGGTTCCATTCTTCATCACTCTTGAGTTATGCTTTCTCACAGGAGGGAAGAGTTAAGATGAGACTTTCAGGATGAGAAATTTGAAACACACTTCCAGTTTGTAGATTCTGTTGATGCCTCAAAAATCTTGGGCCTCAAAGTTGTAACAGCTACAGTTGTCTGCAGAAGAAGATCCTAGTCACCATGAAGATTCTTTTTGATGACTCAGCAGGCTGGTCAGCCAGAGCCAGTCACATGAGCTGGCCTCAGGTGACTGCTGCTTTGCCTGCTAGCCTGGGAGACCTACACCAGGCCTTAGAGAACCTGGGAGGTTGGGGCCAGGGCCTCAAGGGACCCTCTAACAGTTCAGAAAATGATAATTGGGCCTCAAAGCCCTAACGACAAAGGGCCAGTGTGGGCTATGCCCCATCCCAGGAGGGCCCAAGGGTCCATCTGCCTCCTCTGGCCCCTTGAAAGCTTGTAGAGGAGAGGCATACTTTAAGGTCTTTGAATGTCAGAACATTCTGGTTTTGCTGCTGGAAATAATAGGAAACCACTCAGACTTTTAGGGTAGAGGGATAACATGATTGGACCTGCACTTCGGGAAAATTACTGCAATGGAAGATGGATTGGAGTGCGAAGAACTTTGAGGCAGGCAAACTGAGTAGCAGACTATTGAATTGTCCTTATGTGAGGAGATGAGGGCACACTAGAGGAGAAAATGGCTAATGCAGGAGAAATAACCTGGGCCAGAATTAGGAGGTCAAGGGATTGCAGGTCACAATAAAGATGAAGAGTAGGACTACAGTTAAAGAGAAAGTAGTGTATCCAAGATATGTTGCAAAGGTGAAACTTACAGGTCTTGGCTATAGCTTGGTTATGGGAAATGAGAGATCGTGAGGAATCTAGGATGACTCTGAGGTCATAAACCTGACAATCTGGAAGGATGATGTTGTACCTTACAGTATCACAGAAGGAAGAAAAAGGGGAGGGTTCAGACAGAAAAAAATAATGTTTTGTTTGGGACGTATTGAGTTTAAGATGACTATTGGACATCCAGTTTAAGGTATTTGAAAGGCAGTTGGAAACATGAGATTGAAGTTCAGAAGAAAGATTTGGGCAGGATAGGTAGATTTGAGAATCAATAGTACAAAATGATATTGAAATCTATAAGACCTTATAAGACCATTAAGAGGGAAAAGAGAAGATGGCATAGGTTAGAACCCCAAGGGACACCTTACTTAAAGGCTTCATCTGGAGTAGTATCCATTAAAGGAGTCAGAGAAGGAATGTTTAGGTAAGTAGAAGGTAACCATGAATTGTATCCCAGAAACCTAAAGAAAAGAGTGTCTCAAGGAAGAGAGTGATCAACAGTGTCAAAGATGACGAAGATCAAAGTGAATGAGTATGAGGAAAGTCCATTGGATTTAGCCATATCATTCGTAACTTTGGAGAGAGCAGTTTAAAGATAATGAAAAGGTAAGAAGCCAGATTGTAAGGGGTTAAGAAGAGAGGGGGAGGAAAGAAGTGGAAGCATCTATTATAGATGGTGACTTAGAGAAGTTTGGCTATGAAGGGCAAAAGAGAAAGGGGATGATATGTTGGGGGATAGAAGGATCATATAAGTTTTCTTTTTTTAAGATAAGGAAAACAGAGATGTTTATAGGCATTAGAAAAGATCCAATATAGAGGGAAAGATTGAAAAAAAAGTGAATGAATGGGGATGATGAAGGAGGCATCCATTGGAAGAGACAGGATAGAATGGGATCACTTGAAGAAGTAGAGGGGTTAGCCTTGGTAAGGTTACTTCATCAAGTGAGAGAAGGGAAAGAGGAGAAAATAGCAGAAGGCTTCTGAGGGGTAAGAGAGGAGAAAAGGGAGTTTCTACTAAATGATCTCAATTTTTTTTTTTTGTGAAATACAAGGCAATGCTCTTATCTGAGAGTGCAGGGGGAAGAATAATCATAGGGAACTTGAGGGGAGATTTAAAAAACAAACTGGAAGAGCTAATGTGGAGAATGGGATAGTTTGCTGACAAGGGAGGTAGACGAGGATTGCCTAGCAGCAGTGAGAGCCCTGTTGGAGTTATGTAACATAAATTTGCTGTGAGCTCAGTCAGAATGGTTGTGTCATTTTCTCCACTTTTGTTCAGCAGCACATAGTCAAGGAATGGTGGTAGTGACCCAAAGCTGAGGCTTGGCTGAATGCAGTGAGTGGTATTAGGGGGCTAGAGATTCAAGCGAGGAGGACGGTGTAGAGTTAACTTTGTTCAGTAAAGAGTCAAGATGGAGAGAAGAGGAGAGAATGGCTAATGAAGGTGAAATGACCTGGGCGAGAATTAGGAGGTCAAGGGATTACAGATCACAGTAAAGATGAAGAGTAGGACTGGCGAAAGTTATGGAGAAGTAGAAAGACAATATATTGTGGTTGGATAAGGAAATTTCAGAATTTTTGAGCAGAGGTAGGAGAGAATGCTGGACAAGGACAACAGTCAGTGAGATAAAAGATGAAGCATCCAGTGTGATGAACAGTAAGGATCTTGGGTCAATGGGTTGCAAAAGAGTGAGGGGGAGTAAGGTATAAGAAAGGAAGTATAGGAACTGGCCGAGATACGGAAAACTTTAAAAGTCACATAGATTCTTTTGCATTTGATGCTGAAGGGAATAGGGATTCACTAGTGTTTATTTTTGTAGAGGAATGTGACATGGTCAAATCCTGGCCCTGACCTTTTCAATGTTATCTTGGCAAAGTCACAGTCTTCTTAGGGTTCAGCTTCCTCTTCTGCAAAATAAGCATGTTGGGCTATCATGTCCCTTCTAAGATCTATGATCCTTTCTCCCATGGGTTCTATATTTCAGTATGTAGCGATGACTATAAACTAGTCCAATGGAAATGGAATGGCATCAAAACTAAATAGAAAGTATCTTAGCAAATGTGTTCCAAAGGACACATTTCTTTACCAAAGCCAATGTTGTATAAGGGAAAATACCCTGGATTTGAAGGCGGAGCTCCTGGGTTTGAATCTTGACTGTGATAGAGCCCAAGTGACCTCAGGCAAATGATTTAACTTCTGTGGGCCTCAGTTTCCTTATTTGTAAAATGAATGGATTAGTCACAAGGCCCCTGACATTCCTTTCAGCTCCAGATCTGTGATCTCAGAGGTCTACCATTCTTTCCTCTACTCCACACTGTCTTTCCAAGGTCTATCTGTAGTGTGCTCAGATGGCCAGAATCAGTTTGCAGGTAAATCCCAATCTGCCCAGGGTTAGCTTGTGAACATAAACCATATTAAATGAACATAGGATCCATAAATGACAACATAGCAAGAAAAGGCCAAGCCTCTGAGTTTGAGATTATAGCTGAGTGAATGTCTCATCTCAGAATCAATATCTTGTTTAACAGGCATTCTCCATAAACAAAACGGGCCTGGGGAGAACACTTTCATGGCTCAGCACAGTTGCTCAGTGAGGAGGTAATCAGTGAGGCATAGCCCTGGAGGGAAGAGAGAGGATGTAAATATTCATCTGCCTATGCGAGGTTTGGGGAACTGGAATGTTTTTCCTGACCACTGTGGATTTTTTTAAGCTCACTGATGTCAATGAGACAGCTTGATCAGAAAATAATGTACATGGTTCTGGGTTGATAGGGCTTTTCATATTTGTCATTTTTTTTTGACAATCAACAGCATTAGCCCTGGGATAAATCTGGAAGAAGAGACAACTGATTTTAAATAGAGGGCCATTCAAAATACAAGCAACTCATCCTTTAAAGTCTTAGAAATAGTTAACTGAATATGAAAGACATGTTGATAGGGGTTATTTTCCGTTTGCCTTTATATTTTCATTGTCTAGTAAAGTGGCTGACATGTTCTTGTTCAGCCATTCAGTCATAGCTGACTCTTCATGACCTTGCAAACTATGCTGTCCACGGCGTTTTCTTGTTAAGATACTGGAATAGTTTGCAATTTCCTTCTCCAGTGGATTAAGGCAAACAGGTTAAATGACTTGCCCAGGGTCTCATAGGTAGTGTGCGTTTGAGGCCAGGTTTCAAAGCAGGTCCTCCTGACTCCAGGCCCAAAGCTCTATTAACTGAGCCCCCCTAGCTGCCCATGATTGACTTATGGTAGGTTTTTTTTTTTTACTTTTGAACATCTGTTTTTCTAAAACCTTGAGTTCCAAATTCTCTCCCCTCTTCCCTTACCCTCCACCCTCCCTAGGAAGTCAAGCAATTCAACATAAGCCACATGTGTATCCTTATGTATAACCCTTCC
>CM053624.1:20112887-20129782 GCA_028646595.1 Phalanger gymnotis
AGATGTTTGACTTATCCTTTTTTAAGATTTTTTCAAAGTTTTAAACAAATATAAAAACAAATACACGAGAAAAGAAAAAGAAACATTTTAAATATAACTATTAAAGATTAAATACAAAATAAGAAAAGAAAAAAAAGCATTGCCACATGCACAGCAGAACATGAGAGGATTCAAAATATTCAGTAATAAATTTCCATTTCAAAAAGTCTATGTAATATATGGTATGTTTTTTGTCAGAGCTGTCCATCTTTTCTTTGCTTCCTTGTAAGTTTTCTTTTTTTTCTCTACTGTGCACTTTTTTGCTTTGTTCTTTTTTCTCCTTTCCTTCCCCCCAAAGAAGGCTACAATTAAGCACAGATATATTTATATACACATACACACATATGTATATGTATTTATACATATATATACATATATATGTACACACATATATCTATATCTATATATGTGTATATATATGTATATATATATATATATATATATATATATATATATATATATATACACAGAGAGAGAGAGAGAGAGAGTTATACATTCATATCGACCTATATAAGACCATACTATACTTATTTGTCCTTCATTTCTCTGAGAGTGGGTAACCTTTTTGTTAATAAGTCTGAATCTTTCCATATTCTTCCAAGTCCACCAACTCTTCCTTTGCTGTACCACAGCAATATTTCAACCTGACACTGTCTAGTTATTGTAAATAATCCAAAACAACATTGATGAATATGGCTGATATATAGTGTAGTTTCTGTTTTTTTTTCTCTTTTGATTGAATCTGCTTTAGCCTTAACTTGATCTGAGATCATGATTACTACCCCTTACTTTTTTTCACTAACAAGCACTACTCCTGCTCTTTATTTTATGTTTGTGTGTATCTCCTCTATCCTATCCCTCCAGACTTCTCTACTTTACTTCTACAAGCTACCTTGCTATTACTTAACCTACACCCTAAACAGGGATCACTCCTTTGTCCTCCCATTCCATTAATCAAAACATTCTTGTATAGTGCCCTGTATCCTATTCCCTCACCCTCCCCTCTAAAAATCAATCCTTTATCCTCTCCCCCTCCCTATCTCCTTAGCTTTTTTTTATTTCTTTCTGAATTTATAAGAATTTTATTTCCTTCTGGGTATATATGTGTTCTCTCTTAAATCCATTACTGATGAAAGTAGGGTTCCAGGATTACCAGCCCTCCTCCCTCATCTAATTTCTTTGTCATTTCTTCCTCTTGCACCTCATTTGTATTAGCTAATTACTCTTTTTACCTGTTCCTAAACAGTTGACTTATTCTTTATTAAATAAATTAGAAAATAAGAGACTCTTTGCTACTCAAACACCCCTTAACAACAGAAATGCAAGAGGTATGAAAAATTGCAGCTGACAAGGACAGCAGTAGAAACACAGTGGATAATGGAAAGACCAGTAAATTTCTAAATGTACACAAGGAGGGGTGAGCAAAAGTCCCATAGGGATAAAGTGAAGACTGAGATGGAGGTATTATGGAAAGAACCTGGCAACACCATGCCTACAGCTGAATGCTTCTTTTGTGGGACTACATTATAACACAGTAGGGTATATACAAAGGGAGAGGGGATTAGGGAGATAGAGAGGATTAAATGATGTCCCAGGGTCAAATCAAGGACAATTAATGAAAGGAAAGTAACCTTTGCAATCTCAGAAAGATAAAGTCTACCAAAGAATGGGTGAGAGAGGAAAACTTGGAAAGAAGAGAGGAAGGAAGGATACTTCAATATGGAGGGGGGAGGAATTCCATGGATGAATGTTCTTATGAGTAAAGAGAGATGGACAGTGATGTGCGATGACTAAAATGTTCATACCCTTTGAACCATAGACCCTATTACTGAGCTTATATACCAAGGAAGCCATTGATAAAAATCAGTTCCCCATATATACCAGAATACTTGTACCAGCATTTTTTATGATAGGTAAAATTGGAAACAGACATGATTTCCATCAATTGGGGAATACCTAAATAAATTGGGGTGATAAACGTCATTGAATATCACTGTTCTTTAAGAAATGAAGTGTGTGATGGACACATAGAAGCATGGAAAGATATATATGAACTGATGCAGATTGCAGTAAGTGGAGTCAAGAAAACATACAAGTAACTATAATAATAGAAATGGAAATAACAAGTAAACACCAAAAAATCCAAAGTTAATGTTACAAAATTATAAAGACCAAGTGGGAATTAAATTTAAAAAATCATGAGAAGACATCCACAACCTACTCCTTCATAGAGTTTGGGCATTCACAGCTGAAGTTTTTCTCTTTTTCCTCTCCACAAAAATACTATATTACATGGGATAAGTCTCTTGGAAGGGGAGAGAAAAGGACACGTTACACTATGATGATGTAAAAAATAGAAACCATCAAGGAAAGATTTAAATTTTTTAAAAATACATATTTTTGAATATAATACAATCATCTCATCTTTTTTATTATCAGATCTAAATGCTAGTTTCTTAACCTAATGTTAAAAACAATAAAAATGGCTCCTAACCTGACTGATGGACCTAATGGAAGTTTTCTGATAGGGTGTGGCCAAGAGTTTTACAGAATGAGATAGGATAGGTCCTTATCTTCTTCAGTGAAGGTCATGATCTGCTCAGTGTTAATGGAAATCATGAAAGAAGTGGAATAATAGGCATTTATGTCATTTAACATGTTCAATGGGCTTCCTTGTAAGTGTTCCTTCATTATTATAATGAACTTGACTCACTTATATGAAGCTTCATTCACTCAACGACCTTCCAGCAGTCCTTGGTAATATAACAATGATCATTTTCTTATTGTTCAAAAAGAGAAAAGATAATAAATTTTATTCCATAACCTGACATCTGAGATGTTATTTGAACCAAAGTTTTCTGTCTTCAGAGCAAACCTAGAACACAGTCAATTCACACAGTTATTTGGACATATTGTGTGAAAAACAAACAAACACTTATCTAGATGGTTTGTATGATCTCTCACATCATGGACTATGATGTCTACCAATAAATAAACATATAATTATGAAAAATGAATAGATAGCTAGTTGATAGCACAATGATATAGTCAAAATAACACTTTTTTAAATTTGGGATACCTGGCTTTGATAATTGGCTTAGTAATGGTATGACATTGGGCAATTAATTTAACTCTTCTGTTGCTTTACGTTCTCATTGTTATCTGTAAATTGGGGTTACTTATGCTCACTTTAGTGACTTCTCTCTTCACATGTACACACATACGTGTGTGTGTATATATACATATATACACATGTATACATATACTTATGTATATACATGTACATACATATACATATGTACATATACATACACACACATATATATATATATATTTATATATATGTATATATATGGGGTGTTAGTGGGTGGGGTCTTGTATGAAGAGGCAGAGCTATTGGAACTTCTGCTGTGGAAACTCCCTCCACTGAATCTGTTCAGAAATTTATCTGTGTGTTATAGTCTTTGAGTATGGTCTGGAAATACTGAGAGATAGGTGACTTTGGCTATAACATGGCTACATGGTAATACAGCCAATATATGTTTGAGACAGCACTCAAAAATCTGTCTTCCAATCACTTAGACTTGCCCTCTATCCCTCATACCTTGCAATATCTTGCTATATGAATGTCAGTCATTACTCTTAATCCCCTTGTTATTGATATACTGACTCATCTAATAATAATAGCATAAGCAAACATAGCAAATCATAAATGAGTCGTCTACTGATTGGGGTCTATGGGATTTTAGAAAAAAGGAAGATTTTCACGGGCCATGGCAGCCAGGGGTCTTTGTAAAAGATTAACTATCATTCAACTTTAGGAGTTTTAGGCCATCTGAGTTACCTGTGTGGCAGCTTCAAAAGATATACTCTTATAATGAGAATAGGAAGCGCTTTCCTCTATGATCCAATTATGTATATGTATATGTCTAAGGATTTAATAGTGAATGAATTTGTCATATTTCATTATTCTCAGCTATAATAACTAATTTGATAATTTCAATGTTTGGAATAAAGGTACAGGGGCATAGGGACAGCAAGTTGACATAGTGGATAGAATGCTGGACTTGATGTCAGAAAGACTCAACATCTTGAGTTCAAATCTGGCCTCTGACACTTAATAGCTGTGAGACCGTGGGCAAGTCACTTAATACTGTTTGCTTCAGTTGCTTATCTGTAAAACGAGCTGGAGAAGAAAATGGTGAACTACCCCAGTATCTTTGCCAAAAAACCTCTACAAAAAAGCAAAACCAAAAACAAAAAGTCAAATGGCATCTAAAGAGGTGGATATGACAAAAATGACTGAATAATAACAAATGGTGCTCTAGTAGCTAGAGGAATTAGGAAGAGCATACACCTAGACTTACTTCTTACCTCTACTGTCTATGTAAACATGGGCATTTCACTTATCCTTTCAGTTCCTCAGCCATCTGTCCAAAATCTGTTTCAAAGAAGATAACAATCTGAAATCATAGAGGAAATTTTTCCAATGGAAGATCCCTACCTTGGTTAAATTATGTGCCTGGACCCATCAAAATAGCTAGAAATATTTAGGTTATATTATTATTAACTACAGAATTCAGTGTTTAATTATTAGTTGTTCTTATCTGTGAGGCCAGGAACTATTTTATACATATAAAATTAATATCTGTAATTGAAATATATGTGATGAATAACTTGCATTACCAATGTCAGTATAAAGAACTCTGTAATTAGAATCGGATGGCAGTGCGAATCTTGGCTCTGTGCTTACTACCAGCAAAACACTGGACAAGTCACTTGACTTATCTGGTCTTGTTTCTTCATTTGTAAAATGAATAATTTGGCCTAGATGAGCCCAGAGTCTCTACCTATGTCTAGAATTCTATGATTTAAATATCGCAATCTTATCCACAATTGAACAACTTTCCCAGTCATCATATCTTTCCATCTCTAAAATCATTCTGTGAGATAATGTAACTATTTTTGTATCAGTGTTGTAAATGGAGAATGTGAGGTTCTGAAAGATAAAGTCCCTGCCCAGGTAGATCAATATCAGAGTCAAGATTTGCACAGGATGTTTCCTGGCTTTGAGTCTAGTGTGTGTGTGTGTGTGTGTGTGTGTGTGTGTGTGTGTGTGTGTGTGTGTGTGTGTGTGTGTGTGTGTGTGTGTGTGTGTGTGTGTGTGTGGTTTATTTGTTTCCTTTGTCTTCTTTATTTTCTTCCCCTCCCCAACTATATATCACCAGGTTTCTCAACTCCATCCTTACGTTTCCTGATGATTCATTGACAGTCAAGTTACCTTCCCTTGGTATTTCTCAAAGTCCCCCATACATTAGCATACATTGTGTTGGATATTCACATTATTATCAAAGGACAAATTACCAGGGTTACAGTTTGAATAGATTTCACCCATTAGTACCTAAAGCTTAATCATTAAGAAACCAATTTAACTGCCCATTTCTAAATCATAAAAAAGCCTTTCAAATATGTTGAGCTTTACTATGAAACACTATTAATAGTTACTTTACAATGCCTGAGAAAAGTTGATGAGGGCCCCTCAAATTCATTACTTCCCAATTTTTTGTGTATTTTAATGGGCCATTTATCCCACTGTATAGTGACATTTCCATTAATACTCATACTTTGAATTACTTCAATGAAATGTTTCATAGTCAGGAAAATAGAGGGTGCTTTCTATTCATTTAGAGCTATTGTTACTGACAGGGAAAAAATAGAGACAGCTGATAATTCAATAATTTGCACATTTCAGATACTTTAGGAACATGTGGTAGCTTACAAATTAATCTTTTGAACTTAGTCTTAGATGACTGATACCTGGAATTTCAAGCTTTCCTGGTGCCGCCTTTGGTGTGTGGAGTAGCTTGTACATAGGAGAAATCATTCTTAGATTAAGGTAACTCTCTCCAGGTCAGTGTTCTTAAGATTTCTGTGTC
Source organism: Phalanger gymnotis (assembly GCA_028646595.1). Classification (NCBI taxonomy): domain Eukaryota; kingdom Metazoa; phylum Chordata; class Mammalia; order Diprotodontia; family Phalangeridae; genus Phalanger; species Phalanger gymnotis. The sequence continues at coordinate 20,118,863 of CM053624.1, forward strand.
AGTGACCCCATAAAAAGTCTGATGAAACCTTCCTCTCAGAAAAAAATCTAAATTAATAAAATAAAATTCATAGGATTACAAAGGAAATTAATAAAATTTAAATATCACCTTCAAAGCATTAACAAAATCATGGACCTATATTTAGAGCCTCTACTTTGGTGAAATGTCTTGTCATTTCAACGCAAATCTGCAGTGTGACAGGGAAGGCACAAAAGCTAATATAGCCTTGTCAGCCCTAAAAGCTTCATCTTATCCAAGAACGTGATGTTGTTGCTATATTCTACTCTTGCCACATTATTGGTGTCATGATAACCCATATGTGTTCAGTTCCAGGCACTATACTTTAAAGAGGGCAGTGATTAGCTAGAAATCATCATGAGGATGTTAATCAGGATATTTAAGGATATCATTATCAAGCCATAAAACGAATGATTAGCCAAGAGAAAAGACAATTGCATATGAATGAATAAATAAAAATAATTTACTACGGTCTTACTGTGGACCATGAATGGTGCTAATCACTGGGGATGCAAATGAAAAATATGAAATATGAAGGGGGGGGCTTACATTCTAAGAAGATAGACAATACCTATAAGAGAATTTTTATTTGGGAAGTTGAAAGGTTGATGAATGTACTCTTCAGGTATAGAATGCTACACCCTTACCAGGAGCAGTGACAGAATTGATTTTATTATGGTTTCTGAACCAGAAAGGAGGGCAGGGAAATATGCAGGCCAACAAAAGCTATGTGTGTGTATGTACATGCATGTATATGTGTGTATACATGTGTATACATGTGTATACATATATACCTGTACATACATATGTACATATGCGTATATACCATATTAAAATAAATCATTACTGAATTGGGTGCTGGATATTGTAGGGCATTGAGGAAACCGTCAAGCAGCAATCACTTCCCAGTACAGAAATTCTAGGGACAAAAGGGGTAATGACTCCATTTAACCTGGAAAAGAGAAAACTTATTTGGAGGCATGATAGTTATCTGAAAGCATCTGAAGTGCTATAGTATGGAAGAAATTTAAACTTGTGCTGCTGGACTTCCAAAGATAGAACTTGGTGAGATGAATGGAAGCTGCAATCAAGATGATTCAGGCTGGGTGAAAGGAAATACCTGCTACCAATTGGAACTATTTAAAAGTAGAATACATGATGCCAGAAGGTGGTGCCTTCTCATATAATGGAAGTCTTTAAATAAAGACTGGATCACTTAGAAAATAGTTTATAGAGGGAATCTTGGTTAGATAGAGGTTGAATTAGATGACCTCTCAGTAACTTCCAAATAAGAGATTTTGCAATTTTCTGACTTTTAATGATGGCCACAATGATGAGAACACATTGAGCACACCTTATACTTTTGAATACATTAATTCATTTACTCTTCCCCTTAACCCATATCTTTAATCCTTGAATGAATTTTGTGAGCTAGAAAATATGACTTTGGTTGTATTATTTTTTTACAGATTAAAAAATTGTGCATTATAGAAGAGAAATTACTTTTAGGGACTTATCATTGATAAAGTACATGACTTGGAGTCTTGAAGTCTTGACTTAGAATTCCACACGAGACACTTAGCTCTGTTACACTGATTAAATAGCAGAACCTTTCTGGATCTCAAACTATTAACTGGCGAGATGAAAGGATGCTCTCAGTGTACTTAAAGTTTTCTTCTCATGATAAATCCATGATCCTAAAATACACAATCCCTCCTTGTTATGGGAGAAGGGCTTGCTTAGATCAATAAAACTATGAACTCCACCATGCAGGGTTACCCAAGATGGATAGGTCATAGTAGAGAGTTCTGACCAAAAATATTCCACGGGAGAAGAAAAAAGGCAAATCACTGCCATATCTTTGCCAATAAAACTCCATGGACAGTATTACTAATGCTAAAAGATATGACACCAGAAGATAAGCCCCTAAGGTTGAAAGGTGTCCAACATGTCACTGGGGCAGAGCAGATGACAACTGCAAGTAGTTACAGAAAGAATGAAGCAGCTGGGTCTAAGCCAAATGGAAGCTCAGCTGTGGATGTGCCCGGTGATGAAAGAAAAGTCCAATGCTATAAAGGTCAATATTGCATAGGAACCTGGTATGTAAGATCTACAAATGAAAGCAAGCTGGATATTGTCAACAGGTGATGGAAAGATTAAACATTGACATCTTTATGTCAATAAACTTAAATGAATGAAAAAAAATGAATTTAATTTAGGATTAGCATTTTAAATGCTGCTTTCAGCAAGAATTCATTAGAACAAATAGAGTGACCTTCATAGGCATTAAAAGGGAGAGAAGAGCAGGACTGGGATATAATCTCAAAATGATATAATATCTATTCAAATCCAGGTCAAGCCATTCAACATCACAGTAATGCAAGTCTATGCTCTGATCACTGATACTTAAGAGGTCAAAGGTCCTCAGGTCTATGAAGTCCTGCAATATCTATATTTTTTTTAATGTCACATTCATCATAGGAGACTGGAATGCTAAAGTAGAAAATCAAAGTAGAAATTTCGAGTAACAGGCAAGTTTGGCTTGGAGCACAAAATGAAGCAAGGGAGAGAATGATAGTTTTGTTAAAAACTTGCTGGTCATAGCAAACACTCTTTTTCAACAACTCAAAAGATGAGTCTACACATGGACATCACCAGGTGGTTAATACAGAAATCAGATTGATTATATATTTTGTAGCAAAAAAGTGGAGAAGTTCTATACATTTAGTAAAAATAAGACTTAGAGCTGATGGTGGCTCAAATCATGAACTTCTGATTACAAAATTCCAACTTAAATTGAAGGAAGTCAGGAAAATCAACAGAAATTTGAAATGGAAGTGATTAACAGATTTAAGAGATGAGATTTGGCATATGGAATGTCTGAAGAAATATGGCTGACAACGCTGAAAAAGTGGCAGCAAACAACACCCCTACAAAAAAAAAATTAAAACTTATCAAAGAAGAAGAAGAGAAAGAAATGAAAATGGCTATTTGATGAGTCTTTACAAATAGCTGAGGAAAGAAGGAAAGTGAATAGTAAGGAAAATATATACCCAAATGAATGCCGAATTCTGGAGAATATATATAAGGAGAGATAAGGTTTTCTTAAATGAGCAATGCAAATAAATAGAAGAAAACAATAGAATGAAGAAGATAAGATATCTCTTCAAGAAAATCAGAGATATCCAAATTGTTTCCTTTCTCAAAAGGGGTCAGGAGAAAATTTGGAATGATAATTTTTAAGAAAATATTAAATTGCTCTTTCTAGCAAGTCCGGAACCAGACTGCGCAAGATGGGCCGAGTGATCCGTGGTCAGAGGAAGGGTGCGGGCTCCGTCTTCCGCGCTCACGTGAAACAGGAAAGGGGCCGCCAAGCTCTGGGCAGTTGACTTCGCCGAGAGGCATGGCTACATTAAGGGTATAAAGGACGTGATCCACGATCCAGGCCGAAGGGGTCCTCTTGCAAAAGTAGCTTTCCGGGATCCTGACTGATTTAAAAACGAGGACAGAGTTGTTCATTGCATCATGAAGGCATCCATACCGGCAGGTTTGTGTACTGTGGTAACAAAGCTCAGCTCAACATTGGCAATGTCCTCCCAGTTGGCACTATGCCTGAAGGGGCCATAGTGTGCTGTCTTGAAGAAAATCCTGGGGACCGGGGTAAGCTTGCCCGTGCATCTGGAAACTGTACTACAGTGATTTCTCACAATCCTGAAACCAAGAAGACACGAGTGAAGCTACCTTCAGGCTCTAAGAAAGCGATCTCCTCTGCAGACAGAGCTGTGGTTGGTGTTGTTGCTGGAGGAGGTCATATCGATAAACCTATCCTTAAGGCAGGTCATGCCTACCACAAATACAAGGCCAAAAGAAACTGCTGGCCTCGTGTCCCGGGTGTGGCCATGAATCCTGTGGAACATCTCTTCTGAGGAGGTAAACACCAGCATATTGGAAAACCATCCACCATTCGAAGAGGCGTACTGGCCGACTTCGGGGTACCAAGACTGTACAGGAGAAGGAGAACTAAAGTACAGAATCCTGACAATAAAATTATTTTTGAAATTGTAAAAAAAAAGAAAATATTAAAATTATTTTTACCTGTAATGGGAGAATAAAAAACTGAACGATCTTTTTAAAAGAAAATCAGAGATATTAAGGGAATGTTTCATGCAAAACAAGGCATGATAAAAGTAAAAAAAAAAAAAAAAAGATAGGAACTTAACAGAAGTCTAAAAGATTAAGAAGTGTCAAGAATACACAGAAGAACTATGCAAGAAAGATCTTAACATCACTGATAACCACAATGATATGGTTACTGATACAGAACCAGAAATGTTTGCGAATCAACTCAAGTGCACCTAAGGAAGTGTTGCTAATGACAAGGCTAGTGAACATGACCTTATTCCAGCGGAACTGCTTAGAAGATGAAATTTTCAAAGTGATGTAATAATGTGCCTACAAATTCAGAAAACTCAGCAGTGGCAACTGGATTAGAAAAGATCAATTTAAATCCTAATCCTAAAGAAGAACAATTTCAAAGAATGATCAAACTACTGAACAATTTTGCTCATTTAACAAACCATCAAGGTTATGCTTAAGATTCTGCAAGCTAGGCTTTAGCAATATGTGAACCAAGAATTGCCAAAACTGCAGGCTTTTCTTAATGAAAAATATTTCATTTTTCCTAAAACAATTATAAAAACAAAAATATGAAACAAATTTTAAAACAATTTTAAAAATTTGTTATTTAAAATTTTGGGCACCAAATTCCCTTCTTCCATCTCCTCCTTCCTAGTAAGCAATTTAATATAGATTATACATGTGCAATGATGCAAAACACATTTCTAAATAAATCATGTCATGAAAGAAGACATAAACAAAGAAAAAAATGAAGTGAGAAATAGTATGTTTCAATCTGCATTCAGACTCCATTAGTTCTTTCTCTGGATGTGAATAATATTTGTTTGATTGTTTGTTTGTTTGTTTTTTCCCTCAAAGTGAGATCTTTGGCATTAACTTGGATCATAGTGTTACTAAGAATAGCTCAGTCATACAGTATTGTTGTTACTGTGTACAATGTTTTCCTCATTATAATCATTTCACTTTGCATCAATTCATGTAAGTCTTTCTAGTTTGTTTGTTTTTTTTCTTTCTGGGATCATGTTGGTCATCATTTTTTGTAGTAAAATAATATTCTGTTTCCATTATATACCACGACTTGTTCAGTTATTCCCCAATTGATGGATATCCCTTCACTTTCCGATTCTTTCCCACCGCAGAAAGAGTTGCTATAATATTTTTTTGTGCAAATATGTGCTTCCCCCCACCCCTTTTTCATGATGTCTTTGGAATACAGAGCTAGTAGGGGTATTGCTGGATCAAATGGTACACAGTTTTATAGCCCTTTAGAGCCAATAGTTTGAAATTGTCTTTTGGAATGGTTGGATCAGTTCACAAGTCCACCAGTAGGGGATTATTATGTATTTCTCTTCATCTCCTTCCCCCATTTCTCTCTCTCTCTCTCTCTCTCTCCCTTCCTCCCCCATTTCACCCTTTTCTTTTTCATCAGTGTTTTGCTTCTGACCACCACCTCCACTATTTACTCTCCCTTCTGTTAATTCTCCTTTATTTTATCCCATTGTCCTCTTATTTCATATATGGCAAGATAGATTTCTATATGCAACTGATGGTGTATGTTATTCGTTCTTTGAGCCAATTTTGATGAAATTAAGTTTTGTGTTTTCCTCCCACCCCCACCAGAAATTTCCTTCAATATAATAGGTATTTATCCAGTTCACATCAACCTGCCCTCTTCTCCTAGTGCAATCTTCTTTTATACTCCTTAAATTTTTTATTTCATCCCATCACAGTTTGCTTATACCCATGCTTCTGTCTAAGTATACTCCTCCTAACTGCCCTAACAGTGACAAAGTTCTTAAGAGTTAAAAGTGTTATCTTCCCATGTAGGTATGTGAACAGTATAAGCTTATTGAATCTTTATGTTTTCTCATTTCTGTTTATCTGTCTATGCTTCTCTTGAATATTATATTCGAAAGTTAATTTTTTTTGTTCAGGTATTTTCCTTTCATTTGGGATATTTGAAAATTTTCTGTTTCACTCAATATCCACTTTTTCCCTCCAAAGGATTACATTTAATTTTGTTGGATAGGTCATTCCTGATTGTAATCATATCCTTTTGCTTTCTGGAATATCATATTCCAAGCCCATTGATGCTTTAATTTAGAAGCTGCTACATCCTGTGTAATCATGACTGTGGCTCCACAATATTTGAAGTGTTTCTTTCTGGTTGTTTGCATTATTTTTGCCTTGACATGGAGCTCTGGAATTTGGCTATACTATTTCTGAGAGTTTTCATTTTAGAATCTCTTTGAAGAGGTTGTCAGTGGATTCTTTCTACTTCTCTATTACCCTGTGCTTCTAGAATATCAGGGCAGTTTTCCATGATAATTTCTTGAAATATATTATTAAGGCTTTTTTAACATGGCTTTCAGATAGCCCAATAATTCTTAAATTATCTCCTTTGGATCTATTTTTGAGGTTTTTCAAGTGAGACATTCAAATTTTCTTCTTTTTATTCTGATGATTTTGCTTTATTGTTTATGTTTCATAGAGTCATTAGCTTTCACTTGTCCCATTCTGAATTTTAAGGATTTTTTTCTTCAGTAGTTTTTGTAATTCTTTTCCATTCAGACAATCCTATTTTTTAAAGAATTGTCCATTTTCGGTGAATTTTTGCATATCATTTCCCTTTTTTTTTTTTTTTTGCTTTTTTCACTGAACTGTTGACTCTTTTTTTCATGATTCTCTTGCATCACTCTCATTTCTTTTCCTGATTTTTCTTACTTTTCTTATTTGATTTTTCAAAAATCATTTTTGATCCCTTCTAGAAGTTCTTTTTAAGACTCATTCTAATTCAAATTTATCTTGGAGGCTACACATAGAGTTTTTTTTTCATTGTTGTCTTCTTTTGAGTTTTTTTTTTTTTTGTCTTCCCTGTCACAACAATAACTTTCTATGGTGAGGTCCTTTCCCCTCCTCATTTTTTCAGCCTATTTTGTGACTTTTAGCTTTATGTTAATTTAGGCTTTATTGCTGCGGAAATGGGGGCACTTTCCTAAGCTTCTTGTACAGAAGGCACAGGGGCCTTGCTACATCCTGTGCTGCAGCTTTGGGTCTTGCTGCTGGCCTGTCCTAGGGCTCAAGGATTCTTTGATGGCTTGCTGGGGAACAGATGCGTCATTTGCTGGATTCTGTTCCCCTTTTACCCAAATGAAACAGAAATTTCCTGCTAACTTAAGTTTTCTTAGGTGGAACATTGTTTTACCCCACCCTTTTGTTGGTTTTGCCCCTCCAGAATTCATTTTGAGTTATTATTTCATAGTTGTTTGGAGTTTAATTTTGTACAATTCATGTGAGTTCCTGCTATCCTCCACCTTTATAACTGATGCCACATCCTAGGCTGGTTTTGAAAGAGACAGAAGAAGCCACGAACAAATTGTTGACATTTGCTGGATTATCGTGAAAGCAAGGATGTTCAAGAAAAACATCTATTTATGCTTCATTGACTATACTAAATCCTTTGACTGTGTGGATCAAAATAAAATCTGTCAAGTTCTGAGACAGGTGTACCAAATTATCTTACTTTTCTCCTGAGGAACATGTGGCAAAAACAATTAGAACTGAACATGGAACAATTGGTTGGTTTAAAATTGAAAAGGAGTACACTAGGGCTGTATATTATCACTTTATTTATTTAACTTAATGAAGAGTGTGTCATGCAAAATGCCAGGCTGGACAAATAAAAAATTGGAATTAAGGTAGCCAAAAGAAATATCAATAATCACAGATGTGCAGACAATAGCACTCTCATGGCAGAAAGTGAAGAGAAATTAAGAAGCCTCTTGATGAAGGTGAAATAGAAAAGTGAAAAAAAAAACTGGCTTGACACTCAACATCAAAACATCTGAGATCTTGGCAACTTCTCCCATCACTACCTGGAAAATAGAGGGACAATAAATGGAAGCAGTGTCAGATTTTATATTCCTGTGCTCAAATATCACTGCAGAAAGCAACTGCAGCCACAAAATTATAAGGGGCTTTCTCCTTGAAAGAGAGGCTATGGCAAATCTGAACAGCATTACTAAAAATCAGAGATGTCACCCTGCTAGCAAAAGTCAATTATAGGCTATTGTTTTATAATAATGCATGGCTGTGAGAGTCGGGTTATAAGGAAAGCTGAATGCTTTTAAGTTGAGGCAATGGAAAAGATTTTTGAGAGTCCCTCGCACAGCAAGGAAATAAAATGAGTCAAAACTTAAAAAAATTAATTTCAAGTACTTGTTGGAAGGACAAATACTGAAGCTGAAACTTAAATATTTTGGTCACATAATGAGAAGATGGAAGTCATTGGAAAAGACCTTGATGTTGGGAAAGATTAAAGGCAAAAGGAGAAGGAAAAGATGAGATGGATAGACACTGGCATGGAAACAATTAATATGAACCTAGAAAGACTTTGAGAAAGAGTGGAGGATAGAAGGGGCTGCCGTTAGAAATATCTGAATGAATGAAGAACAAAATTCATGATTAATTTCTTAGGTATAGGAAACCAATATTTAAAGATGTTGACTGACTTCACTGAGATGTTGAATGCTAAGTGGAAAAGTCAGAAAATGAAACCAGATGTTTTTTAATAACTAAAGATTGTACAGGGACTGACTCAAACCCAAGTCCCTTTACTCTGAATATTTATTTTGCATTTCCTTCAAATCTGCTGCAAAGTGAGATATCCATTTTATCCATGGGAGAAAAATAAACAAACAAATTCTCTCTAACTCTGGTATTATTTAATCATTCAAAACCTGTTCATATACATTTCTTTGCATTAGTTTTCAGCCCCAGGGCACCCCACCAATTTGATTGAAAAGGAATGTGAACACAGGAGCTTCTACTTTTCTATGCTTTCCACAATGCCTACTCTATATATAGTAGTATGTGTGTGTGTGCACATATACACACATACACACACATACACACTTTTTTTTGCTTAAAATTGAAAATAGGAGATGCAGTAGAAAGCACAAGCATGAGAATTACTATTCAATGATACTAGAGAAAAAGGTTGCAGCATTCTTTCATTCTAGGGATGTTTACTCATAGTATATCAGTATTGCAATTTAATTGCCAATATTACAATGAGAAGAATCTTAGATAATGTTCTAGCCTTTCTAGTTTTCTTAAGTTTAAATGAAGAGGTTGAAGTCAGCAACATTTCTTTGGGCTTCTTGCTATAAATTTTTGTATTACTCTGCTTTTATGGACTATCTAAGGCACTGAATATTATAGGCTTCAGATTTTCCCAATAACAATTGCTTAGTAAAGAAAGGCAATATTGTAATTATATTGGAAATAAATCACCTATTAATGATTTAGGTGCTTGTAGGGTCAATTTTCCTCATCTCTACTGATTACCAATCATAAAAGGTGTCAGGAAAGTGGGCCCCTGCATAGGTTATTTTTTTAACAAGTAAATTTCTTAATTGTTTTTTTTTTTTAAATTCAGGATATTGAGTTTGGAAAAGTAGAGAAAAAGTAGCTACTGAGTTCAGAAATAGCCAGTGTAGTTTCATTTTCAGGATATAGTCTATTCTTCCTTGCCAAATCTTGTCATTTTAATTTTCATATCATCTTTCAGTTTTAACTCTGGTATCCTCTAACACCACCACCAAGCAGATTCAGGCCATAATCACCTCATGCCTTTTCTCCTGGCTGCGAGTCTTTCCCCACTCCAATTCATCTTCCATTCTGTCAGCATGGTTTTCCTAAGGCAAAGGCCTGATTGTTCCCTACTTCCTTCCTCCAAGTAGCTTCTTACTACCTATAACTTAAACTCCTATTTATGCTATTAAAATCTGTTCACAATCTGGCCTCTTTCTCTCTTGACAGTCTACTCATGCATTTTTCCTTTCTATGACTTCTTCAGGCCAACCAAAGCAGTTCTTTCACTACTCCTCCCACACAATGCTTCACTACACATCTCTGTGCCTTTGTACTAATTGTCCTGTATCTCTAAAATGTTGCCCTTCTTCACCTTTGCTTCTGAGAATACTTGGCTTCTTTCATCTACTAGAAAATAGAAAATGATTGAAGTTCCTCTGGATCCAAACACAGGACTCTTTCCCCCACATCTCGTTGGTTCTTGATTTTCTACATTCTAGGATCATAGCAAAGGAGGTCAAAGGTACCTTAGATACCATCTAATCTAATCCTTCAGTTTGTAGATGAGGAAAGTGAGGCCCAGGGAGGTTAATGACTTACCGAAAGTCAAACAAGTAGGAAATATAAGTTTGGAATAAATTCTTTGCCAAATATGTGAATATCTAGTTGTAGTTCACCAAATGAATACAGACATTTCTATATTTCATGTCTATATGAAGTCATTTGTATATTACATGTGTACATATAGTATATTATATATAAATATCAGGCACACAAATACACAATAATGAGGATCATGTAAGAAATTGTTTTAGTAAAGCACTGGAAAAGAAGGGAATTCATTTTAATCATCAGAATTATGGCTAGTTATATGTACACAAAAATTGATGCTCTAAAATATTAAAAAAATTGGAATCTAATTTTTATCCATTTGTGGTGATTAAAACATGATTACATTCTTTTTTTGAGAGGCACTAGATATAATTGAAATTAATCTTTGCTTACTGAATATCAGATTTAATTTAAGCCCATTTTGTATATTTGTTTATTTTTAAAAACTTGTATTATTATATTTTATATATATACATAAGTGTGTGTACACTCACATAAATATATGTGTGTATGAATATGTGCGTGTGTTAATTTAAAAGCTATCATGTTCCTCCCCCT
>CM053624.1:20130282-20152578 GCA_028646595.1 Phalanger gymnotis
GAGAAAAGTGTATGAATAGTAATTCTACGATAATGTGGCCTACCAAATGAAAAGCCAAGGTTCTTTCGCTTGTGTCAGTCTCTTCAGAAGGCCATGAATCAACACTGGCAGCTCTTTCTTTGATCCATTCCCATCTGATGTAGTGAAGTGACTCCTTCACTTGTAGGTTTTATTTTGAGGACCATTCTATCAGGGGCCTCCCTTACAGTTATACATGACTTTTTGCAATAAGAAGTTGAGACCTGATGATGTCAACTATGCTTTGGTAGGTCCTCAGGATTTGGATAGACATTTGAATACTCCAAGCATGTCAAGCTTCTCCCAGTGGAATGAGTGAATGAGAACAATTTTGTCCAATGGCCATGAAGGGAGGTGCTATGGAGTGCTTGGAACTTGCTTAGACATTGAAGGCACCAAGGTCGTCCAGTGCATCCTGAGGCACTACAAGTCATTTTGACATTTATCTCGCTGCTGGACTCTGATAACTCTCAGAGATAGGGAGACCGATGATTTTGCACAGCTCTGTTTCACTTAAATCCAATTTATGTGCAAATCAAAAGACGTCACCCATATCTTTTGACCATTTTTGTCTACCTCAGAATCCTCTGGTAATGGGCAAGTGATGAAGCAGTAGATGTGGACACAATGGCAGCTGTAATCAAAATCCTGAATACAGGCAGCTCAGGCACAGGGTCATCTTTTCACTGGACAAAAGCCACAGTGGGATTTGGCAGCCCCCTGGGTGTCTGAGGAGCTTCTTAAAAGACCTCACTGCTCACCTCCTGATGTGAGGAAGGGGCTAGAAAAGGTGCCCTAAAAATTCTCAGTTTCACCCAAACCTGGCCTTATCATTGTGGCAGGTGGGATCTTACCCTGTCATTGAAAAAACACACAAAAAAGCACCAAAACTTTTGCAAAGATGTTTCCCCTTACCTTATGAACAGCATGAGATTGAGTAGACCTTAAAGACAAATAGGTCTTGTTGTGAGAGAACTCAGCAGTTTTAACATCCAAATAGCAGCACTGTGTGAAACAAAGCTGGCCATTGCGGGTCAGCTTAGCAAAGTTAGAGCTGAATAAACATTTTTCTTCAGTGGCTGCAGTGAAATGGAGTATCATGAGGCTGGTGTAGTATTTGAAATCAAAACTAATCTAGTCAACAAAACATGTATGCCTACAAAGAAGAGAATGACAGCTGATGACAATGTGATTGTTACTTGCAGGAAAGTGCCCTGTCACCATTATCGGTGCATATGCTCTTGCTAAGATGAATGCTGATACAGTCAAAGAAAAATTTTTATGAAAACCTGGAGACCCTTATCATTAATATGCAAAAGATGATAAACATAATTCTGGGTGACTTTAATGCCAGAATAAGCACAGACTAGCAGACCTGGTAGGGAGATGTTGAGAAAAAAAGAATTGGAAATAGCAACAGCAATGGTCATTTACTACTGAGATTGTACATCTTATGACCTCATCACCAACACTGAATTCCATTTAACTAAACATAATAAAACTTTGTAGATGCACTCTTGCAGTAAACATTGACATTTAATTGGCTATGTCATTGTTAATGAGAAGAGACAATTAGGATGAGAGTGTGATAAAGGTGATGTCTGTCATGGACTGCTGGACTTATCATAAACTTAACCTCTCTAAGCTAAACACCCCCTTTTAACAAAAGTGACAGCAGCAAGACAAGATGACTGTCAGAAGACTTTATGTCAATAGATTAGAGTGTTTCTCCAAACAAGAACAGTTCATTGCTAACTTGGAGGGAAAGCTGAGCCAACACGTGGTTGGCAACAGGGCAGCAGAAGAGGAATGGATAGCTTTCAGAGATTTGATGTACAGCATCACATTTACTCACTTGGATCAGAACATTCACAAACATCAAGACTGGGTTGACAAAAATGATGGAGGAATTCAGAAGCTGCTAAGTGAAAAATAATAACTCCATAGCATTGCCAGCAGGAGAGTTTGTCTATCTCTACGAAGGCAGCATTTAACTTTCTCAAAAGCAAAGTGCAAGTGAAGCTTAGAGAGATACATGATTCTTGGCTCAGTAAGAAGACATATGAAATTTAGTTTTACACTGATAGTAATAATCCAAAGTGTTTTATGGATACTTATGGGCCAAAGACTCATGGTACATCTCAAATATTCAGTATAGATGGGGCCACATTGAATAAAAATATGATTGGGGGCTGTGCACTTCCATAGTGTTCTCAACAGACTATCGTCAATCAATGTTGAAGCCATTGACCATAGACTTCATGTTGAAGTTAATGCCTCTCTTGCCAAACTTCCAACTGAAAAAGAAGAGATTTTAAATGCTTTGTGGCAAAGTGCCTAGCACTGATTCTATTCCAACTGAGATTTTCTGGGTAGAGGGTCCCCTGTTTATACAAAAGCTGACTAAAATTTTCTGGGTTACATGGCAAGAGGAAATTATCCCCCAGGAGTTCAAGGATGCCTCCATTTTCCATCTCTATTAATAAAAATGTAATATGTTGTCCTGTGACAATCACAGGCACATCTCTCCCTCTTAGTTATTCCTGTAAGATTCTTCCTTAATAGGCCGATCCTTTACCTGGAATATGGTCATCTACCCCAGAGCCAATTTGGCTTCAGAAAGGGACAAGGAATGGTTAATATGGTATTTGCTGCTCATTTCAAGGATAAATGCCAGGAGCAGAACAGAAACTTGTACACAGAATTCCTTGATGCTATCCGTTATGAGGACTTATAGAAAATCATGTAAAAATTTGGTTTCCCAGAAAAATTCATAAAGATTGTACATCAGTTTCATGATGGCATGCTTGCCTGGATTCTAGATAATGGACTATGCTGTTAGGCTTTTCCTGTCACCATTGGAGTGAAGCAGAGCTGTTTGCTTGCCCCCATGCTTTTTAGCATAATGTTTTTAGCTATGGTGTCAGACACATTCAATGAAGATGAAAATGGCATCAAGATTAGCTACTCCACTGTAAGTTAAATTATTTAATTTAAAAAGACTATAAGGCAAGACTAAAGTTGAAAGAGAGACTTCTGGGAGCCAAGATGGTGGAGTAAGCAGTAAAACACCATAACTCTCCCATGTTAACTTCAAAACAACCATAAAATAGCATCACAAAACAAATCCTGGAATAGTAGAACCATCAAAAAACAGGGTGAAATAATCTTTGAGCCCAAGAAGGTTGGAAGATTAGCAGAAAAAGGTCTGAACGTCTGTCTCACTTGGCGGAAGGAAGAATACAGTCCAGGACAGGAAGCATCCCAATAAGCTAGCAGCAAGGTCCACCTCAGCAAACTAGCTGCAGATTCTTAGGCCCAGTGTGGTAGAGAAGGAAAACACCAAAACCAGGAAATGCTTAAACACCTCACCAGCTTCAGCACATTCCAGACACCAGCATTAGGACTGTAGTTCACCACAAGGTAAGCTGTCAGACCCCTATAGTCTGCAGAAGCACAAGACACCAGGGTCCTCCATGGACCTCAAGACAAAATCAGTGTAGAAGCAGATAAACAGCTAGGGCCTAAAACCACTGACATAAGATGCCAGAGACAGTGTCTCTTCCACTCTGGAAGCAGAAATAAAATTTAAAAGGAAGAAAAAAGGCCAAAAAGATGAGCAGAACAACAACAAAAGAATCTGACCGTAGAATATGATGACAGGGAAGATCAAGACACATACCCAGAGGAGAACAATGATGTTAAAACATCTATGGGCAAAACCACAAAGAAAAGTGATAAATGCTCTCAAGCCCAGAAAGAATTCATGGAAGAGCTCCAAAAGAAGCTTAAAAATCATATAAGAGAGGTAGAAGAAAAACTGTGAAAAGAAATGAAGGTGATGCAAGAGAATTATGAAAGAAAAAGCAATCAGCAACTTGGAAAAATGAAACAACTGCTTTAAATGTAAAATGGAAAAGGAGATACAAAAATCTGCTGAAGAAAAAGAAATTGTTTAAAAAGTAGAATTGACTAAATAGAAAAGAAAATACAAAAGGTAACCGAGGAAAACAAATACTTAAAAATTAGAATTTGGCAAATGGAAGCTAATAACTCTATGAGATACCAAGAATCAATCAAACAAATTCAAAATGAAAAAAAAACAGAAGAAAATTTAAAATACCTAATGGAAAAACCAACTTACCTGGAAAATAAATCCAGGAGATACAATGTCAGAATCAATGGACTACTTGAAAACCATAATCCAAAAAGGGACCTGGATAACATCTTTCAAGAAATTATCAAGGAAAACTGCCTTGATATCCTGGAACCACAGGTCAAAATAGGCATTGAAAGAATCTGCTGATCACCTCAGGAAAGAGGGAAAGAGATACCAAAATAAAAACTCCAAGGAACATTAGAGTCAAATTCAGAACTATCAGGTCAAAGGGAAAAATACTGCAATTGGCCAGAAAACATAAAATTCAAATATTAAGGAGCCACAATCAATGTTGCACAGAACTTAGTAGCTGTGACATTAAAAAATTGCAGGTCTGGAACATAAAATTCCAGAAGGTAAAGGAAATATAACTACAACAAAGAATCACTTACCTAGAAAAATTAAGCATAATACATCAAAGGAAAAAAAATGGTCATTCAATGAAATGGAATTATTTCATGCTTTCATAAGAAGAGTAGAATTAAACCAAAAATTTGATCTCCAATATCAAGACCCAAGAGAAGCATAACCAGGTAAAAAAAGAAAAAGGAAAAGAAAACATAAGGGATTCAATAGAGCTAAACTGTTTACACTCCCACATTATAAGATAATAATTGTAATTCATAAAAAATTAATCACTAATGATACAGCTAGAAGGAATATACATAGACAGGGGGTAGAGATATGAGGTGAATTTGAGGGAATGACATAGCAAATAATTAAGAGATGAGAAAGAGTGAGTACACTAGGTATAAAAGGAAGAGAGTATGGGGTAAATTATTTCCCATGAAGAGGCTTAAAAAAACTATTACAGTGGAAGGAAAGAGGGGAGAGTTGGCAATGAGTATCACTTGAACCTTACTCTTATTAGTATTAGCTCAAATCAGGAATATGCACAATTAGTGGAATATAGAGAGCTATCTTACCAACAGGGAAGTAGGAGGGGAGAAGATTAAGTAAAGGATAGTGTAAAGGGCTGACAGAAGGGAGGGCAGATCAGAAAAGGTGGTAGAAAGAATAAAAACACGGGTATTGTTGTAAAGCATGAAAGGAGAGAGAGGACAAAAGAGAAAAAAAATAAGATCGAGAGAAATACACAATTAATCACCATAATTGTGAGTGTGAATGGGATGAACTGTCCCATAAAATAGAAGCAAAAAGCAGAATGGATCAAAAACCAGAATCCTAGAATATGTTGTTCACAAGAAACACACTTGAACTAGTGAGACACACAGAGTAAAAGGTCAAGGGCTGGAGCAGAATATAGGTGAAGTAAAAAAAAAAGAAAAGAAAAGAAAAGAAAGCAGGGGTAGCAATTTGGATCTCAAAGTAAAAGCAAAAATAGACCTATTTAAAAGAGATAAGGGAGGAAGCTGTGTCTTATTAAAATGAAGCAATATCAATACTAAACATACACACACCAAGTGGTATAGTATCCAAATTCTTAAAGGAAAAGTTAAATGAGTCAGAGGAAGAAATAGATAGGAAAACTTTGCTAGTGGGGGACCTCAACAATGCCCTCTCAGAATTCAATTAATCCCACCAAAAATAAACAAGAAACTAAGGAGGTAAAAAGAATATTAGAAAAGTTAGATATGACAGACCTTTAGAGAAAACTAAATTGGAACAGAAGATAATATACTTTTTTTTTTCTTTTTTGCTCTCAGCAGCATACGGCACCTACAGGAAAACTGATAAACCCAAAGATCCCAGTCTTTAAGATAATACCTCAGTATTTGACACTAACTTCTGGGAAAACCAGAAAACAATAGGACGCAAACTAGACATGGACCAACAGCTCACACCATATTCCAAGAAAAGGTCAAAATTGTTGCATGATTTAGACACAAAGGGTGACAACATAAGCAGATTGGAAGAGCAAGGAATCATCTACCTGTCAGATCTATGGGAACAGAATTCACGACCAAACAAGAGATAGAATTAGAAAATATAAAACAGATAATTTTGATTATATGAAAATAAAAAGCTTTTGTACAAAAAAGCCCGATGCAGCCAATATTAGAAGGAAAAGAGAAAGTTGGGAAACAATCTTTAAAGCAAATGTCTCTGATGAAGGTCTTACTTATATATACATATATATATATATACACATATATCATATGTGTATACATATACGTATGTATGTTTAAACTGAGTCAAATTTATAAGGATATAAGCCATTCCCCAACTGATAAATGGTCAATGGATATGAACAGGTAGTTTTAAGATGAAAAAATCAAAGCAATCTATAGAAATGTGAAGAATTACTCTAAATCACTTTTGATTAGAGCAACACATTTTAAAACATCTCTGATGTACCACATCACACCTATCACATTGGCTAATGTGACAAAAAAGGAAAATTATAAATGTTGGAGAGGATGTGGGAAAATTGGAGTACTATTGCACTGTTAGTGGAGCTGTGAACTGATCCAACCATTCTGGAGAGAAATTTTGAATGATGCCCAAAGAGAAACCAAACTATTCATAGTTTTTGATCCAGCAATACCACTACTATGTCTGTATCTCAAACAGATTATGAAAAAAAAGAAAAGGACGTACATGAACAAAAATATTTATAGCAGAGTCAAAATATTGGAAATTAAGGGGATGTCCATCAATTTGGAAATGGCTGAACAAGTTGTGGTATATGAAGGTAATGGAATACTATTGTGCAATAAGAAATGATGAACAGGAAGATGTCAGAAAAAAAAAAAACCTGGAAAGTCTTGTATGAACTAATACAAAGTGAAATGAGCAGATCCAGGACAGGATTGTATCTAGTTTCAGCAATATTGTGTGTTGATTAACTATGAATGACTCAACTCCTCTGCGCAACACAATCATCCAAGACAAGAACAAAGGACTCACGAAGAAAAATGCTGTCCACATCCAGATAAGGAACTGATGGACTCTGAATGCAGACTGAAGCCAACTTTTTTCACTTTGTTATTTTTTGTGTTTTTTTTTCCTTTTGATCTGTTTCTTCTTTCACAACTGTGACTAATATGGAAATATCCTTTACATGATAGTACATGTATAACCTATATCAAATTGCCTACCATTTTCAGAAAAGGAGAAGGGGGGGGGAGAAAGAGAGAAATATTTGGAACTCTAAATCCTGTAAAAACGAATGCTAAAAATTGTCTTGACATGTACTGGGGAAACAAAAATAAAACACCATTTAACAAATAAAGTGGAAAAAGAGATGGTGCATGGCTTTTTATTAGCAGATGATTATGCACTCAGTGCAGCCCCTGAGGCTGAAATGCTACAAAATATTGATCAATTCTCTGCAGCTTGTGCTAATTTTGACTTAACAATGAACACTAAGAAAACAGAAGTTATCTCTTCACCACTCAACAACACACCATCCGTACATGGAATCCTTGGTTGTAGCAATTAGAGAAAACTGTAATACTGTAGATAAGTACATTTTGTTGGCAGTATATACTTTCCAGGAATCTACCCATTGATGATGAGGTTGATGTACAAATTGCCTGAGCTAGCTTAGTGTTTGGGTGGCTCTGAAGGACACAGAAAAGCATGACTGAGAGACAGAAGAAGCATTAGGTGGCCTATTAAACTGAAGGTCTACAGAGCTTTGTGCTGACTCCATTGTTACATGTCTGTGAATACTGGACAGTATACCGGTACCATGCCAAAAAACTGAATCACTGCCACTTGAATTGTCTTCAGAAGATTCTGAAGATCACCTGGCAAAAAAAAAAATGTGACAGACAGCAAGGTCCTAATGAGTTGAATTGCCAAGCATTTAAACTCGAATGCAGAGAGCACAACTCCAGTAGGCTGGCCACATTGTTTGAGTGATAAATATATGTTTCCCTAAAAGATTATTTTACAGAGAAATCACACAAGGCAAGCTTTCACACGGAGGTCAGAAGAAGTAATACAAGGACACTCTCAAAGTCTTTCTGAAGAACTTTAGAATAGATTGTGAGACATGGAAACACTGGCACAGGATTGCACAGCATGGCATGGCTGTAACAAATGTGGTGCTGTGCTCTATGAGCAAAGCAGATCTGCAGGGGCTCAAAAGAAATGTGAGATGTGCAAATGTAGATACTTCTCCACTCAAAATGTTCATATGGAGTATGTGTGTCTGACCTGCGGCAGAACTTCCCAGATTGTGCTGGGCTGATTAGCTGTAGTTGGACACACTGTACTTTAACCCAAACATTGTGATGTCATTTTGGTGCTCTTTGAGAACAAAGTACAATAACCAGCTACTCGTGATATTCATGATTTTGATTCTTTAGGAATTATGGATTTCCATAATCTACGGTCATATCCCATCACTGGAAAAATATGGGTGCCAGATTTTTGAGTCTTGGAGAAGCATTGAATTCTTGAAATTGCTATGACATATCCAAATTCAATTCATCCTGCCTTCTGCATCCTTTTAAATTCTCATGACAGTTTTTTATCTGCTTTAAATACTGTCAATGAAATTTGTGTTGCTGGACTAAATCAAACCATCCTTCCAACTTCATGGTATAGTCTAAATGAAAAAGATTTTTCATCTCTTTGCCTCTTCCTTTCTGTTAGTCTTTGAAATATGAAACCAGTCAGTTAACCAGTCAATAAAAAAAGCATTCAAAAATACTTACTATCTACCAGGAGCTATGCTAAGTGGTAGGTTGATAAGAAGGCTGTTCAGCTTTCTTCTCATTAACATCATCAACTAAGGTATAAAATGAGAGATGCCTCTTAGCCAAATATAATGTAATAGGATGTGTCCTGTTCAGAGGCTAAACAGTAAGATGGGTCTCTCATATATGAAAGTTTCCTCTATATGTTGTTGTTTGAAAATGATAATGTGCTGATTGTATTAGTTCCAAAATTTCCCAGTATTTTCTCAGTGGAGCATTAAAGAGATTGTACTAATAATGGAAAGAGAGAGATACAGAGGGAGAGAGAGAGACGGAGACAGACAGACAGAGACAGAGACAGACAGAGAGACAGAGAAACAGAGACAGATAGATAATAGAAAATTATGTCATTACTAAACATAAAACAGAAAACTTTATACTTAGTATATATTGCATAAAAGAGTCCATGTTGCTTAAAGGATAGTCCTGGGCTTGAGGTCAGGAAAACTTGGGTTTGAAATCTGAGTTTGAAACTTACTAGCTTCTTGACACTGAACGAATACTTTGAACTTTATATATTTCAGACAGCTTCTGAATTTGTATCGCCAGTGGCATAAAGGGTTAACATCTGCATAGGTTGCCGGAGTTCCCACATTGGGATTTCCCCCTGTTGTCAAAATAGCATTTTATTAGCATGTAAACATAAAAATACCACAAGTATTGAATGGATGAATAATGAACAGATGTAGGAAAAAAGCACCTGCTTTGTGTAAAGCACTATTCTAAGTGGTGGATATATAAATAGAAAATGAAAATGGTCCTTGTTCTTAAGTTCACATTTGAACATGGTAGAAAACACATAAAAGGGTTTCAGCTACGAGTCAGATGGAAAGGCCCACTTTCCTTAGGGTACAGCAGCAAAGCACATAGTAATACCTCTTTAATGTTGCTTCCTCTGATAAAATCATCACATTGAGATATTTGACCACTTGTTAGGCCAAAGGCTTTGGTGGACACAACTTTATTTTCTGAGTTATGTCAAATTTATTTTTCATTTATTTATTTTGCTAATTTTATTTATTTATGTATTTATTTATTCTGATTCACATCAAAATTAGCACTCATCAATTTTCCTGAATATATTTCTGACTGATCAATTCTAGTCAATATCCTAGCACCATTCATGCTGGGGACAATTGGAGATGCTAGAGCAGGGAGACTGATATTGTCTCTAAGGATATAACTGTTAAAGAGAATTCTTTGTTAGCACATTTTCTCCCTTGAACATTTTTGTCAAAGTCATCATGTTATTTCCCCTCAACACAACTCATTATTAACATTATCCTACCTGGAATTTTCATGATTAGTTATTAAAATGAACAAATACAAGCATAATTCAAAATATCAAAATTATAGAAATGTGTTACAAATAGCCAACCCATGAAAGAAGGAAGAGAAATACAATATTTCCCATATAGGCCAAGAAAACTTGTTTCTGCAAAATAAATATGATATGTAGAAATTGTGATTAATTATGCAGTGTGATAAATCGGTACTTCATAATATTAGTGCATCTCTAACTGGATAGACCAAAATATTTATCAAATGTAAACTTTCTTTTTTATTTGGATACCTCAGATGCTTTCTAGTTCACCTCATGCTGACTAAGAATTCCTGCTATAAAATATCTGACAAGAGGTAGTCCAACATCTTCAGCTTATAGATCTACAATGAGGAAGATTCTACTGCTTCTTAATCCACTTTACCTCCATATGAAAGTTGTAATTGTTATGAAGTTTGGTCTGTTTGTTTTCTGCTAACATCAAGTCTAAATTTACTCCTTCTCTATTATATCTTTTAACGGATAATAAGTCTAATCACTCTTCCACAAGAGAGTATTTTAAGTACTTGAGAACAGCTGTCATCTCTCCCCTTCATCTTTTCATCTCTAAATTACATATCCCCAGTTCATTCACCTATTCCTCATATGGCACGAAGTAGAAGGAAAACCTCCACGATTACATTTGCCTTACTCTGGACATTCTCCAACTTATGAATATCAGTCTTAAAATGTGCCATCCAGAACTGAATACAACACTACAGTTATGATATGATCAGGACTGAGTACAGGGTGACCATCACCTCTATTCCTGTAATAAATGCTTCTCTTATGTGCCTCATACTAATTTATGACTCAAGATTAAATTAATGGATTTTTGCTTTTAAATTTTGCCAATACCTCCTAGTGAGCTTGCAGCCAGTCCACTACACCATCCACTGAGTCTTTAACCATTTAAATGATGTAGTGTGGCCCAATTAATGGGCAGCTGGATGGTGCAGTGGATAGAGTGCCGAGTCTGGAGTTGGGAAGACTCATCATCTCTAGTTCAAATATGGCCTCCGCTTACTAGCTGCCTAAGTCTAAGCAAGTCACTTAACATTGTTTACCTCAGTTTTCTCATCTATAAAATGATCTTGAGAAGGAAATGGCAAACTACTTGAGTATCTCTGCCAAGAAAACCCTAAATTGGGTCATAAAGAGTTGTGTAACAGGGCGAGTTAGAGCTGACCCCTGACCTCACTGGATCTCCATGCCCAGGGCCTGCTGAGGTAAACTCAAAGCTCTGAGGTAAGGGTGGGACAAGATGGCATTAAGAGGAAGGGTCTTGCCCTCGTTGGCAATGCAGCATTTCTGGGTCTTTGCCCAGACTTGCCTGAGCCCAAGGGAATTATTGGGAGAGCTGGAAGGAAAGGGGAGGAGAGTAGGAGGAACTAGGGTGGCCCTAGTGCCTACGTAACCAAAGCTATAAAAGTTTTGCTACTAACCTGAATAAATGGAGTTGCTCACCATCTCGCCTCCCGCTTCATTCATTGCCTGTGAGACCAGGCCTTTTCTGGACAAAGGCCTGGGATTTGGGGTAACAGGGAACCCCAACAAGAAAGGCCTGGGATTTGGGGTGGTGAGGACCCCAACAGAGTTGGACATGTCTGTAAAATCACTGAACAATGCATGATGAATAAAAAGCTGGCCTTGGAATCAGGAAAATCTGGGTCCAATCTTCCCTCTCCCAAGTACAACAACAATGACTAGCTGCATAACACCAGGAATATTACAATGTCTCAATGCCCAAGGCAATTGTCTAAGACACAAAGCAATGATATGCCCTGCAGAAACAACAACAAAGATGCTGCTATCTTATGATTTTGTGGAACTATCATCTGTGATAAAAAAAAAATTTAAGTGCAGTTGTCAAGGATCAGAAAATGACCTGTCCCCATCCTCATGAAATAAATGTTCTATATCCACTAATGGATTTAACATCCCAGCATTAGAGATGCTTCTGTTTCAAACCCCTCCTTTTAAAAACACCAAAGAAAGAAAAAGAAAACAGATGAACTGCACTCTTTTATCTCTTCCCACAATATTGTAAGCTTCTTGAGTGCAGTGACTGTTTTTTTAACCTTTTTGTATCTCCAGCACTTACCACTAAGCCTAACAATAGTAGATGCTTAATAAATGCTTATTGATTGATTAACTTTTCACTGGATTGTACCAAGTTATCTCCTTTTGCAAACAATTTTGAACTCTCTGAGTTACAGTTATTTCCCATGAAGATAAGGACACAGAAAAGCGTGACTGGATTTACATCTCCTTTAAGTCCAATATTTCATATAATAATTAACTGATGATTGGCACATGGTAAAATGAAGGTTAACATTTAAAGATACCATCTTATAAGATGTTTCATAGAAATTTCATTTGGAACACTACTTCCTTATCACAAAGTTTTGTTACCCTATGAGGTCTGGGCACATTTCAAAATTATCTGCAAAAAAAAAAAAAATACAATACAAAGACCTTAAAAAGAAAGGAGAAAAGAAACTCAGATAGTAAATCGAAGATTTACTCTAAATTCTGATGGCGTTTCCTATAAGGATTAGTTTTTGAAGATCCCTGTCTTTCATTTAATACAGAAGCAAGCATCTTCATTCATTTTAAACCACAGAAGATATTTGTTGAGTGACCTCTCTCTCTCTCTCTCTCTCTCTCTCTCTCTCTCTCTCTCTCTCTCTCTCTCTCTCTCCCTCTCTCTCTCCCTCTCTCTCTCTCTTTCTCTCCCCATCCCAATTCCTATCAATACTTGTTTATTCATTGGGGAAAGCCACATCTTCCCACACTGACTTCCATAATAATGTATAGCATTCATTACACAAGACTGTGGCCCTTCATTTATGGACTTTCAAATGAATGAATTTTCTCTCAAAATGAAATATATATATATAGCATGTGCTTAGAGCCTGCAGTAGGGAATGTGAAAGATAGGCAGATAGATGGACATATATACATACACATCGATATGTATGTGTATTTATTCATATACATATATGTGTTCATATGCATTTAGTCTTTCAATTTTTAATAGATGCCTAAATCCCTGTTTAAAATAGAGGACTTTTCAGAGTAAGTGGAGATAAGAAACCCTATGACTACACTGGGTTAGCTCGGTCTGACTCAATCAACACCGACTTTATTAAACTGTGGTATGAAACCATCATGAATACATATAAGAACATTTTGACATTTAGACTACTGTAATTATGTAAGAGAAATCATGAGTAACTCCTTTCTTTACAAACTATGACATACATCTCTATAACACCTTCTCAAGCTCAAGAAAAGTCTCCAAGGGATGTGGGCTTTTATAAACCCATTAAAATGATGTCTTACAAGATGTAGCCACCATTTAAAAATATCTCCTCAATCTTTCTGGAGACTAGAGTTATATTTTTTATCAAAATTCTAGCCTTGAATGAAGCTAAACTAATTTCAGATGCACAGTACCTTTTCCTCCATATTTTTTTTTTCTTTTTGGTTTTACACTTTTGGTCTGGTCCTTATTTCCTTCAAAATGCAGCAATGCATTTTTTTACATTTTTTCAAATGGCCTCTCTATACCAAAGATACATTATCATCCACTCTATCAAGAGATAAAATGATTGTCTCTATGTATGCTAGCAGAAGTTGTCAGCTTTTTTCCCCCATGTTCCCCTCAGAATAAATGCCTCTGATTTCCATAGATGAATATTACTAATCACGTGCCATGTTCCAGAGATGAGGAAGATGACCTACGGTGCCTGAAAATGCATTTGCAAAATGTTATTTTTGATTCATTGTTCTACTTTTAAATGCAGACAGTTTATTTAATGGTCTGTTCTATAGAGAGAGGAGGAAAAAGCTTTCAGCTCCATAGTCCTGTGGAGGTATACATTGTCCTAGGCTATTCTAAAGAAAATGGCAACTTAGAAAAAAAAATCTGGTACTTATTTTAAATTAATCACGTTCACCCTTTCTTATGAGCAGAAATGTGTAATGGACAACAACAAATGTGTTGATTGCATGTATTCCTGTAGAGTTAGCTCATATCTAAATCAGAGAGAAAACCCTAATAGGAAATAGATGACTGCTACAGGATTTAAACTCTAGAAGTGCATCAGCTGTTTACAGGCCCTAAATTACTGTCTTTTCTTCAGCAAATGACTTGGTACAAAGGTTGTCATCAACTGGAACAGCCACATAAATGGTAGCAGAAAAAAGATTGATATGTATCTTACAATGCCTCCTTAACTTTTACTGCACTCATAAACTGTTTCAGATCCCTATGTTCCTTTTAGGTAGGCTGTTTAAAATGATATATAATTCATTATCCAGCAGCAGAGACAGGGGTAGT
Source organism: Phalanger gymnotis (assembly GCA_028646595.1). NCBI lineage: Eukaryota > Metazoa > Chordata > Mammalia > Diprotodontia > Phalangeridae > Phalanger > Phalanger gymnotis. The sequence continues at coordinate 20,144,802 of CM053624.1, forward strand.
GTGTTTATCCTTTCCCTGTATGGTGATCATGCCAAGTCCATCTCATTTCAGCATCTCAAGAACACTGTTTGTCTTTTTATGTGCGGTTGCCTGCATTCTTCAGAAAGCACAGATGAACTCAGGTTTGCATTTGGGAAAAGAAAAAAAAATGCATCTCTAATTTTGAACTTTTCATTTTAATCACAGTTTGCATGACTCCTAGTTTGTGTTTATAAAGAGAAAATGGTTGGAATTTACTTAGTTATGGGCTGAGCATATCACAGTCAGGAAATAATTATAATAAAAAAGAATCTGTCTCCCTGTAAGATACAAAAGGACCAGGATCACTGTTATCTACCCAAAGGTTTTCTAACAACTTTTATTGACAGAGGAAGCCATCTAACTCCCCACCTACCCTTGCCCCTCCCCCACTGGAAACTTTCCAGTCTGGCTATGATGTAGGTGGGGAGAGGGCAGCATTGTGTTAATAGGATGATAGGATTCAGATCCAGAAGGTACCTTACCTTACCTTCAACTCCTTCATTCCAAAGATGATGAAACCAAGATCTAGGGTGAAAGTGACTTTTTTAGAAGTCAATGAAGATTCTTGACTGAAAGAACACTTTTCATTTCTCTTTCAATCAGTAGCTCATAGCATAGTGCCAGACATAGAGTAAGCTGTTAATTACAGTTTTTGATTGAATGATGGATAACTAAGGACACACTCAAGATTAAATTGATGTGTTTTTATTCTATTTTTTAGTGTCACACATTTTATTCATAATCATTTGTTGTTTTTTTTTTCAAAAATCAGTTTTTTTATAAGTGATATGGTGAGAATATTATCTTCACTCCACTACAGGGTACCTGAACCCTGATAACTGGGTAATCCAAACCTCAGATTTTTGTTGTTCTTTTTCATGCACTTCAGGTTCAACTCTTTGTGACCTAACTTGGGGTTTTCTTGGCAAAAATGTTGTAGTGTTTTGTCATTTCTGTTTATAGCTCATTTTATATTTGAGAAAATTGAGCCAAATAGGGTTGAGAAACTTTCTGAGTTTCATATAGCTAATAAGTGTCTGAGACCAAATTTGGGCTTATTTCTTCTTGACTCCAGGCTGGGTGTTTTACCCACTGCACCACCTAGCTGCCACCCTCAGAGATTATGTAGAAACACCATCTAGTTTGGCACGTGGCCGACAATAATGATGTAGTTAAGCTTTCAGATCTTCCAGGCTCAGGAGAAGCTTGAAGGTACAGGTCCTTGTAGTTGTAGTAGGGGGACTGTTTCACTTCCATGTCTTTCCTATTATACATGTGATGACACTGTGAACTTGGAAAGTGAGGAATATATGTTTGCCTCTAGGTCAGTGTCAGTATCAATAACTGTGTGCCAAGCAGCAGTAGCTAATGAAATCACACATGATTGGGAGCTGAGAGACACGTTGCAAATAAAATGGATTGAGGAAAAGCAATATCAGAATTCTACAATTGCGCTGTCCATTAGAGTCTAGAGGAGGACTACAATTAAGTAGGTCTTCACAAGGGCTCCATTAATGGATAAAAGGACTTCCAGTAAATGATAACTGAGAACCTCTTTGTCACATGTGCTCTCTACATGCATGTCCCATAATCATTTTAAGTTTGTGCCTGCTATCTCCTCAAACCACATATGTACATGTGGGACAGTGTATCCCAGCTTCTGGGAAATTTTTCTTTGTGTTATCTCTTCTTATTCTGTCAACTCATCTCATGTTTATTTTTTCCTAAAAGCCAATTGATGCTACTGATTGATAATCATCAGGGAACACAGCAGATGGGGGCTTATGAGCAAGAGTACTAGAAAAATCTCTCAGGGTTACCTACCCAAAAAAGCCTTAGGATAGAAATAGTCAGACATCCTCTGGGAACCTGGCCCAGCAATAAAAATTGAATGCTAGGAGTCCCCCATCTTTTGGGGAAAGGATACTGCCCACTTAATAAAGATGACAGCAACCTTGGATACTAAAAGATGAATAAAATTTAATCAGTTAGAGAGAGTAGGGAAAGGCATTCTAGTTAAAGGAAATTGCTTTTGCATTGAGCCAAGTAATCATGAGATGTTTTATTTAAAGTGAATCTGCTTCTTTGAAAGTATTAGTGATGAGGGAAGTTTCTACTGGGGATGTGATTTTTATCAATAAGAAGGAGAGATTATAGAAACTTTGAGAGAAAGAGATCATATCATCTCAGAACTAGATCAAAAAGGTCAAAATGCAGGGGAGCATGCCCTGATCCATATACTGGACTTCACAGAACTGCTTTCAAAGACTTCAGGGAAAAGTCCTAAAGGATTATTTTCATTAAGACTCCATGGAGAAAAGAACAGTTCTGTCAAGAAGGATATGACGCATAATTCAGATGGTGGGATATGAGGGTCTAGGGAAGCCAAAGTGGGAGGATAGATAAGGCATTGATGCTTCTAACTTTTGAAGATAAGAAATGAATGAATGAAAATACTCTTTACATGTTTAAAATGTGCTAGGAACACTGTAGATTGTGCAGTTTATTAAATAGAAGAAAGTAAGATTTTCTCTAAAAATAGAAGACAAGATTTAAATAGGGATAATATATAAGGGGGCAGGAGAAAAGAAAAAAATGGAAGCAAAAGAATGAAATGATGATTAATACAAAAAAATCATACTAATATAATTTCATGAAAGTTAAAGCCCAGAATTAATTGTAGTATTTAAACTAGGGATAAGAAGAAATTACTTTTTTTTCAAATTTTCTTGGAGACATGTAGAAACATCATGACTAATTGTTTGACTTCTAATTTTCTCATTTTCTCTATCAAGAAGAATGACCATCAAAGAAGCCTAAGTGGTTAAGTGTTATAGCAACTAAAAGGGAGCTTTGGAATCAGGAAGACATGATATCAAATTCTCCCTAGTGACATTTAGTAGTATTTAGTGTGACCCTGGAAATGGCCTTTTATCTCAGTGCTTTAGTTTTCCCATCTGTTTGATGGGGATAATAATAGTACTTGCCCTCAAGTATAGTTATGAGGATCAAATGAATTAACATATGTAAAGTGCTTTGCAAAACTGAAAGCAATATACAGAGAATCCCCAAAATACTAGAGTAGTTTAATAATACTGATGCCTCAATTCATGTGTTAAAACTATGCTAAGATTTTTGGTACACCATTTATTATTATTATCATTGTATCATATAAATAATATAAAATATATTTTTAAATTATTATATATCATCATTATAATGTATCCCCATATTACCAATGTGAATGCTGATTCTGTGAGAGTTTAAATGATTTTCCATGAGACAAATAGTAAGGGTCTAAGGAAATATTCGGTGATTGAATGAATGGAATTTTTTAAACACATAGAACAAGCCAGGCACTGTGGTAAATATGGGGGATAAAATTGGAAGTAAAATGAGGTTTGTCAACCTTGTGGAGTTTGTTTAAAATTCCACAGCTCAGAAGTATGAGAAGTGGCATTAGAAACCAAGTTTTCTTTCTCCTGATGTAATTTGCTTCCCAACATATCAATCTGGTAGCTAGAAGGGACGTTAGCAGTTAATGCAAACCTCTCCTTTCACAGAACAAACTGAGAATGAAGCAATTTGGACAAAATCAGCAGATATGACTACTAGTAGAATCTGATACTAGGTTGTATTAATGAGTGCTGATTTCAAGTGCAGTTAGGATGGATTTCATACTATCACAGAACTTTGGAGCTGAAAAAGGCATCATTAGGTATCATCTCCAACTCTTACCATATCTGGCAAGAGGTCATCCAGCCTCTGCTTGAAGGCCTTCAGTCAAGGAGATCCTCCTTCCTCATGAGGTAGTACATTCTATGTTTGGACAGCTCCAATTTTTAAGATGTCTTTTTTACTTGTTTGTTATTTTGATTCATTTTATTTTGCCTTTTCCACTAACACAAAGTTTTATATTTGCCTCATGCAACTTCTATCCATCATTGCTGGTTTTGATCTTTGGATTTTTTTTTTCAACAACTCATGGAATTCCTTTGAATATAACAGAAAAAGACTTTAAGATTTTTCTGGTTTCATCCAGCATGAGTCACCAGATCTGAAGTAAAGGGTAATGTAGCAGAGATGTTTGCTTCAGTGTTAGTGTATTCCCTCTGAGTTTAACTTCAATTTATTGGGTGCATATGTGTGTGTGTAAACAGGGGATATATATGTGCAGGTGTACATGTTTGTTTTTTTTCTACAAAGCCTTCCTTTAGCATGTGAATTTTTTTTTTTTGAGGAAAGGCAATGTTTCATGCCTTTTTCTCCTAACTCCAGTGTTTCACTCAGAGTCCAGCATATTGTAGGTCAGTAACAAATGCTTGTTTATTCGACTTGCCATTTCAAACATTTCTCCCATGGACTTTTATTATAAATGAAGGCTACAAAGTGCTCATAATTGTTTATGAATACAAAAGAAAGGAATGGAATGATAAAACCAAAATTGAAGTGGGGTGGGACATGAAGTGGGTTTCATTTGGAGTATACCTCTATTTCATCCAATTATAGAATTAATCGGTGAAAAGAGAGAAATTGATAGAGTTGCTACTGAAATACAAATATTGCCTCAGTTTTTAGATTAAGTGAAAAATAATTGATTAAGGCAGTAGACCAATGTACTATAATTAGGGACATTTACGGTGTACAATGTTCTTCTGATTCGGCTTTCTACACTTTGCAACAATTCATAAAAGTCTTATAGACTAGAATTAATAGCATAGAATTCAATAGAATTAATTGGAGACAGTGGGTTAATGGATATGTATGTTTTTCCACAAGAACTTAATTTTCTGATGTTCTGAGGACCTTATTGAAAACTACAATGGATGTCATCAAAGACATGGGTTGTTAGCTGAACCTTTTAAAGATATGCATACTCTTTGAGTCAGCAATACCACTATTAGGTCTATATTCCAAAGAGATAAAAAAAAATGGAAAAGTATCTATATGCACAAAAGTATTTGGTAGCACTTTTAGTACTAGCAAAGAACTGGAAATTGAGGGAATTCCTATCAATTGGGAAATGGCTGAACAATTTCTGGTACATGATTGTGATGGAATATCAATGTGCTATAAGGAGTCATGAGCAAGACGCTTTCAGAAAAATCTAGGAAGACTTATATTGTTTTTTTGTTTTTTATTGGCAGGGCAATTGGGGTTAAGTGACTTGCCCAAGGTCACACAGCTGATATGTGTGTCAAGTGTCTGAAGCTTGAACTCAGGTCCTCATGACTCCGGGGCTTGTGTTCTACTCACTGCGTCACCTAGCTGCCCCTGGGAAGACTTCTATTGACAACAATATTATAGAATGATGTACTATAAGTGACTTAGTTGTACTCAGCAACACAATAATCCAAGATAATGCTAAAGACCTATGTTAAAAAATACTATACATCTCTAGAGAATTAGCTGATGGAGCCTAAACACAGTACAAAGCATACTTTTTTAAAACTTTCTTTTTCTTTTTTCTGGTCTGTTTTCTTTTACAAAAGGCCAATATGTAAATGTTTTACATGACTAGACACGTATAATCTATATCAAATTATTTGCCTTTGCAAGGAGAGGGGGAAGGTGGTGGGAGGGAGACAGTTTGGAACTCATTTTAAAATGAATGTTAAAATTGTTATTATATAATTGGGAAACATTTTTTAAAATATTAAAAAGTTTTATTGCTCAAGATACTTGTACCAAGATTAATAGCAAACTCAGAACCTTTCATAACTAGCCGATTTCAATTGCACATTTTTGCACTATCATTGATTGCTGGAAGATTGATTTGTGTTATAACATGAGTTTGGTGTGAAAACTACTTTAACCCTTCCTTACTAGGATAAATTTAGGAACTTGAAAAGAAAAGACCAAAAGATCAGAGCTGCTCATCCACCTTTGATAAGCAAGTTGGGTACCATGGTTACCTTGAAAGGTTATTGTGGATGATGATAAAAACTTAAAATTGTCCTACTTGGCCCGAGAGGGTCAACCAAAATGTCATTAAGTAAAACTTTTGGGTAGACAAACTTACCATCAATAAAAATGAAATCTCAGATAATCATAGCTGACAAAAGAGGGAACAGTTTGGATGAAGTAGGATGTTTCTATCCACCCTTCCTCTAGAGAAATCTGGGCAGTCACCGTTTGGGGATTGTAACAGGTCTTAATTCTAACAGGTATTCATGGCTTGGATAAGATTAGTCAAAGAATGAACTTTGGACTTCCTTTCTAAAAGTGAGATTTTTATAACTCTGACATATACACAATGTTTTCTAGAGCATTTTGCATACTTCTCTCTTTTCCATTATTGTTCCTGACACATAGGAGGTACTCAATAAGTGTCTGCTGACTTTCTACTTGTATTATGCTTATTTATGGTCACATCATAGCATTCCTCTTCCAGGATTATGAATCTCCTTGATGGGCCAAACAATTGTCATTTTTTTATCTGTATCCTCAACACCTAGCATATTGCTCTGCAAATAATAGGTGCTCAATACGCATGCATTGAATAGTATGGCATGGTAAGGCAGGTAGGTAGAAACAGAATGATTTGATTTCAGAATGAAACCCTGTAGAATCTCAGGGAACAAAATCAATGTGGTCTGGTTTTATATCTCATTATTATGACAATTCCAACACATGGGGATTTCACTACTACATAAGTAACACATAGAATCTGAGGAACTGAAATACGATACACTTAAACAGAAGAGAAAACAATCTCAAAGGAGGCTAAAAACAACTGCAATTGGGTAATGCTTATGCATATTCTAGTCCTCTACATATTTGAAGGGGGATTTTTTAAAACTCAGTTTCCTGAAGTGGCAGGCATTGATTTCTGGTCCTTTCCTTATTGTTTATAACTCAGCTAAACCTAAGAACTTGCAAATAATCATGAAAGCATAAACTCATGTATTCAGAACTAAAGAACAAAGATGTTTTCTATTCCAACCCATTTATTTTTCAGATGAGAAAAAGAGGTTCAGAGGGATTAAAATGATGCACCTAAGATCACAAAGACAGATAACAACAGAGCCTTGTTTCCCACTATTATCCTCTGACTCCAAATCCATCAAAGGTTCACTCGCTGTGATGTCTCACCAAGCCCTTGAATACCTTTCATCCTTTCTCTCTTGATTACTCCATAGGCTTTGACTTGTGATCTTCCAGAATATGTGATAAAACAGGACTACATGCAGTTCCTAACATTGACAGGAAATGTGGGAATAAGGATTGGATTTGGAGATCAATGCTAGAACTTCTAAAACTTAGTACCACAGGTTTTGAGGACTAGGTCAATACACATGTATTAAGTGCCTACTAGGTGGCCTTCTCTTTGTCATAGTGATTTTCTACATGTACCCTTGATCCCAAACCTTCTCAACTTCACCAGATGATTGCACTCATTATTCGTCCACACAATATCCCTCTCATTTATTGCTTCCAATCTTCTGGGTTTTTTTATTACCTATAATTACTTTCAAGACTCTTCCTTCTACCATCAATTGGGGAATGATTGAACAAGCTGTGGTATGTGAAGGTAATGGAATACTACTGTGCCATAGGAAATGGGGATAATTCGGATTTCACAACAACCTGGAAAAACCTACATGACATAATGCTGTGCCAGTAAGGCAAAATGGGCTTAGTTTAATGGGTGTGCTTAAGGAGTTTGGCTTTTGTTTATGGTGAAAGTACTTTCACCTGTTAAACGCTAAGCCCCAGGCCCAAAGCCCTATCAGGTGTGAAACCCCCGTGGGCG
>CM053624.1:20168598-20189660 GCA_028646595.1 Phalanger gymnotis
GTTAGGATTCATGAGTGATTGTTTACAGAAAGGCCCTAGAAGGGGGGAAGGTTCCAGGATGACTTGGTTCCTTCCTATAATATTGTGTTACAATTTCCTTGTTGCTACATTGAGGTGGGCTTATTGGCTTTGGAATATTATTGCTACTATATGGGATTGGAATTACTGGTCCCAGGATTGGATTCTCTAGTGCCTAAATAAATGTTATACTTCCTCTGCCTTCTACCTAGAGAATTTCTTACATTTGGTGATTCTGAACCATTCAGGCATGGTCACGGTCATCCTCGAGGTCATGAATCTTGCCTTACTGCTGTAATTTGTTTTTTGCAACAACAATAACAAATATTTATATGGTACTTACTATGTGCCAAGCATTGTGCTAAATGCTTTACAATTAGTATCTCATTTAATGCTCACAACAATTGTAGGAGGTAGGTGCTATTATTACCCTCATTTTATAGATGAGGAAATTCAGGCAAATAGAGGGTAAGTGACTTGCCCAAGGTCACACAACTGTCATTCATCCTTTGTTTTTGAGGAAGACCAATGCAATCACAGGTGATACCTTGATTTGCTCCTGAATTAGATTTGTGAGGCAGAGTTGGGCAGTTATCAGCCTTACTCTCTCTTCCTGAGACATCAAAGTCCTGTGGTAAGACAAAAGGCCCATGATGTAGTAGATGAATTTGTAGTCTTTGATGCCTGACCAAGCTCTAAGGGATACCCGTTTGGCTGGGGAAAGTTTTCACATGCTTGGGTCAGACATCGCTCTAATTCACCAACAGTTTGAGTCTTCCTGGTTACCCTCAACCTGGTTTAACATAAGATGGTTTACCAGTGGGGTGGCCACTGTGTGCGCTAGTTTTTCAGAGCCACAAGTGAGAGTTAGGTGAAGGTGGACACCAAAGGTGGATGAGCAGGCCTGAAAAAAACAACTCAGCAAACCCTCATACAAAAGATGCTAGTCCTCCAAGAACAACCTATACACCAAGGGTTGCATAGCTAGTAACTGTTTGAAGCTAGATTTGAAATCAGGTCTTCTGGCTCCCTTCCCTTTGTTCTATCCACTGATCTACCATGTGATGTTGTCCCTAATATTCTACTTTCTTGAATTTTCCATTGGGAATGTAGTAGAAAAGGCAATACTCTAAGGGATCATTTTGTTTTTATGGACATTTTATTCATGTCCACATCTATTTGTCCTCTACCAAAGTCTTCCTTTGACACCTTGGCATGGTGTTGACATTACTCTGGATTCTCAAAGGCTTGTCTAGTGGAACATGAATTCTCTCAAGTGTTACCAAAGAGATTCTCCTCAAGGACGGTCCTGTCTATCTTGTTTGACAGATATTTAACATGAAGGACTAGGATGGATTTTTTGAGCCATAACAATTTATGAAATTGCTATCCAAGTGAAGTAATGAAGTTGTACTCCTTGTTACTGGAGAAAATACCCACATGGATGAAATCATAGATTTTCTCAAATACTAATGAAACACTCATTGAATATCAATATCAGATGAATGGTCTTCAAATATTCCATGGTAAAAAGTTCATACATTTGTGGCAGAGGTGGAGTATGTTTTTGTTTGTTTGGAGAGAAAGAAAATTAACATAGCGGATAGATGGGCTGGATGACCTGGGCTCAAGTCTGTCCTATGAAACATACTGTCTCTGTAGCCCTGGGCCAGGACAGTCAACTAGGCAATTCTCTAAGAGGCTAAGTGGACTAGCATCTTAGAAGATGACTAGCTACATCGATAGAAGTTTCTCCATCCAGGAGTTCCTTATACTACTAAAATCAAAAATCCAGTCTTTCCCCCAATTCCTACTGTGTTTGTCACTAGATCGAAGGCTCATTCATGTGTCCCATGAACCCTGAATAAAAGTATTCTCTGAGGCCCCACTTTGCCAGGAGGTGTCCAGCTTGGAAACAGGCCAGGTTGCCTTTTCTGACTTCTGTAACCCCTCCAGCACACCATGAAAATCCATTCCTGTGTTTTTGCCACCTAGCACCCAGCCTCCCTTTTCACCCTTATTCTCCAAGACTCCCTAGCCCTCATGCTATGTTCTGACTAAACCTTCTTAGCCAATGATGTATTGCCCACATAAACACATATGCATGTGTAAACATTCACAATATACAATATTCACCTATACATTATATATGCAATATGCATATACGCATGTATGCATGCCTATCATATAATACATATGTAATTATACATATGTACATATGTAGATGTACAATTCACATTCACCAAGACATATAATTCACATTCACAAACACATTCAATATGCTATGTGCATATGCATATGGAAACAGATGTATAGAGATAAATATGTGTGCAAATGCTCACACATATATAAATGTAAAGATGAGATCAATTTTGCATTCATCAAGGCCCTGTTCCAAGTCTTCACTGCCTTGCTCCTACTCCCCATTTCACAGAATCCTTACTTTTTTGCAAGATTTATCTCACATGACAGCCCCTCTGTTTTGTCTTTCCCAGGAACCATCCCAACAAAGAGAATTCTCCTCCTTAAATAAGGCTAGATCACTTGGCTTATATCTCAATAAAATGAAACCTCCTTAAGGTAAGGACTGTTTCATTTTGGTATTTCTTTCCCAGTTGCCCAGCACAGTGGCCAACACATAGTAGGTGCTAAATAAAATCTTTTTGACTAATCTTTCTCTTCCCTCCCTCTTTTGTCCCTGCCTGGTTTTATCCTTAATTATATACTAGTATATATATCCCCACAGTATGAAATAAGATCATTTAGGGCTGGGCTTTTGATTTTCCTAATGTACATATCAGATCATATTACTTCTTACTTAATAAACTCCAATGATTCCTTATCATTTCCAGAATAAATTACACACTTCTCTATTGGTCATTAAAGTTCGTCATTACCTGGCCCCTTCCTAATTTTTGAGGCTTCTCACTTATTCTTCCTTTTCACAGGCTCTACTATGCAGTTTCATTGGCCTATGTCCTATTTGCATTACAACCCCTACCAACATTTTTATCTTATAACTGGCTACCACCTAGGCCTAGAATGTCTTCTATTCTCAATCCCACCTCCCTGAAGGTCTGCTTCCCTTCAAAACTCAGGATTTTTCTGCTAGTAGTAACTTTTAATGCCTTTCCCTTTAAAGTTAACTATTTTTAAAATTTGTATAGATATTTATTTATATAATATATGTATACATGTATGTACCTATGCACACATATGCTTTTCAGGTATATGTATTGTATATTTGTGAATGTGAATTCTATGCCTATGTATGTACATATGTATGAGTGTATATATGTGGGTATGTGATATATGTGTGCACATTTACATAAATACATACATATGTGTAATGTGTGTGAATATTGTATATGTACAAATGTTTTCACATGCATATGCATATATGTATATGTGTGAATGTATATACATATAGATATGTGGTATTCATGTATATGTATTATTCATTGTGCATTTGAATGTATCTGTATGTATATATGCCTGTGTGTATGTATGGGCATGTATATACATACGGGTATGTGAATATGTATGTATGTGTATGTATACATACATAAGCTTATATGCATATATTCACAAATATGTATATATATGCATGTACATGGGTGTAGATAGATCTGTAAAGCTATATAGACACACACACACACACACAAATACACATACACACGTATGAATGTAAAGATGATCTCAATTTTGTCTTCATAACCCCAGTACCCAGGGTAGTGCCTGACATCTATTAGGTGCTTAATAAATCTGTATTAAATGATTGATTTATATTTTTATATTTTATGTCCCCAGGCTTGAGCTCAGTCCCTTGCATATAGTAGACACTTAATAAATGTTTGATGAATTTGAAATTGACTTTTTAAAAAATGTAATTCCTCCCAGTGTTCTGCTCTCAGCAGAGCCTGACTGATCCATAAAAATTCAGAATCTAAAACAGAGAAAAACAATAGTACAATATAGTAAATTCCCTGTTCCTGGTGTTTAAACGACTGCCAGGAAAGGAGGTCGATGACTTCTTGGCGCCTAGTTTCTCTTTTCTGTGCCCTAGTAGCCTGACACTTTATCTAGGGGCTCCAGGATGCCTCCTTTCCTCCATTATGCCCACGGTACATTAGTTTGTTGCTTTAGAGCTTGGTGCTAATAAGGCTAAAGTTACACGCTCCCTGTGTGAGCCCATTAGCTCCATTCTGTTCCATTGTGAGAAACATAAAGTCCCCACCCAAGAGATTCAGACCTTTAGTTGTCTTAAGTGGGGGCTACTTGGACACTGAATGGTTCAAGTCTTTGAAGTGATGAGTTTCTCCTTATTCCATGTCCACAGGATGAGTCTGGGGGACTGTCATGGGTCCTTGTACAGGGAAGGCAAATTTGGGGTTAGTCTCTCTGAGCAAGTAATAGCAAGAATCAGGAAGGGAAGGGACCTAATATCAACTGTTCTTATTTTGTAGTTTTTCTGATTACCAGATATATTGATAAGGGGAGGATTGTCAGATTTATAGTCAGAATTAACATTACAGCTTATAGTTTAAGCAGGTTAGGAAAGTTATCAGTGAAATATGATTAATGAAGAAAGAGCCACCCATATTTAAATAGAAACTGACATCATAACAATTTAGAAGAGCAAATTTGCAGACCGCTATCTTTGCCAGAGCACTTTTAAACCCAATATTAGTTATTACAAGCTTTTATATCACCAAGTTAGTAAAAAGTTAAATCATCCACATGGATGTATAGGGTTGTGTTTGTGTGTGTTTGTGTGTGTGTGTGTGTGCATTGTGTCTCCCTACTCGTCTAGCGATTAATTTAGATTATTAAAATGGGCAATATTCTCAGGATCTCTTTTTGATTCTGTCTCTTATTATGGTCTCTAGGTTTCAAATCCCTTGACTTGAAGGGGATATTTCTTCTCTGTTTGGCCCTCAAAATATGTGTGTATTATATACATGTTGTATTTGTTTGTTGGTGATATATCTGTGTGTGTGTATGTATGCACACGTATACATGCACATGCTCATACACACATACACGCACACTCGTGCACACACACACACACACACACACACACACACAATGAGGTAGGGTAGTGGATATAGCACTTGACCCAGAGTTAGGAACACTCATCATCCTAAATCCCAGTTATCACCATTAACCCCTGTTACCTCATTCCTAAAATGAGCCAGAGAAGAAAATGACAAATTGCTCCAGCATCTTTGCTAAAAAAAACCCCCAAATGGGGTCATCAAAATTTAGACCCAACTGAAAACAAGTGAACAGCAGCAATGAACATGCACACATACAATCAAAGACCAAAGGATCCTAGACCTGGAGGTGAAAAGGACATCAGAAGTTACTTATTCCAACTTGCTTATTTTTCAGATGAGGCAACTGAGACCGAAGGAAGTTAAGTGAGTTGCCTATGAGGATTCAAGGAATAAATGGGCAGAGATAGAATTCAGTGTCAAGCCCCTTAAATCCAAGTTCAGCATTACAAGTTCAAGGCCTTTTCTACTCAAACACAGAATCATTCTTCTACTCCTAGGAATAAGGTTGTGGGGCATTTGTTTTTAAGACTTCTTCAAAAGGCCATGGAGTAATATGTATGAGGATATGAACAATAATACCTTGTATAAATGGAAGCAGTGTGACAGAAATTCATTGGGGGGATTAACAAAATGAAAAGGAGGTAAGACAATCCTCTGCAGCCTAGTACTAGAAAACAGGTGGAGTATATGAGCATTGCCCTGGTATCCATGAAATGATGGTGATTTTGATGATAAAAACAATGAAGAAGATAATGATGGTGATGGTAATGGTAATGATGATAATTTTTGTGGCTAATATTTATTACCTCATTTATCCATACAATAATTCTGGTAATTTTATCAATATAACCTCATTTTGTCCATACAGTAATTCTGGTAATTCATGTTATTATGACCCATATTTTAGTGATCAGGAAACTGAGGCAGACAGGTTAAGTGAAGAGCCCAGGGTTATATGGAAAGGTAAGCGTCTGGGGCAATGATTTGAACACAGTTCTTCCTACCTTTATGTCTGGCACTCTGTCCAGTAGACCACCTAGATGAAACATTAAAAGAACCAGTGTCACATCTCTAAAATACAGGGTCACAACTGGAAGATTCCTGATAAAATATGGATAAGCATCATACGAGATAAGCTGTGGGTTGGTGGGGGCAAAAAAGCACCAGTGGATGTAGTACTAAATGAAGGAGCTCACTAATATATTAAAGTTCAACATTTAAGTAGGAGAAACCTTTTGGTACCATACATCAGGAAAGTGTTGTTTGTTTTTTTATTGGCTTTAACAACAGGAATACCAATCTTATAAAATGTTTGGTCCTACAACAGTTTCCAAATTGGTAATGCAAACAATTAGGAAGATATAATTGCCTTCAAATATCATGACAAACTGATTTGATGAGTCCTTTGTGATTTTAAGTAATAGCTGATATTTCTGCTTTTGGGTAATGGGCCACCCCTCCCCTAATGGTTCTCTTCTCTCACTTAAATTTGTTTAAAAATATTTTTGATAACACTTTAGAGACATTATTTCATTTGAACTTCACAGAACCTCTACGGCATAAGTATAAACTGTAGGTATTAGAATCTTTCTTTCACAAATGAGAAAATTCAAGTTCAGAAAAGTTCAGTGACTTCTCCTTTGTAATACAGCAATAAAATATCAAAGATGGGATTTTAACTCAGGTCTTCTGCAGCATAAATGTAGTACTCTATCAGTATATTATACTGCCACCCTTAAGGCTGAATGTTTCATAGGTATACTTTACAATTAATACTTTGGTGATATCTTAACTCATTATAAATTATTACAATAAGAAAGTAATAATGTAACATGTAAAGTGCTCTGCAAATTTTATATTGCTATATAAATGCTAGTAGTAGAAATAGTAATAGTAGTAGCAAGGTAGTACTAGTAGTAGTGGTAGTAGGATTGTAGTAGTGGTAGTAGTAGTGATAGTAGTAGTAGTAGTAGTAGTAGTAGGGATAGTAGTAGTAGTAGTAGTAGTAGTAGTAGTAGTGGTAGTGTAGATATTCTCAATGTCATAACTGGCAAAGTGGGAAAAGCCCTAATTTGGAAGCAGAGGACCTACATTCTGACCTCAGCAGAGCCACTTAATATGTATATGAATTTTGGCCAGTCATTTGACCCCTTTTGGTCCAGTTTCCTCATCTCTAAAATCAGAGACCTTTGCTAGATGGTTTCTAAAGTCCTACTCGGCTATAAATCTGTGATCTGGTGAATCTATATAATATAGGCTAGCTTTCCTGTGGCCCTGCCCTTCCTCACAGAATTCCCATACATCATGTCTTTTTGTTCTCTCAGGACCCTTCCCTCACAGACACCAGCAGCCTCAGTACCAAATTGAAGAAACTAGCATTTTGCAAAGATGACTCAGTTCTAAGTTAGGTGATGTGGATTCTAGCAATGAGCTTTGCTTTTGCTGTGTACGTGATCATAGGGAAGTCACTCAGTCTCTCTGGTCTTTAGTTTCCCCATATGTAAAATTAATAAGTTGGCCTGAATGATCATTAAGGTACTTATTCTAATAGTCCATGACTGACAGATCATCCAGTCCTTTTTTGACGATAGAGACTTAAATCATATCAATAAAATACTTTGTCTAACCTTGTCTTAATATGCAAGGGGACTTTTATGGCCTATTCAGATTGTCAAATGTCAGCATAGGAAGATACCTCAGAACTCATCAAATCTGGCTTGTCTTCCATCATATACCCAGGAAGTGGGCATCCCATACTATTTAAACATGTTCAGTGACGAGATACCCGTTCGACTTTGTTGTTCATTTGTCTCAGTTGTTTCCTACTCTTCTGACCCCATTTGGAATTTTCTTGGAAAAATACTGGAGTGGTTTGCCATTTCCTTCTCCAGCTCATTTCACAAATAAAGAAACTGAGGCAAACAGGATTATGTGACTTGCTCAAGGTCATGCAGCTAATAAGTGTTTGAGGCCAGATTTGAACTCAGGTCTTCCTGACCCCGGGCCTGGCACTCTAGCTACTGTTCTACCCACCTGCTCTTTATCCAACTTTGAGAAAGTTTTAATTGTTAGGAAGCTCCCTGTTCCCCCACATCTCTGTGTCACCCAACCAACTATACTGCTAACTGTTCATAGAACTTCCAATTTTACTTCTGTATTCACCAGCTGTAAGGCTCATATGTTGGTTCCCATGTGCTAAGTGGACTCCCTCATCATCTCTACCTAAAAACATTTTTGTCTCCATCAGGACTCATTATATTTGTCACCTCCTTCTTGAAGTTTCACCCAATCTTACTCTCACCACAATCCTTCCCCACCCCATTGTTAAGACTAAATCCTTCTATGATTCATGCATGTTAGTATGTGACAAGTGGCCATAAAGAGAATGTAAATTTCTGAAGAGAAAGGACTGTTTTCTTTTCTTTTTCCTCAATCTTGCCAGGACCTACCATAGTGCCTTCAAAGTAGCAGGTGATTAGTAAATATTTACAGATTTTAATTTAATTCCTGAGCCAAAGTATACCCCTTTACTCAGAGTTCTTTGGTCTTACCTCTGGGTCCAAGCAAGATGATTCTAACTCGATTCCCATGTGTGAGCATTTAAAGTAAATGAAGACAGGAATTATACTTATACTTCAAATCCATATGACATGGTTTCCAGTTCCTTCTCTATCTTCTTTGCACTCCTCTCAAGGCTATCCAGTTTTTCAGTTTCCTCGGTTGACCAGATAGTCTCTCCTTCCTCATAAATATTCTTCAACCATTATTGCATTGAAGACTATTTGTAAAGTCTGATCCAAGTACATGTATGTGTGTGTGTGTGTGTGTGTGTTTGTGTATGTTCTCAGCATGGATATTTTTCAGGATTTTTGTCCCACTTCAATTGTAAATAGAATATTAACTTTGATCTTGGCAATAACCTCAATATGCATGAGATAAATTAATTTAAAGCAAATAATGTTATGAGCCACATTTCTGCTTGTGGTATTCATAAATGAAAATGACAGCCAAATTCTTTTAAAGGAAACTCAAAAGTAGCTCAGAATCTTAAAATTCTGCATTATTTCCTATTAAGGGTTTCTTTTTTAAACTAAAATTATGGTTATAAATAGTCTAGTCAGGATGTATATTTATACTAATTAAATAAGGGCTTTTCATAGTAAAATGTAAAAGGAAATATGTTTTTGTCCCCTTGGCTTTTATAATCTATCAACCAATCAATAAACGTATATTGCCTTCTAAGTGCAATGTGTTCTGCTAGGTATTAATGCTACAATGATAAAAAAAAAAAAAAACATCCAATCCCCTCAAGAGGTTTCTATTCTGTTTTTAAAGCAATGTATCCATACATAAGCAAAATTGATACAATATAAATGAGATGATAATGTAAGTTTCATTGTATCACTACCAGTTAATAAGTGTCAGTGGCTTCCTATTGCTCCCAAGATCAAATATATAAATACCTTTGTTTGGCATTTAATGATA
This sequence comes from Phalanger gymnotis, assembly GCA_028646595.1. Classification (NCBI taxonomy): domain Eukaryota; kingdom Metazoa; phylum Chordata; class Mammalia; order Diprotodontia; family Phalangeridae; genus Phalanger; species Phalanger gymnotis. The sequence continues at coordinate 20,178,162 of CM053624.1, forward strand.
CACAATATGGGCATTTTTTCTGTCTTTCTGATTTTCTTCTGTTTTTATAAATTCTCCACCTACAATTCAAACATGCCTGCCTATTTGCTCTTCATCACACACGCGCACACACACACACACACACACACACACACACACATCTTCCTCTCTAGTCTCTGTGCTTTTACACTGCTTATCCCCTATGCCAAGAATTGTGTCCCTGTCTATATCTACCACTTCAAATCCCTAGTTACCTTCAAGACTAAATTCAGGTGCCACCTCCTACAGGGAGCCTTTCCTGATCGCCCCACTTACAAGTGCCCCTCTACTCCAAACTACTTGGTATTTATTTTTGTATATACATATGTGTCTATGTTGTTAACCCCATTTAAATGTAAGCTTCTTGAGGACAGGGACTGTTTCATATTTGTCTTTGTCTTCTTTGCAATCATATAATTCCATTTATTATTGGTTGATTAAGTGGTATTTTTACATACAATATTTTGGGGAGCAAGTACATTTTTCATCTTTTTTTTCTTCAGTTAAGTAGAACAGTGGATATAGTCCTCTGGACTCAGAGTGACGAATCTCTGCATTTTAATCCTGCCTAAAAGATACTTGCTAGTTGTGTGACTCTGAACAATTCACTTAATTTTATTTGCCTTTGTTTCCACATCTGTAAAATGGGAATTACAACAGCACTTATATCCCCGGGTCATTGTGAGGCTCACAGGAGTGAAAATGTATAAATTGCTTTTCAAAATTTTAAGCGTGCTATGAATCCTAGCCATTAGTGTTGCCATTTGTAAAATCTGCTTTACTACACTTAATTTTCTGGTCTCCCAGGCATTTTCACCCTGCCTCTTTATTCTGTCCTACTTTGAAATTTAAACTCTCTAAGTCTGTGGGGTCACTGTTGTAAAATTAAAGATGTTAAAACGACCTCTTCCCCAAAATCACAATAAAGTGTTAATGGCTGATAATAACTAATAATAGCTTAATGATATGCCCCTTCCAGATGGCATATTCAAATTTCAGTAAAGGCCTTCAATGATTTAATTAAAATGAGTTATTCTAGGCATTGCAGGTGCTACTGCCAATTAATAAAAGAGTTGCCTTTGAATGTGTTCCCTTGACACTTTCTTGCTTTACTACATTAAAAAAAAAACCCTAGCCTTCTTGAAAATAATGCTAACGTGAGTCTTCTTGTAAGAGGTCGATCTATTCCATTCAAAGCTATCCCCCTCAATAATAAAATCAACTGAAATATTTACAATTTTATTTAAACGTTTAAGGGGTACAAAATACTTTATGTACAATATCACATTTAATTAATCCAACAACCTTTGAACCAACTACTAAAGATATAATTAAACCCATTTTGTTGGTGAAGAAACTGACACTGCAGCCTTGAACAAGCTTACAGCTAGCAAGGTCTGAGTCCAGAATCAAACATTCTTCTCCCTGTCTATAAATCCCACACACTCTCCATTGTGTCAATCTTTTGAAATTTATTTATGATGTTTATATTTTTAAAAGTTAGGCACCATTCACAAGGTCATAGATTTTCAACTATAATGTACCTCAGAGATCCCAGATGTTTCATTTTACAAATGAGTAAACTGAGGTCTCAATAGGTCTTTCCCCAAAGTCACACAGGTACCATGTCTCAGAGAGTAATATATCCGTGATCTTGTCTATGGAGTCATTCCTTCTATGTATAAATTGATCAACTAGTATTCATTAAATGCTTACTATGTGCCCTATAAGTCCTGAGGATAAAAGGAAAACAAAGCATAAACACTTCTGTCTTAAAGAAGCTTACATTCTAATGGGGGTAGGAATGGGATATAAAAATTTCCATGAAGACTCTTCTCTTCTCAATGCATGGGATGTCTCTTTTGGTGTACAATACATCAATAACTCAACATATTTTCTTCTCCATGACCAGCTTATCTCCTATTCTTTTCATTTTTGTCCTTTATGGTACTTGTATGATAATTCCCCTCAAACTCATTGATGATCATATAATCTAACCTACTTATTCCCACAATATGCCTTTTTGTTTCCTTCCAGTAACCTGAAGTTTTTATTATTCTGAAATAATTCTGATTTGTGTCCATAGTGAATGATTGCAAGAACATCACTGTTTCCATGTGTGTGTATTTGTGAGAAGAAGCTTAGAATCATTAAAAATATGTATATATTTGAAAATTCCTCATATGCAGTCAAATCCAGTTTTATCCTTGTACTCAATTGACTGGATTTAGTTCACTGACCATCTGTTACGTCTATCCAATGTATATGGATTGACGGTCTAGCTCAATGGTTTTTCTGCCCAACCGCATGTTGTAATTATACCAAGTGCATTATTTGTTTATTTATTTTATTTCGATGTCACTAGATAATCGAACCTCTTGAGTGCCAGTGGATCTCATTGAAGAGGTCCCAAAGTTCTCTGTGACCTAAAGAATTGACCAAAGGCCTCAAGGTCTTGGACTTTGTGTAGAAAGTCTACACTGAACAGAGATTTCGCTCCTATTTATTCTCCATGAAGTACATTCCTCATAATAATGATGATGACTTTTGGTAGAGATACACTGATGGAAGGATTGCAGGTAATGGTAACAATAAAGAATAGGTTTGCAAGGGGCAGCCTCAGCTTTGTGACTTGATTTTGAATGCCTCGCCAAAGGAAAAAGAAAGGAAAAAATAAGAAAGTTTGGACAAGTGAAAAATAGCGAGAGATGAAATTATAGGGGTTGCAATTGGATTAAGAAGCCTATTTTGAATGTGGAGCATTGGTTGATGACAAGATAACCAATATAATTCTCTTTATGTGTAGCTGAGCAGAGTGGAGGTATTGGTCATGGCCATTAGAAATATTGAGGAACTGATATGGGGATATTGGGGATAGAGCATACTTAGTACTCTTTGATGTCTCCTGGATCTTGATTCTGTGAGGGATTGTTGAACAAATGTATTCATTGAAAGTAAATAATCTTGAAAGAACTTCAGAGGTATATGGGACAATGTTAAGGAGAGCCATCAAGTATTTTCTTTGCTCTAACAGTAAAAAGTTTGTATGTGTGCATGTGTGTATTTGTGTGTATGTGATCGGCAAATAACGCATCCGGGATTATTTTACATTTTATAGACTTCTCAATAATTTTTTTTGGATGGGGGAAGGCAGGGCAATTGGGGTTAAGTGACTTGCCCAAGGTCACACAGCTAGTAATTGTGTCAAGTGTCTGAGATAGGATCCGACTCGGTACTTCAGGGCAGGTGCTCTACTCACTGCACCACATAGCTGCCCCTCAATAATTTTTTAAACTACAAAGACATGGTCTGCTGTAAAAAATTTTCATTAAAACCTTAGGTGCTTACTTTTATTTTCATCAAGGATACCTTTAATGCATGTTAATGTATGGACACTTAGGAAATAGAGTTCACTAGAAAGAAGGCTAAACTTGTAATTAGGAAAGAACAGGGTTTGGAGTCTTTTTAGATACTAGCTGTGTTACCTTGAAGCGCATGACTTTAGCCCTTTACCATACTTGTAATACCTTAAGTCACTGATAGATACAAGCTCTAAAAACATTCTCTAAACCCCAAATACTATATACATGGCACATATTATGGTTGTGTTATGGACCATTCTCAAGGAGATTTTATAGAGAGTAGAAACAAGTCATGTGGGTTAGCAATTGGGCTCAAATGAGGTAACATATTGATATAAAATGCTTTGCAAACTTTATAGCACCATGTAAATGCTATCAGTCTTAATCATCAACATTTAGAACTGTAATGAAAAGAATCAAAATTACTCATTTTCTTATATGTATGCATGGTTTTAAAATATATGGAACAATATATTATTTAACCCAAAACTACACTGAAGCTCTTGAAACTTAATTAACATGGGCAATTCTCGGTATAATGGATGCTATTGTAAATATATGAAGGAGGTGCTTTTGAGTGTGTTTCACTTGACGTTCTTCCCCTTTCCTACCCTAAAAACGGTCTTAGAAATGTAGAAAATTGGGGACAAAATGGTGGAAAGAAAAAAAGGAAAATGTTTTTACTGGCTAATAATGTTTATCTGCACATAATCTATCCTGGAGTCAAATAAATTTAAATATATGATAGATGCCATTATTGCATCAGTGAACTCAAATGAACTACTAGTTTTCTCCTCAGTTTTGAAAGAAATTGGCTGGACATTTTATAAAAAACGTTCTAAAAACCCAGAGAGAGGAACTTCTTCAGGAGGAGAAGGCATCTGTAGTACCAACTATAGCAAAGATAACAGGGATGATGAGGAGTAAGAAGAAGATATCAGATTTGACAATTAGGAGATCATTGACAACTACAGAAAATGTCAGAAGTCATATTGCAGAGGGTTAAGAAGAATGTAGAGAAGAGGAAGATAAAGCATTGACAAAAGGGGGCTTTTCCAAGAAAACTGGCTAAGAAAGGGAGGAAATGAATAGTTAGTGTAGGCGGGGTCTAATCGCCTCTTAGCAGACTCTGGATTAGAGGAAGAAACAATGAGGATTTTATCAAGGAGTTATGAGATGAAAAGGAAAGGTGGTCAAGGGGAAAGCAAGAAGGAAGATAACATTTGATGACTTTTCCCTGTTGTTATTGTTGTCATATTATTTTGTTAGAGTGGGAAGAGAGGACCTTAATAGAGTGGGTAGAGAGAGATATGGGAGGGTTTTAAAAAAAAATATTTTGAAAAACTGCTATCCTGAGTGGGCAAAGAAAATTGATTAGGGAAAAGTAAATAAACTGTCTTTCTGTAGTGGAAATCAAAAGGTTTTTGTTTTGTTTTTTCCAAAGGTAATTTGTTATGTAACCTTTCCAGCATGTTTTTAAAATATTCTTCAGCTCTATGTATCAGCACCAGTATAGCAGCGGAGGGAGTGGATGGTGGGAGAAATTAAGGGTTGGGATTTGGTGACTTAAGTAAAGATAAGGAAAATGAACAAAAAAATAGAGGAGATTGAAGTGATGGATTGGTTCCTTAAGAGATTTGAGATTAAGCAGGGAAGAGAGTATATCTAGAGAACAGGTGCTGGCCTGGCAAAATCCTGAGATCGCAGGTGATGGTAATGATAAAGAATAGGTTTGGGATAAGAGGAAATAGTGAGAGATGAAGTTACAGGTAGTTGCAATTAGATTGAAGAACATACAACATCGATCTTGAAAGTGAAATATTAGTGGCTGATGACAAGATATAGCTATCTTCATGTGTAGCTGAGCAGATGGAGGTATTGGTCATGGGAAAGATTGAGGAACTGAGAGGTTCAGGTGATAGTATGCATGATAGCTGAAATCAAATATTTGAATGACTGTTAGGTGAGAAAATAATTGGTCTGCTTGGCTCAGTGACCAAAGCTAGAAAAATCGGGTACACATTGCAAAAAAAAAAAAAGTTGAAACTTTAAGGGGGGGAAACCATACTAATCTTTGGACCTGTTCCAAAATGTGATGTGTTGACATAGAAGTCATGAGGTAGCCCTCATTGGAGGTCTTCAGTAAGCTTGATGACCAGTTGTTATATTTGGTATAGGGGAATTGTGCTTTTCTTTCAGATTTTGGAATGAATGATCAATTCCCTTCCATCTCTGAAATTCTTTGAGGATATGAGATTTCCCCTAAAGTAAAAAATCCTTTCCTATTCATGCTTGATCTTCAGAGTACATGAATATAAAATTAGGAAAGAAATGACCTAGAAAAGAGAGAAAAAGGAAAGTTATCAAAATCTGTCAAATACAGTGATGTTTAGAAATGATTTCATTACAAGTAAGTATCAGCCCCTTTGACCTAAGTAACAAGGCATATTTTTAAGGCTTATCAAATCTCCTTTATATGAATAGCTCTATTCTAGGCCTAGTGCTGTTGGAGAATGTTTCACTTGGTTCAAGTAAAGTAATATGCTAACTGTAAACCTTACATGTGGGGACAATACACAATTACCTATACAGATTGATTTCTAAAAACAAATGTATCAACATCCTACCTTAAAACCCAGAATTCCACCATCAATCACTGTTGGAAATTACCTACTCCTTAAAAAAAATCCAAAGTTAAGAGGAGCATAGCATATCGGGCCATTATTTGTCACTGATACATTAGTCTGAACTAGTTCACCAGGTTAGTGGCAATGATTTGATAGTGACATGAATGAATAGGAACTAGGGGAATGTGGTTTGGTGAGAAAGAGAGAGAGAGAGAGAGAGAGAGAGAGAGAGAGAGAGAGAGAGAGAGAGAGAGAGAAGGAGAAGAAGAAGAAGAAGAAGAAGAAGAAGAAGAAGAAGAAGAAGGAGAAGAAGATATAAAATAAAATTTCTGCCTAGTTCATTATTTACATAGGCTTTGCCTATTGATCTTGCTCCAAAATTACTTCTGAATCTTATCAAGAAGTGGTAGACTCAGTGTGCTAGGAGCATTGCTCAGCATTCTGTAGATAAAACAAAAAAAATGATGAATGATAAAAACATAAACTTCAGGAGATGTAATAATTAATTTTTGTTGTAATTATTGGCTAATTCAATGGGGGATATAGAGCAATTGTAAAAGTGAGAGAACTCTCCGATCCACTCTGGATGAGTAATGGGATCATGAAATCTTTCCTCTTTGAGAACAAAATAGGTCTTCTGTACTTGTGTCTCCAAAATCTAGCACACTGCCTGACTCATAGGCCATTAATAAATATTCATTGAATAAGCTGTTTAACTTCAAGTGGGAATTACAGTTAAATGGACCCTTCTACATCCTTTTTGCTGGTTGGTCCTTCAACCTTATATTGCTCAGTCCTAGTGATGATGAGACCTTCATTGACTCTAGTTTAGTGTTTTTATATAAATACTGCTAAGTTTGAGCAATAAACCCTCTCTGCAGGCAATATTTTTTTTTTTATCAATGGTCTTAGAAACACCTCTTTTGAAAAACTATGTCTGTCTGGCTTAATGAATCTGAGTTAATAACTATAGTGGGAAGCACATTGTTGGGGGCTTACAAACTACAGGAAGAAGTAAGGAAGGAAGGAAGGAAGGATGGAAGGAAGGAAGGAAGGAAGGAAGGAAGGAAGGAAGGAAGGGAGGAAGGAAGGAAGGAAGGGAGGAAGGAAGGAAGGAAGGAAGGAAGGAAGGAAGGAAGGAAGGAAGGAAGGAAGGAAAGAGGGAAGGAGGGAAGGGAGGGAGGGAGGAAAGAAGGAGGGAAGGAGGAAGGACTTAGTAGGCACTTAATATGCACCAGATACTGTACTAAGTACTTTATGAATACTATCTAATTTGATCCTCAAACATCCCTGAGAAGTGGGGCTATTATTATCTCTTTTTTATAATTGAAGAAACTGAGGCAAATAAAATTAAATGATTTACCCAGGGTCACACAAACTGGTAAGTAATTGAGGTCAGATTTGAACTTAGATATTCCTGACTCAAGGACCAGTGTTCTATCTACTACATTACCTATCTACAGCATTAAGAAATGAGAACCTTATTCTATGAAGGGTACCCGTAGTGCCAAGAACTGATGTAGTAACCATACTTTAGGGTTCATCTTCTTAGAATATAAGTAGAATTTGGGTAAGACCATGTTTGTTTACATGTGTAAATGCTTTACAAATTTTGAAGTGCTATATAATATTGATCATCGTTATCATTATCATCATGGATAATGGGCTATGAACAGAAAGAAGGCATTAGGATCCCTTCTATACCACAAGCTGTCTTTCTTTGAGCTTGATACATCTCCTTATGTTCCTTATAAATGTGCTTCTCCATTTGTGAACTCAATGGACACACATTCTTTCCATTACTATTTCATATATTACTGGAATAGGGACTATCAGTTTTATGGGGCAGATGTTATTGCTATTGTTAAAACTCTGCCATACTAATAAATGCCTGTGATCTCAACTTATTTGGTCCTTTGGATGACTAGACCTCATGACAAATAGTTTCAGGAATATTGACATGAAGAGCAACTTAAATATGGAGTGATTGTTCCCTGGGGTCCCAAAAATGTTAGTGTGAGATCCAGGCACAGATAACTTTGGAGGGAGTACTACAAAAAGATAAATGAACTGAGGTTATAAGATGCCCAATGTCAGGCAAGTAGAAAACAGATCCAAGATATAAACTCAGATCCTATGATTCTAATCCGGGGGTGGGGAACCTGTTACCTCAAGGTCCTCAAGTGTGGCCCCTTGAATCCAAACATCACAGAACAACTTAAGGATTTGTTAAGGGCCACATGTGGCCTCAAGGCTGCAGGTTCCCCACCTGGTCAGCTTAATCTCTCAGTGCTTCCACTGTCCAATGTTGTTTTTAATTATTTCTTTTCCATTTTAATACTTTTAACTTCTTTTCCTTTTTTGTCATACTATATTGCTAGTTTCTCTAATCCTGTTCTGAATAAATGCCTTGAAAGTGATCACTGTTTTGTACTCTAGGTAAAGTTTCGATTCACTTTTTTATGATTTTTAAAATTATATTTGTCTTAGTAAATCATAATGCTATTCTTCATAATTTGTGGATGCGAACACATACACACATAATTGGAAAATACATTATGCAAATGAATACTTGGTCATTCAGACCTAGGTCTCAATGACTTTAAGGCAATGATGAAGAACAATGAACAGGATATCTTGGGTCTTTATCAACAGCCTGCCTTGGCAACTCTTTGGAGAATGACTCATATGAACAGAAATGACAAAGAATTTTCATCTGAAAGACATCAAAGTGAGATGTAGGAATTGCAACATGAATGCAATTTTCTCCTATTCTCTGCTTAGTTATTTTGAAAACTTTACTAGTAAAGTGTGAAGTACACCAGATTATGTTGCTGGTGTTGACTTTAGAACTATGTTTCTTCAAAGCTGATAGTGAAAAGAAGCACTGACTCCCATGTGCCTTTGAACTTAATCAGAACTGGGGCCCAGACTGGGTCCATTTGCTTTATTTCTGAAATTTCATGGTCTCTCATTAATTTGAATTTAAGTGAATCAGAATCAATAGCAGTTGGCAGAGCATGGATAACTAACTAGAATGGGCAAATAGGGCTCTACCTCTGGGCACTGATCTTGCAGGAGAATTTCCTTCCAAAAAGTAGGGATCCCTGGCATCATTGCCATCCTTCAAATCATTTTCCTTCTTGTCCCTTTTGGGCCTTCCCCAAGCTTACACAAGTATGCAATACAATCTCTACAAGCAAGATCTTTCCTCCTATACTTCCTCGTTTACCAATCCCTGCTAGGAAAAGTATTAGACCACTTCTTCTTTCAGATGCCTTCCCTGACTTCCAGGTGACCTGGGCAGCTATTTGACACAGTGGCTACATTACTGGGCCTAGAGTCAGGAAGTCCTCAGCTCAAATCTAGTCTCAGATACTTGTTAGCTTTTTGACCCTGAGCAAGTTACTTAACCTCTGTTTGCTATTTCCTCATTTGTAAAATGGGGACAAAAATAGAACATATCTTCAGGGTTGATGTGAAGATCAAATGATATTATGAAGTGCTTAGTACAGTGACTAGGAATATAGTAGGTGTATGTAAATGTTAGCTATTATTATTATTATTAATTATTATCTGATAGCCTCTGATTCTTGTCCTTTCCTCTCCTTTCCTTATCCTCCTAGCCTGGCTTCTTTGTTCATTTCTCTGAACTTCTTTAAAAGTACCATGTCCAAGGGAGGCAGTGGTCAGAAGCAAAATACTTGAAAGGAGGGACAAGATGGAGAGAGAGAGAGAGAGAGAGAGAGAGAGAGAGAGAGAGAGAGAGAGAGACGCAGAGAGAGATGCAGAGAGAGACAGAGAGAGAGACAGAGAGAAGGATAAGAGGCAAAATTGGATGAAAGGAAATACACACTTAATAATCATAACTGTGATTGTAAATTGGATGAACTCACTCATAAAATGGAAGCAGATAGTAGAGTAGATTAAAAACCAGAAGCGGGTAATATGTTGTTTACAAAATAACATATTCGAAGCAGAGAGATGCACACATAGAGTAAAGGTAAGGGGCCAGAGAAGAATCTACTGTTACGGTTGAAATAAAAAATAAAGCAGGGGTAACCATCATGATCTCAGACAAAGCAAAGGTATATCTATATAAAAGAGCAAAGACACTACATCTTGCTGAAAGGTATCATAGACAATGAAGTAATATCAATACTAGACATATATGCATCAAATGGTATAGAATCAAAATTTCTAAAGGAGAAGTTAAATAATTTATAAGAGGAAATAAACAGTAAAACTATATGAGTGGTAGGTGTCCCCTTTTGCCTCTCAGAAATAGATAAATCTGAGACTTAGGGGATGGAGCCAACATGGCAGCTGGAAAGCAGGGACTTCCCTAAAGCTCTTCCCCAAGACCCTCAAAACACCCATAAAAATGGCTCTGAACAAGTTCTAGAACTGTAGAACCTAGAAAATAGCAGAGAGAAGCAGGGTTAAGCCCAGGAGAGCCTAGATGGTCACTGGGTACAGTCTATTGCATGGAGCTGGGAATGATGCAGGGCAGAGCCCAGTGTGGGCTACACCAGGACCAAGCAGACCAGGAGCCAGGCAGAACAAACCCTAGCACCCTGAATCAGTGAGCTGTGGCAATTATCAGACTTCTCAACCCACAAACACAAAAGACAACAGAGAAGGTTAATGGGGAAAAACTGTGGGGACAGAGTGAAAGGAGTTTGCAGTTTAGCCACCACCCCAGGGACAGTGGAGGTGGTACAGCTACAGAACTATAGCTGCAGTTGCTTCCAGCCCCAGGCACACATGGTGGGAGGAATTAAGTGGCAGATCAGAGCAGGATTGCAGAGCCTGCTCAGATCTGAGTTGTGGTCTGGGTTCTTGGGGGAGGAGGAGCACTGGTGTGGCAGAGCTTCTTGTGTAGAAAAAATGCTGAAAACAACAGCACAGCCCCTCAAGCTTGGAACAAAGTACTCTCTACTCTACAAACAGTCATACCCCAACAAAAATCTCAAGTAGTTGGCTGGGAACATGGCCAGGCAGTGAAAATGAACTCAGATTCAGACTCAGACTTTGGAATTTTTATTTGGTGACAAAGAAGACCAAAAAAGACATCCAGAAGAAGTCAACAAAGTCAAAGAGCCTACATCAAAAGCCTCCAAGAAAAACATGAACTGGTCCCAGGCCATGGAAGAGCTTAAAAATGATTTGGAAAAGCAAGTTAGAGAAGTAGAGGAAAAATTGGGAAAAGAAATGAGAGTGATGCAAGAAAACCATGAAAAACAAGTCAATGACTTGCTAAAGGAGACTTTAAAAAATACTGAAAAATATACTGAAGAAAACAGCATCTTAAAAATAGACTAACTCAAATGGCAAAAGAGCTCCAGAAAGCCAATGAGGAGAAGAATGCCTTGAAAGGCAGAATTGGCCAAATGGAAAAAGAGGTCCAAAAGACCACTGAAGAAAATACCACCTTAAAAATTAGATTGCAGCAAGTGGAAGCTAGTGACTTTATGAGAAATCAAGATATT
>CM053624.1:20190160-20232425 GCA_028646595.1 Phalanger gymnotis
CAATAATTTCATTAAAGAGAGTGAAAATAATAAGACAATATACCAAAATTTGTGGCATGCAGCCAAAGCAGTACTTAGGGGAACATTTATATATCTAAATGCTTATAAAGAAATAACAAATCAATGAATTGAGTATAGAACTAAGAAAAAAAACTAGAGGAAAAACAAATTAAAAATCCCCAATTAAACACTAAATTAAAAATTCTGAAAGTCAAAGGGGAGATTAATAAAATTAAAAGTAAGAATATCATGGAACTAGTAAATAAAAACTAAGGCCTGGTTAATTTGTTAAAAAAAAAACCCCAAATACTAGTATCAAAAATGAAAAGAATGAATTTAACAACAATGAAGAAGAAATTAAAGCAATCATTATGAGCTATTTTGCCCAATTATATGCCAATAAATCTGAAAATCTAAGCAAAATGGATTATTATTTATAGAAATATGAGTAGCCAGATTAACAGAAGAGGAAATAGAAAATGAAATTTGGAAAGCCACCAACGATCTCCCTCATAAACCATACGCAGGGCCAGATGGATTCACAAGTGAAGTCTACCAAACATTTAAAGAACAATTAATTCCAATACTATATAACCTATGTGAAAAAAAAAATAGGCAAAAAAGGCCAACTAAATTCCTTTTATGATTTTTAGAACACAAGTATGGTATTGATCCCTAAACCAGGAAAAGTGAAAAACAAGAAGGAAAACTACAGAAAAAATTTCTTTAACAAACTTTGATGCAAAAATTTTAAATAAAGCAATGGGAAGGAGATTACAGCAATATATCATAAGTATCTTACATTATGACTAGGTGGTATTTACACCATGAATACAGGACTGGTCACTGTAATCGACCTTAGCAATAATCACAGAAATCATATGATTATCTCAAGAGATGCAGGAAAAAAAATTCGATGAAATGCAACACTCATTCCTATTAAAAGCACTAGAAAGCATAGGAATAAATGGAGCTCTTCTTTAATTGATAAGTAGTATCCATCTAAAACCACCAATAAACATCTGTATTGGGGATAAGCTAGAAGCCTTTCCAATAAGGTCAAAGGTGAGGCAAAGATGTCCATTATCACCACTATTACTCAGTGTTATACTATATATTTTAGTTATAGCAATAAGAGAAGAAAAAGAAAGTGAAGGAATCTATAGTGATCACTGAGGAAAGAAAACTATCCCTTGTGCAGGTAATATGACAGTATGTATTCATAGAATTCTAGAGAATCAACTAAAAAACTGGTTGAAATAACTGACAAGTTGCAGATAAAAAAATAAACCCACATAAATCATCAGCATTTCTATATGTTAGCAACAAAGTCCAGCAGCAAGAGACAGAAAGAGAAATCGCATTTAAACTACCTGTAGATAATATGAAATACTTGGGAGCCTACCTGCCAAGATAAACCCAGGAACTATATGAACACATTTACAAGATACTTCACACAAATAAAGTCAGTTCTAAATAATTGGAAAAAATAGCAACTGCTCATGGGTAAGCTGAATACAATAAAAATGACAATTCTGCCCAAGTTAATTTACTTATTCAGTGCCATACCAATCAAGCTACCAAAAATCATGTAATAGGGTTACAAAAAAAATCGTGTGTAAGAAGAAAAGTTTAAGAATATTAAGAGAATAAATTTAGAAAAAAGTATGAAGGAAAGTGACCTGGTTGTAGCAGATTTCAAACTGTATTATAAAGTGGTAATTATCAAAACAATCTGGTACTGGCTAAGAAATAGAGTGGTAGATTAGTGCAGTAAATTCAGCACACAATATACAGTAAATAACTGTGGTAATCTAATGTTTGATAAACCTAAAGATCCAAGCTTTTGAGACAAGAACTCACTACTTGACCAAAACTGCTGAGAAAACTGGATAACAGAAACAACACTATTGTGTGATGATCAACTGTAAATGATTTAGCTATTCTCAGCAATATGATGATCTAAGAGAGTTCCAAAGGACTCATCATGAAAAAATGGAATCTATAATCAAGAAAGTAGTAATGGAGTCAGAATGCAGATTGAAGCATATTATTTTATATCCCCCCTTTTTTGGTCTGTGTCTTCTTTCACAACATGACTAATATGGAAATATGTTTTACATGATTGGACACCTATATCGAATGGCTTACCACCTCAGGGAGGGAGTAAAGAGGGAGAAGAGGGAGGGAGAAATTTTGAAAATAAACTTTTTTAAATGAATGCTAAAAATTGACTTTACATGTAAGAAAAAATTCTCAAAAATAACATAAAATGCCACATTATACTTCTTCATTAAAGTCTTCATCTGAAGAAAACTTTGTGTCATAGTTCAGAATTTGACAATATCTTGTGACAGCATTTTGGAGTTGGAAGTAATCTCATAGGCGAGCTAGTATGAACTACACTTAAAAGGAGAATGATTCCCCTCCTCCTGATCCAACAAAGGGTCACTTGGTTTTGCTTGAAGACTCCCACTGAAGCAAACTCAATATTTCCATTTCAGCTTTGGATATCTATCTTTAATCATTAGAATTTTTTTTCCCTGTCCTATATTTGCCTCTCTAATCCCCTTCCCCTTGCTCCTTGTTTTGCTATCTGAGGCCAAGAAGAACAAAGTTATTCCTCTTCCAAATACTTCATGGTAACTGTTCTCCAGATTATATTGCTTACTGGCTGTTTGATATTGGGCATGGCTCTTCTATCTGCTAGGCTCCAGTGACCACATCTCTAAGACAAAATTTTGTCATACAATGTAAAACACATCATATTTGAAGTCTAAGGAACTAGCTCTGCTGCTTATTATCTGGATCACCTTGAAAAAGTAACATCCAAAGTCCCAAGTATTGTTTTATTTCAGGTAAAAAGACCCCAATTTTTCACTCTCAACCAATATGATAGCCCCCTTCCTATAGCAACTCCATAATTCTCTCAAAATTTCAGTGCTTACAATCACTTTGTATATATCTTGTATTGGCTTACCTGTGAACACTTTGCATCTCCTGGTAAACACTGAGGGAAAACACTTTCTCATTTTGGTTGTCTTTATTTCCCCCATCCCTAGCACTTTTCAGGCACTCGATGGATGCTTGTTGATGGAGTGAATCCCTCATCTGAGGTTCATATCAATTATCTGAGTAAGGACTGCAGCTGCCACTACCCTCATTTTACAAATGAAGAAACCACTGCCATTGAAGTTAAGTGCCTGGACCTAGGTCACACACTACTGAGTGGCAGAACTGAGACTGCCACCAATGGCTTTTCCTGCTAAATCTAGTGTTCTTTCCACTGTAAGACGTGCTCCCATTGAGAGAAGGTTTCCTGAGGCAAGTTCTGTACATACCGTTAAGGGTATATAATTTTGTCATGAGAACAAAATATTTTTAAACACCCTCAAGAGTTTTTCAAATCCTCAATTACTTATGAACAAATAAAATAATGAGAGATAATCCCACACCATGCATTAATATTATTCCCCCTAAGGTCCTCTACCAGGAAACACTATGCCCAAGTACCCACTGGAAAATATATCTGCACTTGCTTACACACATTCTAAAACTAACATTTTCCAATTATACCAACTGCAATATATTTGTACGATCATAAGGTAATAGGTCTTAAAAAAAAAAAAAACCTCTCAGTTCACATATGAGGAAATTGAAAGCCTAGGAGACTAATTGTGTTGCTCAAAGACACCCAGGTGTTAAGTGGCAGTAGGTAGGACTCTAGAGAAAAACAAAAGAAAACAAATAAACAAACAGAAAACACCAATTTTAGAATCACAGGACCTGGTTCAGGTGCTATCTTTGATCTATTGAACCCAGGTCCTCTCAATCCAGAGCCAGCGCTATTTCTATGATGCTACCTACTGGCACTTATTGCTAATTTTTCCTCAAATAAGTCATTTAAGAACTCTTATCCTTAGGTTTCCTTCTTGTTAATACTTGGCAGTTAGACCAGTGACCTCTGAGGTCTCTTTTTGCTTTTTTACTATGGATCTCTGATTATTTAACACAACTCTTCAAATCAGTGAGGTTAGATTAGAATCATCATTTTCCATTTGCATCTGGAACTTCTTGACTTAATAACTGAAGATCCTTGTTCTCCATATTTACTCATTAACTTTTTTAGGGGTTTCTAAAACTCTGTTACAAACAGCCCACCGAAACCATCCAGTGTGTGATGTGCCATCTGGATTTCCAAAAATGTGAGAAAAGATACACAGTGACTGGTAACATTGGAACCTGGTTTGTCTTTTTCTGCAGTTTCTGGGGTATTGACTGGCTCCACGCCAACTCCTTATTGGCTCTGTTTGCCTTCTTCTGGGCTTTGGCTCTAATTTGCATAATTAGTTATGGATCTCAACTACCATAAAATCAGTGCTAGCCTTCCATGAAGATAACACTGTACTCTCTGGGCTTACTTTGCACCCGGTACATGCCAGCCCAGCACCCTTGGAGGAAGACATAGATGAAAGACTATTCTCTATATTGTTCCAGGAATTCAAGTCATTTTTAAAAGAAAAAGCTTCTCACAAAGAAATTCTAATCAGAAAAAACTGGATGAAAACAGAAACAAATGTAAGTGGATATGTTTCTCTATTTAATTCATATGATCTAGAGTTGTAAGTGACTTTCAAGTGATTATCTAATTTTCCAAAGGTGGAAACTGAGTCATAGTGGAGGCATACTGTGTCAAGATATTAGGACATATCCTGTTTTCAAGAGCTAAGGCCCAGCAAGCAAGCTGTGCCCTGAGCTTGGCATAACAATTTTTTGTACTCACCCTCCAGTATGATCTTAGCCCTGAAAAAATCCCAGAATTCCTTCACTCCATCACCAGGTGGTCTCTGAGCTTGGAAAAGCACCTGTAGTACCCATACTCTGGTTATGAAGTCCTGCTATGAGTCATACTGGTCACATTGCTGCTGTTACCCCTCATTGTGAGGGCTGTAGCTCACTGTGCAGCCATTGGTAGAAGTATTGAGATTTCTCCACACTGCTCCAGGCCCTCCACTAGGGCCAGGGCTCCCATGTGTCTTTTCTTGCAAATTATTTCTCTCACTTTGGAATTAAATTTCTGTTTGCTTCCTAACTTTCCTGTCTCTAGCCTGCTTTGTTTTTTTTCTGGCCACCCACAGGTTGGAAGCCAGTTCTGCTCTGGTTGATAGCTGATACAGAACTTTAGTACCAGGGCTTATATTTGAATGCAATTCTAGTGATTTCTCCCCCCACCCCCCATTATATCACACTTCCTCAACTATCTCTTTTGGGAATAGTTATGCAACCAACAGGAATCTAAGAAAAGCCAAGTTAGAGTAAGTTAAGTAGGGCAGAAAAAAGAGGGTCAGGAAGACTTGAATTCAAATATGTCTTCAGACACTTAGTAGAGGTGTGGAAAAGCAATTTAACCTTTGTTTGCCTCAATTGCCTCCACTGTAAACTGGTGATAATATGAGCACCTATCTACCCGGATTCCTGAGGAACAAATGAGATAATAAACACAGTTTCTGGGTATATTGTAGGACTCAATAAATGTTTATTCCTTTCCTTTCCTTTGCCTAGTCTTTTGGGTCTTTAAATTTGTAATCCTACAGTTTAGGCTTCTCTGAATAGTTTTGACTGACTATTGACTGACATATACTGACTATTGATGATAATAAGTAACATATGGTACCCTGTGGAAGTACATGCTTTCATTTGATATTCTTCTAACACTTTAAATCAGGAGTGATGATAGTTATTAGAATCCTCATTTTCCAGATAAGGAGACTGAAGTTGTGTAGAGTCAGGTGACTTATCCATAATTGCTCACCTAATAAGTGCCAGAAATGGGATTTGAGCCCCATTCATCCTGATTCCATGTCTACCACTCTGTACAATGTCTTATACCATCTGTCACTCTACTTTTCATTTTGTAGGTTCATAGATATAGATATTGAGGGACTAAAAGTCCATCTAGTCTCATCCACCAATTTTCAGATGAGGAAAAAGAGGACCAGGCAAGGTGAATGATTGGCTCACATTCATACAGACAAGCATTGACACCTCGATTTTGAACCCAGGTTTTCTATTTACAGAGCCAAAGCTTTAAACTTGTATTTCCACAAATTAAACTTCTTCCTGCACTCTCTCTGTGTCTCTCTGTCTCTTTCTGTGTTTCTGTCTGTCTTTGTGTCTGTCTCTACCTTTCTGTATATTTGTGTGTATGTTGTGTAGACACATGTATATATTTTCCTTAAGACATTGAATTAAAATAATAAATCAGCAAACATTTATTACATTCCTACTATTTGCCAAAAAAAATCTGCTAAAATCAGTTGGCTCTTCCTCATGCTTGGATTGTCATTTTCCTCACCTGTACTTTCTAGAATCATTCTATTCAAGTTCAGATGCAGCTCAGGAATCATCTTGTGCTACCTTCCTTTCTGATAACTACTGGGCATTCATTTACATTTGTTCACTTTGTATTTATCCTGTAAATATTTAAATATGTACTAGCTGTAGGCACCATTTGAATATAAATTTCCTGGAGGAGAGAACTATTTTATTCTTTGTATTTGTTTCCCCAGGAACTAGCAAAGTCTCCTCGAATCATTCCACTTTTTTCTTGTTCTAAAGATTGAGGGGGTAGTGGAAGGGTGGGGAGGATTCCCAAAGTCCATCTAGCTCTGGGGCTAAAGGAATCATATTCTGTTTATAGCCTAGGCTGCTGAGGTCACTGAGGTCCAGCTGCCGTTCTGTGGCATCAAAGCCCCCAATTCCTATTTTGAAGCAGTAACTTAGTTTAATATTCAGTAGAGCACTTGCTCTTTAGCTTTTTGAAACTTTAAGTCCATTTTGGGACAGATGAGAGTATTGAAATCAGTGCTGATTAAATCCAAGGAACCCCATTGTTTCCAGTCGTGTTTGTCTTCTGGTACGTGACAATGTAGGGAAAGGAGGCATGGATTTCGATCCCATCCCCTTGGCCTTACTAGTACCTCTTAGTCTGCATCATCTCATTTCTCTATATTATGTCAATAAGGGAGGAACTGAAAGATACCAGCCCACCCCCTTTCAGAAATGCACATCTATCCAGATTGCCACTCCCTAATTAAATTCATTTATAAAAACAGCATTAAGTTTGAATTTGGCGGCTAGATATCTTCAACACACTTTTGCCTTGGGTGCTACAATAAACTCCTTTCAATTTCCTTTTCCTGGGTTTGCTTCATTATGGAGGGTAAGACCTGAACAAATATTTCCTTTTAGCTAGAGAAGAGCAATAATCAGTCATGTTTGAATGTTAAAGACTTGTTTTCTATTACTAAAATTGCCCGCCAGTTAAAGAGACATGTATATTTTCCAGTGAATAATCCTTCAGTGTTTCTTCCATTGTCTTAAGAAATGAATAGGCAGGGTGATACAATCAGTGAGAAAGAGTGATGGGCAAAGCCATTGAAACCACTTACTAGAGGCAAATTTTTCTGCCTCAATTTTCCTTCTCTTTTGCTTCAAAGGCTTAACTATCTTTTTTTTTTTTTTGAGTGCCAGCTTGCCCCATCACCACAGCTGAGACTTTCTTCACCACAAAAGTCAGAATTTCTCTACTCCCTCTGAACTCTCATTTTCTATAATCAATTAAAGCAGCATTTATTAGGTTCCTACTTTGCACAGGGCTCTATTAGGCTCTGAATCATCTTTACTTTCATCATTATTATCACTTTTATTGTCACATTTCCTCACTGGGTTAACAGATGACAAATAGATACATCCCCCATTTTTCTTCGGGTATACTTGAAACATAGAAAGTTCATCAATCCCCATAAGACATTTGACAAGACTGTCATAATTCAATACTATCTCTCTCCATTTCTACTGCAAAGCAACAAAAGGAAGGCAACAGCCCTCGAGTGCTTGTGAATGGATCTGCTTCTGGAGTCTAACTAAAACTTAGCAAGGCAGTGGGATATGTTAGAAAGTGCTCTATATCTCAATTCAGAATGCCAGATCTGGCAACTGCAATCTTGGGTGTATCATCTTCACACTTAGAGCTCCAATGTCCTCCCTGGCAAAATTTTCTCATTGATCTCAAGGGCTGCTTCAAGCTTTAAAATTCTCTGCCTTTTTAATAAAATGTATGCATATGATACTGAGATCAAGATTGTGTCAACAATTGCAAGGTGGTGTGGCACAGGGATGCGATGATTGAAAACAAATCCCAATCAGTGTTTATTGTATTCTAGCAGTGGAAGACAACACAGAGGAATGGTGTATATGGTGTGTTCAGCATGGCCAAATGACCTCTAAGATCCATACTTATTTCTACCAATGACAATCTATTTATTTATTTAACCAAATGAAGAGAACAAGGATAACTGGATGATATGGGAGGGAGGCAAGACCAAATGTGAAAAAAAAGTCTGCCAAAGTCCATGGAATACTGATTAGGGAACAATGTCAGAGAAGGAAGAATCCAGGTTGTAGAAATCCAATTTGTCATGTTTACTAAATGTGTGGTATTGGACAAGTCATCTTACCTCTATCAAACTTAGTAGCTCTTATTCTTAATTTGAGAGTGTTGGAGAAATTGGCCTTTAAGGTCCTTTCCAACTCTCACTGTTGGATTCTATGATGCTATGAGTAGATGACCAAGTGACCTTCCAGCTCCAGAGCTATGATCCCTTGGTTTCTCTGAGTCTCCATTTCATCATCTTTAAAGTGAGAATAAGTTTCATATTAGGAGAGGATAGTCCTGCGCAAATGATATAAGAAGGCTACTGAGATTCTGAGAGGTAAGAAAAAAATGCTGCTTTGAAGTTGGATCGAAGCAAGGCAATGATGGTGAGGGAAACATATCTAAGAACTTGTCTTTTCTTTCTCTATTTTGGCAGGGCCCTCCCCCATGTCCAAATAGGCCAAAGCTCGAGAGTATCTGCCATCTTTGTCTTATTTGGTCCTTAATCTCTTTCTCCTTCCCTGATCTCAAGTAGTAGCACAGGGAAAGGTGGGAATCAGGAAAAGTGAGGAAAGACAAATTAACAATAGCATCAGGATTAGAAGCTCAAAAAAAAAAAGCTTAAAATTCATTATAAGGGGACAAATTCTTAATAACCAACAGGTGCAAAATGGTCCAGGTGAGCATATAATAGTTGCTGTCTGTTGTCAAACTGAGATTAATTCCTTCACCTTCTGTCTCACAAGATAATTTGGCCCTTTTCCTGGGCAAGGCAAACTCTTCTACATCTATAAGTGAGCCTAACACATCAAGTCCTCCCTGGCAGTTTGGCTCCTCTATAATAACCATTCTCTCACTTATTTTCAATTTCTTCCTTTTTAAAGGCCAGTGTTCCATAGCTTTCAAACAACTCCATGACTCCTTTGTCCTAAAAAAATCCTCACTTCATGCACCCATCCCCCTTAGCTATCATACTATGTTTCTCCTCTCTTTTGTGGCTAAACTCCTAGAGAAGGCCATTTAAAACCAGAGTCTCTAAGTCCTTTTCCACCTGTCCTCATCTTAACTCAGTAAATTCTCAGATTACAGTCGGGCTTCTGACATCATTTTTCAAATTAAATTGTTTTCTTTAAAGTTACTACTAAACTTTTTCTTACTAAATCAAATGGCCTTTTCTTGATCTGCATTCTTCTTGACCTCTCTGTAGCTTTTAAAATTAGTGATTATTTACTACTCCTTAATATACCCTTCTCTCTAGGTACTTTAAAAAAATGTTCCCTTAGTTCTCCTCCTGTGGTAAGCAAATGCAATAAAGGTAAACTGAGTTTTCTACTCTGAGCTAAATCAGTTTATTAACCATGATGCATATAACTGTTAATAAAGCAGGCCAGACTAGGCACCTCCGTAATGTCAGTGACCTCAGTAAGGAGAATCTTCTTTATTGACACCCATGAAAAGAGGGGGTCTGGGTATTTCAGAAACATTACAGTCGACTATACTGGGGAAAGTGGGTTGGTAATTCAGGTGTCGCTAATCACACTCCATTCTGACAATTAAAGAATGTAAATTCCTTTATTGGGAGTCATTGCCTTTTAAAATCTTGGTTTGAAGACCAGAACTACTAGGGGAGATCAAATCTCCCTTAATTGTACAAGGACAGGCAAGGAGAGATATTTTGTCTTTTGTGGGGATGGTGCCAGGTTTAGGTAGCTGGAGCTCAGAAACAACAAGCAGATGTCCAAGGGGTTAACTACATGAGGGATAGCAACATTGCCTTTCAATCAGGGCTTTAATCTACCTCAGAAGTGCAACTGCAGTCTTGATCTCAACTCCAGAACTAAGAAATATGTCGACAAAATGGGGAATAGGAACAATTACAGCATAGAATCAATACAGTAGAAATTAGAAGTCATATCATTTTTTAATTTTTTTCATACACCTAAATATCTGACCACTTCTTCATGGCTTACTGGATTATTATCCAGGTCATACCTGCTAACCGGTGGTGTCTCTCAAGACTCTGTCCTGGGCCCTCTTATCTTCTCACTATCTCCCATTGATACCAGCATGATCTCTGCAGATGATTTTTAGATCAATGATTCCAATATGATCCTTTCTCCTGACCTCTAATCTCACATCTCCAACTGCCTAGCAGACATCCCAAAATGGATGTGCTGTGGACATCTTAAACTCATCATGTCAAAAGCGGATCATGCTATCTTTTTCTCCAAACCCATTCCTCTTCCTATCATCCCAAGTTCTGTTAAGAGTTCTGCCTTTTTCCCAGTTACTCTTGGTGTCAGTTAATCTTCTCACCCTCTCTTGCTTACTGTATTTAATTGATTGCCAAGCCATTTCATTTCTCCCTTTTTAAAATCTCTTTTAAATGCCCTTGCTCTTAGCAACTGAGCAGAGTGAGCAAGAAGGGGGGACAGGTTAAGCCACTTTGGCTGCCATCGGCAGTGGTACAGCACTTCCACAGCAGAAACTGAAAAGATTGACCTCATCATATCTTCAACTGAATGGGAATAGGGATAGCTACAGCCAACTCAAAGCCATATTGTGACATAGAGATTGAGCTCACCTCCTCCCACATACACACACCAATGATCTACAGAAAGTCTTTGTGCTTTGGTCTTCACATCTGTAAAATGAGAGGAATGGACTCAAGAACCTCCAAGATACCTTCCAGCTCTGAAGCTAAGATCTCATGATGTCACATTCTCACTCTGACTCTTACTTGAGTGAGATATTATATTTAATGTATTTAATAATCAACTAAATTATTATTGTATGTCTAGTAAAATTAAACTAAGGAAATGAGACCAACGGGCTTAAGCTCTGTGTCTTTACTCACATGTTCACCCTTAGTTATTTCGGGGGGTTCAATTTGTCATGTCCAAAACTTTGTGAACCCATTTGGGGTTTTCTTGGCAAATATACTGGAATGCTTTGGCATTTTCTTTTCAAGCTCATTTGACAGACAAGGAAACTGAGGCAAATGGTGTTAAGTGATTTGCCTAGGATCATACAACTACTAAGTGTCTGAAGTCAGATTTGAAGTCAGATGCTCCTGACTCCAGGCCTAGAACTCTATCCATTGTGCCCCCCTAGCTGCCCCCTTAATCATTTAATCCCATATTTTCTCTAAAGTTTGAACTACTAGGTGTGTGGGAGCTCAAAGGATAGCATTAACGTGATAATAATAGTCATACAGAGAAGTCTTCCTTTTTGGGACATTGTGTGAATGAATTTAATCTGCCCTTTGCAATTCCAGCTTCAATGAACATGTATTTACACCTGTCCACATAATTGGCAATTTCTGACTGGAGACCCAAACAAGGCACAGCCACTGGCATTTGGTTTTGCATTTTAATCTGAGTTATTTTCTTTTGCATATACCTAGGACCGCCAACGAAATTTGATGCAGGTATATGATTAATCAGTGATAGTCCACCAAAATAGAAATCCATCTAGAATGGGTAGAGCATTTTCTACACTTGTCGATTTGTCATGACACACTAAGTGTTGCTCAGAGTGAATAGATTGCACATTTAAGGAAATTTTAAAAAAATAGGAATGAAGGCTGAAGTATGATTTGGTGGCTGGTCAGTCATTCTCAGGCCACACTGCTAAGAGTAGGAGAGAAAATGAATCTTAATGGTTTTCGGAGGGCATGGAGTTATTTTATATAGAGACTGTAAAAAACAGGTAGATAAGTATGTGTTGGGGAAGTTTTAAGTGAAGTCCTGACCAGCAATAGGAAAGTATAATACTAGGAATCCTTCTAAATATTTAGAGTTGCTGAAGTTTTGTGCATTTAGAAGCAAAATAGTATTTTAAATGTGATCTAATTAATAATTCTGTAAAACCTCTGTAAATTCTTATTTTAAACTTTTTTTTCTATTTAAGAGGTTGAATTTAACATATACATATGAAGAAGAGTAGATATTTACATGGTTGTATGTAGAAATTCACATGTATATGTGTGTTGGGGTCCCTTATGCAGTATAATGTTCAGGCATATCCAAATATGTTTATACATAATGGGACACTGACTGGCACTGATTGTGGTAAGAATACATCCCTGTCTTCTCTGAATTCTTAGAAAACCATTGCCTGTCTTATTGATTGAAAAATTTCTTTGGAGATAAGGATGAGACTGTTTTTCTCTTTCTAATTGCATTCAGTGCTTGCGCTAAATCATTTTTATGAAAATAGTCCCACAGATTCACATGTGCAAATGGGTGTGTAATAGTCTCTTGGCACATGTGTAAGAAACATGTAGCTTGAAAGAGAAGACAGGGAGAGGAAGTTGCCGGAGATGCACAAGCTTACTAGCAGCAGGAGTGAGAGAGACATGACGTCCTTAGCTCTGCCCAGAACTAGGGCCATTGGAGAGGAGGGAGCATGGGGAAAGGAGAGAGACAGACAGAGAAACAGAGGCAGAGATAGAGAAAGACAGAAAGACAGCAACAGAGAAAGGATGTATGATCACAGGAAATATGTCTGCAGGAGCTAATTTTTCTATAGCGTATTTTATGTGTTACTATGCCTTATGGATGTATATATATATGTACATATTCATATATGAATATGTACATTTAATGTATAAGTTTCTATCTCTCTGTAGTTCTAGCTTTACTGTGCTGTGGATGAGTACGTAGCTGTAGCTGCAGTTTCTCCTAATTTGTTTCCCTTCTCCCCAAAGGCCCAGCAGAGGCCATGCAAGGGAGGTGCTCAGGCACTAAGCTCTGTACAACCTAGGACCAAATGTCTTCATTTGTTACCTGCCAGAATCCTACTTACCCCGCTTCCGCCTACTGTTCTGAGAAACACAATCAAATCAATTTCCACTCAAAAGTTTGTGCAGATGGACTGCCAATGGCTATCCTCGGAGGGTCCTGTATTTGCAGAACACAATTCCCTTTCCTGGACGCCAAAGCCCGATACACATCGTATCCCTTATTAGAACGTAAGTTTGTGAAAGGCAATTATTATATCACTTTTTTATCTGTATCCCCAGCACTATGATTGTTACACAGTAATCACTTAATAAGTGTTATTTATGTATTCATTCTCATACATATTTATATGTCTATACACGTGCATATGTGAATAATGTGATACATGTGTGTATGCATATGCGTGTATATGGCTATCCACATATATGTGTATCTATCTATATACCTATACATTTATAACTATATAGCTATCCTCTATATTTATCTCTATTTCATCTATATCACTGTCTATCAATTACCTCTCTCTAGCTATATCTATATATCTATAGTTACACTTATAATTACATGTAGTTATAATAATAAAGAGATAAATATCTGTATCTATGGATATAGATATATAAAGAGATATTCTTATGTCTATATTTAGATATTTATATTTATATCTCTATGTAAATGTCTCTAGATCTAAATATATGTGTATATGCATATGTGTATAGGTCTATACACAAATGTATAGGTCTATACACACATACATATGTGTGTATATACATATATGTGTTTATGTGTCTGTATACACACATCTATGTCTATGGATATCTATATATCCAGTTCTATCTAGAGCTGTATATTTATTCTATAAATCTACAGATAGATAGCTAGATAGATATCAGACAACATTAAAAAGTGAAAATAATTTGGGTCCAGATTTGAAAAATTAAAGAAAAAGATATTTAACTATGGAAAAATGCATTTTTAAAAATTTTGTTTTGATTTGGTTTTAATTATCACAGACTTCTTTCTAAAACAAAGACCCAGCTGTTACCATGACATTCCTTCAGTGTTATTTTAGTGATGCAGCTATATGAGTAGCTGGACAACAGAAGCTGGGGTATACCTGACATTCATAAGGTAGGTAGATATACATGTTATAGCCCATTATATTGTTATATAGAAGAAAAGAAGAAGAAAAAGAAGGATGAGGAGGAAGAGGAGGAGAAGGAGGAGGAGGAGGAAAAGAACATGGAAAGGATAAGTGGTGCAAAGATTTTCATTAAACAAAGATTTCAGTGAAAAAGAAAATGATTTGATCACATGACAAGAATGAGGAAGAACTGAGGATAGGCCATTTTTCTCCACTAAGTTCCTCATAATGGAAAGAACAATTGAGAAATTTCTAGAATATAGAGTTGATCCCTTGCAGTGAGTTTTGGGAGCACACACACACACACACACACACACACAGACACACACACACACATATCAGGATGGGCAGATATAGATGGGTTGCTAGCTGCATCATTGAATGGAATAGCAAGTGATGAGAGCATAGATTCGTGGCAGTATTAGAGTATGTTATCCCTGTCACTTGGAATGTTCTGTTTTTCCATGAAACACATAGGCAGTAAATTGCATTGTTGGGATTCAAACCCAGATCTTCTGATTCAAATCTAGCCCTCTCCCCACTCTGTCATCCTAGTGTTTGTCTGGGTAGAGACTCTATGTCTTTCATTGAAATGCTAGTCAAGTCAAATTTGGAGAAGTTCAGAAAGAGGTTGGCCAGAGAGGAATGGATAGTTTTTGGCTTCTGGTTTTCACTTGTCACCATTACTGAAATTAGTATGAAGTTTTGTGGAAATGATAGATCTCCGAAATATGAAAGTAGTTAGTCCTTTTATTTTCTTCATGAATATCTCAACCTCTTCTCACTAATTGAGAATAGGGGTCTGAGAAAATTGAAGAATGTACGGCTAGTTGCAATTGCAAGAGCATAAAAAGAGAGGGAGGATAAGGGATTAGGATGATGCCCAAACAGTTTGAGTAGGCCTCTGGTCAGCATGAAAGCAACCAGCACTTTGTGGGAAGGACACAGAAAGAAGAGACAGTAACTTCACTCAAACTTATTGAACAATAGAACCAGACGAACTACATACCTGGAAGCTGAAAAAACTTATGCATATGACTGTTGGTGCTTCTAGAAATCTTGGAGAATAAGAAAAGAGTTCCAAGAATGAAGATAACCAACTGACATTTTTAAAAAGTTTTTATTTATTATTTCAGAAAGGGAAGGTAGGTAGCTTCTTCAATAATAAGTTGGTGAACTTGACTTGGATTTATGGCAAAATTCTAGTGTACCTATTCTTTGGGACTGCTTCCCAAACAGACACTCATAAAAGGTTGGATCCCCAGAGCAAGAATGATATCTTGGGTTTTAGAAGTCATTCTGGAGGGCTATTCCTTTAACACTATAGCTCAGGACCTTCCCCTTGCCCAATCATGCTTCACATTATTAGTTTACCTATAGAAATGATTAATTCATAGCAAAGGAACTTACTCAGATTCAATAGGAAAAATAGTTTATATCTATCTATCTATCTAGAAAGTTATATATATATATATATATATATATAACTTTCTCCCCTCATAAAAGTGCAGGTATATTCCCAGAAATACAGTATCTATGGGAGGAATGGGCTGAAACTCAGAATAAAATATTGATAAGGCACATGTGTATCTTTACATGTGTGGCAAAGATGACTCATAATTCCTAGTATTGAAGAACCTAGAAACAATTTTTCACTTCCCATAGCTCCCCTTGAGTGTTATCTGTCTGCTGAGTAGATTGTTCAGGTGGACACCAGCTTTATGTCTTAGTGTAATCAGACCCTCTTCTCTGCTGCTAACTTATAATTCTCACTGAAGCTATTTTCTACCAATGGTGAAATATCTCTCTATATCCATGTCAGTCTGGGTGTGTCTCTTCTCCCTCCTAGATCCAGTATCTCCCCATCCAGTAGAGCTCTCCTTCTCAGCAAAATGGGGAATTGATGAGAAGAGAGGAAAGAGTTCTCATCTACACACACACACACACACACGCGCAGGGGTCCATCTATAGGTGCACAATTCACAGCTTGTAATCTCCTCCATTCTTCAACTGCTAGATGCCTTGCATTTTTATCTAGAAGCCTAAGAGACATGATGGATTCCTTGAAACAATCACAAGATGTTTCTTGTGTGGTATCAGTTGCCTGCATCCAGTAGCCTAAACACTCAACACATACACTCAAATTGACAGAGGAACTTCAATCCTTTGTTATGGGGTTGTAGGAAAATGTTTTTAGCACACATTTGCATGGAAAGACTATTCCAGTAATGGGAAAAACCACCAGAGGGGGATACTGCCTACAAAGCATCTTCAACAAGGAATAACTCTTATGGCAATCAGGTTCCCAATTCCATCCTGATTCCACCATGAATGACAGACCCACTCCCTCTTCATCAGTATGCCTTGATACCTTCATTCCTTTTTTGGGTTTCTTGTCCTTTACATGTTTCCCTTTAAGACATGACCATTATTTGCTTATTTAGTGGGTGTATTTTTTGTATGACCATCAAATTTTATACCTGGGGAGTTCAAACCTGTCTAAGGCACTTACTAGTTGTATGACCCTAAAAAAGTCATGTCTTTCACCCTCAGTTTCCTTATGTAAAAACTGAGCCTAATATCAGCATGCACATCATAGGTGGGTGTGAACATAAAATGAGGTAATATTTGTAAAGTACTTTGTAAACCACACACACACACACACACACACACACACACACACAATTTTATTTATTTCAGCTTATATACATTATATCTCAACAATGTAATGCAAACTAATAGAAATAAGAGCCTGTTTTCTTCTTGTTTTTTGATCTCCAAGATTTAGCCTAGTGCCTGGCAGAGAGTAGATTGATTAGCACTATTGCTGCTGCTGCTGCTGCTGCTGCTAATACTACTACTACTACAATCATTATTACTGCTACTATCACTGCTACTACCACTGCTACTACTTCTACTACTACTACTAGTAAAATCGTCATCATTGAATAGGATTGTAGGACCATGCAACTAGAAATGAAAAGGATGTCAGAGGTAATATATTCATAGGATTATAAGGTCATTAAACTTGAACTGGAAGGGAACTCAGCAGCCACTTAGCCCAATTCTCTCAGTTTTCATAGAGGGAAATGGAGGTGCAGGTAAATTAAGGGACTTGCCCAGGTCACTGGTAGTCAGCTTCAAGATTTGAACCCAGGTCCTCTGACAAGAGATTTAGTGTTCTTTTCTCTGTACAAGAGTGATTAGAATTAAGTGGTTTGAGCTACCTTTATCATCTTATGTCACCATTTAGAGAAGCCCCTTCCTTGTTTTTTCTGAACTTCAATTTCTTTATTTCTATAACTTGTAAAGAGCTATACCCATTATACAAGGTCAATGAGAAGGTCAACCCAATACAAGGTCAATGATTTGTTATTATGGAATAGCTTATGAAATGGAGGTAACTAATAGGCTAAGTATAGACCATTAACTCCTGAGGATGATATAGATCTGGCCTGAGAATAAATGAGGTGTTCATATTCTAAATGTGGATTCTTGAAATGCCAACTGTTTGTTCTTTACTTCCTGAAGAGGAGAAAAAAATGGGGCCTCTGATTTCAACTCCAGTTGCACAGGGCCATGTCTTCCCTTTGAAACTCTAAACACCCTTTCAATATTTCACAACTGCAGACTACAAAAACTGGACCAGAAGAAGTACATAGTTCTCTCTTGACATGAAGAAAAATGATTTAAATAATAATTATTTTGTTGCTATTCTCTATGAGTATCAGATGATTTTTTTTCAAATTAAGAAGTATAAGAACATGCAAATCAGCATTAATTGTATTATTGTTAACCTAAGTTTACAATTCCCTTTATCCTTCTGAAGAGATCTGATATTACCCGTTTTCAGATTACTCCTTTATACCATTAACATTATTTTGGTTGGTCAATTCATAGAGAATACACAACTAAGAGATCCTTCTGAAGAGATCTGATGTTGCCCATTTTTGGATTACCGCTTTACACCATAAACATTATTTTTGTTGGTCAATTGGTAGAGAATATACAACTAAGAATAAACCTACTTTAAAAAAGTATTAATTTCATAAAGATTTATGAATTTGTGTTTGTTTTAGTTAAAAATTGTAGGTCTCTTTGTCCTGTTTATTTATGACGTATGTATTTTGCTTATCCTTAAGCAAGGATTTAGAGGAGAAAAAAAGGAATTTAAAAGAGAAGTTATTAAAAAATATGATAGGCCATAACATGGGACCATGGTTTCTGCATGGTTGTAAACTATTTTATTCTCAATTGACCAGAGTAAACCAGAATGCCAAAAGAATCAATTGCTCTTGATTATTAAGGATTCCATTATGCATACGTGTTTATCAAATATTATTATGGACTAGGGAGTGGAGAGGCAGTTACCTTTGCCTTTGGCGGAAAATACCTTGAGGTTTAGAGGCAGAAAACTTGCAGTGAAATCCAAGCCTGGCCACTTCCTACCTGCGTTACTTCTGACTGATCATTTAAACTTTCTGAGTCTTTAACTGTAAATCAGGGCCTAGACTGCATAACCCTCATAGATTTCTTGTAGTTTTAAATCTGTGAAAATGTGTGATAGCCTAAATAGATGGCTTATGTACTAATTCTCCATTGTGTGTGTATGTGTGTGTGTGCATGTGAATGTATATACATATATATATATACACATATACGTATACACAAAAAAGTGTATATTATATGTACATGTATATTTCTCAAATGCAAATGAAGATGTACGTTGCAGTGAGGCTGAAAAGAAGCAATCCACATGACATCTCCCCATAAAAAGTAAATATTAGGTATATGGAATGTGTCATTGAGGATCATCATCCCAATGGTCCTCTAATCTGACAATTTAGAAGTGGTCCATAAGGACTTAGTATAGAATGTTCGCAGGTTGAACTTAATGCCATAGATTGATTACACTGAGACGAATGACAAGTGAAATTGAAATGTCCCTCATAAATGGCTGCCATCTGGGCCAACTCAAGAGCCAGATGTCCTATTTCCTTTGAGCCTTAGATGCTAACAACTGTTTCAGGTTTATCACTTGGGGGTTAAAAATGTATCATGTATGGAAAAAGGCAGATGTGAAGAAGACATAAAGAATTGGGAAAGAAATTAGAAAAAGATAGAGATTTTGATTTGTATATTCCACAGAGGTTTGTCCCACCTGGCTTACAGTCCCTCCAACTGTGGAGTATCTCCTTGAAATATCAAAGAAGAAAAAAAAATATTTCTTTCTTTATTTTGTAAGCCAAAGTCTTGATGGAGGAGGGAAGAGTCATTCTTTCCAACACTTCTTCTTGATTATATTTAAGAAGACTAAAAAGATATTAACCGCTGACATAATATTATATTAGCAGCATTATATAATCAGCTTCAAAGGGAAGTGAGAGGCCACCTTATCCAACTGCTGCGTGAACGAAAGCCTTTTCTATAACATGCTGATGAGTTGTTGACTAGCTTTTGGACAGAGATTGTGATCAGAAGTGAGGCAGAGTAACCTAATAAGTCCAAACAATAAGACCCTTTGCCAAGACCCTTGACCTTGTTTCTGAAATACATGAATACATCACCAGTGAATCTTTCCATGTCTTTGATTGGGGGCTGAGAGGAAGGGGGATATGTGTGTGTGTGTGTGTGTGTGTGTGTGTGTGTGTGTGTGTGTGTGTGTGTAAAATCTTTACGATTTGGATAGCTCTGATCTATAGTCATGTTACAAAAAATGTCTTCATCGAATGACATTCTTTTTCCACTGGAATGTACTCTCCTCTGATCCAGATATAACTAAAGTATTCCCTCACCTCTTTTTGTCTAAAAGAAGATATTGGCAGGAGTATTAAGACAATTATCCCTATTCCATACTTCTGGTATGTCTTTTTTTTTCATCCTATTTGGATATCAGGATATCTTGCTTGACAGCCTTAGAAAGAGTAAATATCCTCAGAGGTAAGGAAGTAGAATATAGAGGTCTTAATAATTAACATGGCATTGCTGTATGTTGGGAGAGGTGGTTTGGAGAAGTAAAGATTTGATGTTATAAATAATCTGTTGGGATGCAGTGGAAAAAGTTATTCAAAAATTATCACAAAAACTGACCATTTTTTTTCATGTGACGGTTTATTCATTTATGCTGGTATCTGAATAATAAGCTGAAACTTGAATTTTATGAAAGAAATATGCATGATTAAGTTAGAAAAAGCTTTGTGTTTTTCTTCTCTAATCTATAATTTCTGTAACCTTCAATTATAACATTTGCAGCTGCAATTCTTTCTGTGGTGCACAAAACCCATCTGTTTCTAGTGCTAAAGGATTAATCATGGTTGAGAACAATCTTTTCCATCATTTAAATTGTTTGAACCTCCTCTATCCCCCCACCATTAAATTATAGCCATTTCACCAAGGAGAAAAAAAAGAAGGAAGGAAGGAAGGAAGGAAGGAAGGAAGGAAGGAAGGAAGGAAGGAAGGAAGGAAGGAGGGAGGGAGGGAGGGAAGGAAGGAAGGAAGGAAGGAAGGAAGGAAGGAAGGAAGGAAGGAAGGAAGGAAGGAAGGAAGGAAGCAAAGGAGGAAAAGAAAAAGAGAGGGAAAAAGGAAAGGAAGGAGTAATGCTTATTAGTTAATTTTTGTCAGGAAAATCTCAGTCAAAGGTCAGGAAAGAGGAAAAGGAATAGTTTTATTTTGTTTTATTTTTGCTTCTGAATTTTAGGAAAAGGTATTCCCATATCTTCTTGTATGGACTACCCCCAAGACCTTGGGAAAGCCATGGCTTCCATCAGAATCAATTTCTTCATCTGTAAAATGATGTATTTGGATGAAGTGGTGCCTAAAGTCACTTCTAGCATTGTCTGTATTGGTAGCTCAGTGGTGTGGTGGTTAGGGCACTGGGTCTGGAATCAGTAAGCACTGGGTTCATGTCTTTCCCCAGACATTTAATAGCTATTTGACCCAGAGTAAGTCACTTAACCTTTTCCTGCCTCAGCTCTCTCAAGTGTAAGGGGGGAATAATAATCTTACCAAACTCCCAGGGTTGTTGCAAGACCAAATGAGTTAATAATTGTAAAGTGTCTAGCACATAGTAAGGACTATCTAAATGTTTGTTGTTATTATTATTAATTTTATGACTATGGTTTCTCTATGTAACAATCCTTATGCAGTGACACAGGTGAAAGTGGACTTAATTTGGAGTCCTAAACCCTGTGATTCAATCCCAGCTGTCACATTCACTCTGTGTGTGTCTGTAGACAAACCAGATAATGGGGATTCCATTTCCTTATGTGAATGATGAGAAGGTAGAACTAGATCATACAGAAGGTCCTTCCTTGTTCTATGTATATCATACTATGACAGAATAAGCCCTGATACATATATATATATATATTTTTCAGGTGTGCTAAACACTTTACATATATTGAATTAAAGAAGGCATGAGTGTGTATTAAGCTCTAAATTAGCACAGTACGCTAAGCATTGATGTTAAAAATGGAAAAAGAAGACTGTCTTTGTTTCCCAGAACTTATACTCTAACTCAAAAAGAAAAATGCATAAGAGAATTTGGCATTGTGCCCATTTCACAAAAGAGCAAACTGAGGATCCCAGGGCTATCATGCCTTGCTTATGATCCTGTAGCCAATAAGCAGCTGATCCAGACCTCAAACCTAGATCTTATACATTTAAGTCACTTGTTCTTCCCACAACCCAACATTGCCTTTCTAACCTCTCTTTATGCCTACAAGAGATCCCAAATGTTGAAGATCCTAACAGGGCTGGTCACACATGGGCTAAAAGAATGCTTTTACAGAATGTTCAAATTATTTTAAAAACATGAGAATGTAGCTTTTTAGTTCCATTGCTGGTAGGCTTCAAACACATGAGATATCTTGGCACATTCATTTTGTAGCTTTGAATGGCAAAGACAAATGAAATGCTCCTTCTTTTCTGCCTAGTAGTCCAGCTTCATGCCCTTTTGCTGCAGTCTCTACAATAGAAATAGATGAAATACAACATTGGTCTGAATAGCACCAGCTAGAAGCTGAGATACACCAGCTGCTCTCCTTTGGCTGTTCAATCTTTATAAGTTTTCAAAAGTCAGATGAGCACTGATAATAGTAGTTAGGGGAAAAAATGCCAAAGAAGATTTTTTTTCTAGACAGATAATAAAGCTAGACTATCCCAAGGAAAGGCCAAATGCCTCAGAGGAGTAATCTGCAAGAAAAAAGGAAGAAAAAAAAACACACTTTTTTTTCCACCCAAAATGTCAAAAATAATCTATTCAGTTCTAAGAAAAGAAAAAAAGTAGGTTTCCATCCATATCTTAAAATTTGGGTTTTGAACATTTGAAACCACTTCCCAATTATTGCTTTCTATTTGGAGAAAAATGATATATTCTCTTCCCTCAAATAGCTTTCATTGTCTATGGGAAAATAATATTTGCTTATATAAGTATAAAGGGAATATATAGAAAAAAATACAAGTTAAAGATAATTGCCATCAGGGAAGGTACTGGGGTGGGTGGGGCTGAGCATAAGTTTTCTCTGTAAGATAGGAGATGAGCCTGAAACTAGTTAGGGGTTATAGGATGGGGAGGTGAAGATGACAGTACATTACAGACATTTGGTTGGAGGTTTTCTTTGGGGAGAATGTATGTAAACCAATGGGAAAGAAGAGCAAATTTAGTATGGAAATACTACCAAGTAGGGGAATGTCAGGGTCAGATGTATGATTTATGAATATGAATTTTGTAGTAGTGTGGAGGATAGATTAGACAGAGGAAAAACTGGAGGCAGGAAGTTCAATTAGGTGTTTATTGCAGTACATCAGGTGAGAACTTATAAGAGCCTCAACTAGAGTTAGTGGTTGTGTGAGATGGTAATGGATGGGGGACAGATTGGGATGGTAAAATTTAGAGTCCTCAGAAACTGACTGGATATATGGAATGATTGAGAATGAGAAGTCAAAGATGGTTCTCATTTTGTAAACCCGGGCAAGCAGAAAGATTATGGTGCCCGTGACAATAATAAGGAAGTTAGGAAAATCGAGTAGATTTGAATTTGAGAAGATTGGCATGACACTGAGCAAGTCACTCAGCTTCTTGGAGAAGGAGTTCACTGGATTCACCAGGTTGCCAATAGGATCTAGGACTTCCCAAAAGTTTAAGAAACCCACATCTTCACGAACATCATCATCATCATCATCATCATAATTCATTCAATATTTCATAAACATTCATTACATTATTGCCATAGG
The DNA here is from genome assembly GCA_028646595.1 of Phalanger gymnotis. Lineage (NCBI taxonomy): Eukaryota > Metazoa > Chordata > Mammalia > Diprotodontia > Phalangeridae > Phalanger > Phalanger gymnotis. Next base: position 20,213,718 of record CM053624.1, read on the forward strand.
TTAAACCCTATGATAAGTGATAGGATTATGAAGAAAAAGGTCTTAAGTAATTTACGTTCTAATGGGAGAGATACCATGTGCATAAATAGGTATATAGAAGATACATATGCAGTAAATAAAAGGTCACTTGAGTGTGAGAAACATTAGCAACTTAGGAGAATAAGAGAGGCCTTTTGTAGAACACGTCATTTGATCTGGGTCCTGACAGAAGTGAGGGATTCAAGAAGCAAAGGCCATGAGGCAGAATATTCCAGGTATGGGCAATCCCAAGGCAAAGTGATGGGGATGGAAGATAATGCATCAGGAGTGAGGATCACCTTGTCCAAAAGTGGAAACAGGAAGTAATTTTCAGAAAAACTGGAAATATAGACAGGAGCAAGGTTTTGATGAGGTGTGTATGTGTGTGTGTGTGTGTGTGTGTGTGTGTGTATGTGTGTGTATTCAATCTTAGAAGCGATAAGGAGTCTTTAATGTTTATTGGTATGTCTCCATCTTGGGCTACGAGTTGTCAATTAAACACCTACCAGAGCCCAGGGGCTTTTGCTGTACATAAGCAACTGAATGGTATTGAGGCTACTCAGAAATTCCGTCCTTGTTATAAAGTTCTCTCAGCCTATAACCATTTCTAACTTCCTCTAGATTCATGTACCCATGCCAACAAAAGGGTGATTAATCCATTTTTGTTTTACCGTTTTGAAATGATTTATTATAATTAATGCAATCCATTAAATGTTTTTGTAATTGTTTATAATTAAATAAATGAAATCCATTTAATGTGTACAATCAATTTGTATTTCATTCCTTTCATATCTCTGTCATGCTTACTCATTCTTGTTCATCCATTTATCCATTTGTACAGACAGTTAAATGAACTTCTATTCTGCTTTTTTTTCCTGGATTCTGTTGTATTTCATTAAGATTTTTCCTTACTTCATTTTATTTTTCAGGGTTTTTTTTGACAATTTTAAATACACTATAGGATTACATGATGTTAATGTACCTTAAATATTAATTACTTTTGACTTGAGATAGCTTCCATTTTTAAATGTCTAAATACTTTTGCTATGAATACCTTTGAAAATATTGCTACTTTTAATGTTTTTAGTACATTTCCATGATATAAAAACAATGTAATTTTCAGTCAAAGAGTATGCTTTTGTTTTCTGATTTTTACTACATACTGATATATTTCTTTCCAAATACATTCAAGTTTGCAATTCCACCAACAAAGAATAAGCATGCAAACAGAATTATTACCAATACTAATAAAAATTATTCTTTAAAATGCAGAACTCTATCAAATGCTTTTTATATGTCAAATAGTCTTTATACTAAACGAGGGAAGGATAAAGCAAAGGACAATATTTTTTTTCATTGTTCACTTGTTTCACTCATGCTGGATTCTTTATTGTCCCATTCGGAGTTTTCTTGGCAGAGATACTGGACTGGTTTGTCATTTCCTTCTCCAGTTCATTTTACATATAAGTAACTGAGGCAAACAGAGTTAAGTGAGTAGCCCAGGTGTGTTGGTAAGCAAAATGGGCTCCTTAGCACTTAGTGCCCTTGAAGAGTTTGGCTTTTGTTTGCTTTGAGTAATGCTAAGCCCCAGGCCCAAACCCCTATTAGGTCTAAAACCTACATGGGTGTGGATTGGCAACTAAGGTGGGGCCCAAGGTAGGGCTAACTCCAGGGAGGGCCTAGTTTACATGTCTGGGACAGTAGAGGGTCCGCCTCTTTGTGATGATTTTAGGTCATGTGGGTGAGTCGCATGTGTGACTCACCCCTGATGTTGACAAAGATATAAAAACTAGAGGTTGGCCTCTTCTTCCTTGGAGCTCTTTGCTGCAGCAGTGGTGGCACGTGACTCTGGCCCAGCCCTTGTTCTGAGCTCCCGGCCTGAACCTAGGTGTTGGTAACTATGAATCTGTATTGGGTCTGTCTGTTGACGTTTGTAATTTGTTTGTAATTTGCTCTGAAGTTCAGGGTGCTGGCTTTTTCCCCTGAACTAAGTGAATGATATTTGTGTGCTGAATTAAAGTAAGCTTGCCAACCCCTTAACCTTGCTTTCCTTATTAAGGGAGATCAAAAGAATCTGTGCTTTGGTGGGTGCTGGCAGCTTTCTGGGTGCTGGCTGTGGGTGGATCTTACACCCCCACGGAAGCCGCTAGCTGGATTGTTAAAACACCAGGGTCACACAGCTAAGAAGTGTTTGAATTCACAAAGACTATTCTTTCTGATTCTAGGCCCTGCGCTCTATCCATTGCACTACCTAGCTGCCGCAGTTTAATTAATGAATATCAATTAGACATTTTAAAGTAATATCATATCAAAATATCACAATAACTCATTAAGAAGTAATCCAATATGAACAACTGTAATTTATGCCAAAAATAGTATAGTTTAATATTAGGAAGAATTTTAACATTATTAATCATATCATGAATAAAAATTTGGAAAAAAAAGATTATCTCAGATGCAGAAAGCCTTTGAAATAACTCAATACACATTTTTGATAGAAACTCACTAATGTCTAGACAAGGAAGGATCTTTTTTTTTTTAATCACAAAAGTACAGATCTAAATTAATAAATTCTTTGATAATGCTCCAACCTTTAGTTATTCTTTTGCCAATATGACGGTCATGAAGGATATCCCAAAGCTATTTTAAGTTGTATCTTTGGTTATTAATGCAATAAAGCAATTTCCAGTCATAATAAATATTTTATTTTTCCTATTTTTTCTAAACAATCTCAATTTTTAACCTAGGTTGTCCATTGTGGACAGGGTGGCAGTCAATCTCCTGTGATGTCATGGTACCTCTGACAAAGCTTTAACAACAATTCATATCAGGAGCATCTTCTACCCAGGGCAAACAGCTCCAACAAGAGAAATAGCATAAAAGGTGCTCTTTAATGAAATTTATAAGACGTAATCCCTGTCCCCACCCACTGAAAGAAAAAAGAGATGAGTAAGACAAATCGATATCCAACAGGGAGAATTAATTGCCAAAATGGAATGGGAAATGGAATTTTGGGTTGGAAGGAGGTTATTTCCTTTGTGCGGGAGGTGGAAGAGAAAAATGCTTTACCTGGAAAAAAGAAAAGGGGAGGAGACAAGATAGAACAATGTGAATTTGAGATTGTTTTATGGGATGAAAAGAGATTTAGGGAGGGGACAGCTTGCTTTCCTAAATCCTTAAACTATCATTTTCTACATACTCTCACACTTTTCTGAAAGACTACATGCATTAACATTCTCACCCTCTCAATCTTCCACAAAGAACAAAGGCCAGTGGCCCCAGGCTAGTTATAACTTTAATGTCTTGAATTCTAGATATGGCCATTCCTTTAACTTGAAAGTATTTTGGTTTTTCTGCATTTTTGCTTGTCCCCACAATTTGTCTGTAAGTTTATAGAGGCCTAGTTCTATAGTTTCTGTTTCTCAGAACCTTTTTTACACCCCCTGCCTAACATAGGCTTGTGTAAAGATTTCTTGACTTGATAAGAAGAAAGATTAGATCGTAATGTAGAAAAAAATGATTCAACCGAAACCTAGGTTCCACCAAACTATAACCTTCCTTTCCACATTCCTTCTGGGTTTCCTGAATGCTTTTTAATACAACTTCTCTGTGAGTACATCATGATTGCTGAGTATTCGTAGTTGAGTCCTGGGACCAAGTAGTTCTTTGCTCTGGTAGACCCCAAGTTCTTGCATGCTTTTATCCTATAATGATACATTGTATTCTAATTTTCAGCTTGATAATTTAATGGGCTGGGCTGCAATGGGGAAAAAAAAATCAACCAACCGTTAATTTGCTTTTCCTTTACTTCATCCAAAGCTCCAGACTTCATTTGTGCATACAGAGCTGACAACCTCTCTAATGAGAGTAGTTTTAAGCTGTTGGATCTTTCTTCCTCAGTACATGTGTAATTGATATAATAAACCATAATAGCTTCAATTATATAAATACATGTTTAGGGACTTTTCAGAACACATATTTTTGACACAATCCTCTGTAATGGCCCCTTCAAAGCTGTTAGTGTCTATTGTTTCATAGTCTACTTGAGGGTGCTCTATAAACCATAAATTCTCAACTCCTTAACATGCAGATTAAGGACAAAATGTAGCGCAAAAAAGCTATTTCAGAGCAGCTATGATGTACGATGGAAAGCATTTATGGATTTTAGGGGGTTTTGTTTCTAATCTGTGGGTTCTCTTGCCACTTTTTTACCAAGCTTTATATATATATATGCACATATATATGTACATATATATATATATACGTATGTATGTATTATTATATTGTAAAATGCTAACAAGTCCACAAGGCAGACTGATTATTCACAAAAAAGCAGTGCGTCTCACATATTTTCACACATTGAACGCATCTTAGTACTTGTTTCTACCCAAATCCTATGGCTGTTTTCATTTAGAATCAGCCATCATGCAGCTATTTACAAACATCCTGGCAGTTTTCAGCTGAAAGAGTGATGATACAAGGATGGATGTGAAATGCACATCACCAACACACAATCTGGTAATTATTTGTCATAGATGAAGATATGGATGAGCAAAGTAATCCTTGGCTCATCTTGCAGGGGTCTATGTCTGCCTGATGTTCCAATATGACAAAAATGTGAAAAGTTCTTTAATATCTCCACAGAGCTAAATACCACCTGAATTGTCTGTGTTATGTGTGTCAATGTAAGCAATCTACCCAGTTTAAATCAGCAACACACATTGATTAAGAACTTATTATGGATTCAATTCAATATGCCTCTATTAAACACTGACTTTGTGCCACTAACTGGGCTAGGATTAGGTGCTACAAAGATAAAAGTCAAGGCTTGCTAATCTGCTTTACTAGAATTAGTTTCCATACTGAATTTCCTATACTGATGAAATAGCAGATGTGTTCACACACATACACACACACACACACACACACACACACACACACACACACACCCTCTGAAACTACCCAGATATATCAAAGAGCCCAAGAAGTAATTGATTTTAGCCTATCTCAGTCTACCTCTCTATCCAGTGAAATAATGTGACTCCACCATCTGCAGTACATGCCACAGTTTAACTTCAGTGTCCTATGCTATTAGCAAGATGTAGTAGGAAGGCCAAATTTATGATCTCAAATATAATCATATAAATATTTGAATGATTTGAAACCATAAGGTATGAGGGATTCTCTAAGTAGAAAGCATCAAAACATTTATTTAGGCCTCACAGCAACAGATTCGTGAACCAGCCTCCCCATTCCGACATCTTGACCAAAAGACCCCAGGCCCAATAAGCCCGCCTCACAAGAGTAACCAGGAAGCCACAGAAAAACAAGATGGTATTTATCCAATTCATATTTACTGGCCTCAAGTCCTTGCTCTCACTCCTGGGTTCACACAGGTCGACTCTGCTTCCGCAGTTCCTGCTTCCGCTTTTTTCAGCTTCAGCTGTAGTTGTCTCTTAGCTCACCTCTCCTCACAGCCGAGCCTCTGGCGTCCTCAAGCCCCGCCTCAAGGACCATAGACCATTGGTTCCCGAGTTGGCCCCTCTTAAGTCATTAATCTACACCCACACAGGTTTCACACCTGATAGGGCTTTGGGCCTGGGGCTTAGCCCTTAACAGTTGAAAGTACTTTCACTCAAAGTAAACAAAAGCCAAACTCCTCAAGTGCTAAGGAGCCCATTTTGCCTTACTGACACACAAGAGTTTCATTTTGTTGGAAGAACCAGAGGATTCTGTGTCCTTTTAATTCCCTAGTGTGTTAGTAACTGAGAGCTCTCTTGCTCTACGGTCTTCATTTAGCCTCTGATAAGTTTTTGAGGTTGCTTATGTTTTTGGTTTTTTTCCCAATAATTTTAGCTTTAAATGGAAGAAGTAAATCTAGAAATCCTAATGTGAAAGCTGAAAATATTCCTTGTTCTTCCAAATACATACCACCCATTGCTTCTGCTCTCTCATTGCTTAGGCTGCTTTTTACAGATACAGTACCACCTGATACTCCTTCCCTATCAAATCCCTGAGGAAGTACTACTGCATAGTTGAAACAATATTAGCCAAAAATTAGATAATTTTTATAAAACACTTAGTCTATGCTTTATAAATATTTATTTTCTTCCCCTACTTTCCTAGGAATAAAAAAAAGCTGCCTTGAATCCAGGCTCTAACATTTGTGATCTACATTCCTTTTGTCAAGTGACTGTCTTTCTTAGTCTCAGTTTGTTCATCCATAAAATGGGAATAACAGACTGGAAGTCTCACAGGATTATTGTGGAGAAAGCACTATGTGAATTTTGGCACATCTCCCTGACTCTAAAAGCGACTCACTATACAATTGTTGCCTCTCCAAGGTGGGAGGCAACAAAATAATAAATGAAACAGTCACTGCCTCTTAGCAGCTTACATTCTCCTGGACAACATATCAGGTGGATAGATAAATGTATTGTATATCTTGATCAATAAATCTAGGAAGGTGTTCTGTAGCATGTAGTACCTGAAACGTGTCTTGAAGTAATAGCGAGGAAGGAGTACATAGCTTTACTTTTTGTTTGTTTTGTAGCATTTCTTAGGTATTATTGAATGGATTCCATCATTCGATTGCCATGTTTGGGGATTTTTTAGAGAGAACCTACCAGCTACAGCCCATAAACCTCTTATGTTTTATCCCATGCCTCCAAAACAAAGCCAGGTTCCAGACACTGTCATTTCTAGCACACATTTCTCTTATTTATTTATGCTTTTCCCAAAGAGTAGATATCCTATAGTTTAATCCATGTTTCTTCCCCTCTGAGAAGATTTTCTTTTTTTGTAGTTATTGTTATCAGCCGCCAGCCACCAATCCTTGAATTTCACTGTGGGAACACAATAGAAAGAAAAAACAAACAAACCAGAGCAGATCTTTCAGCTAGTTCTTCCCATGGAGAATTTTACAGGAACATCAGCTCCTGGAGAACAGAAGTCATGTAATAGGTCGTTATGCTGACCCTTCATGGTGCTTTCTTTTTTCAATGCTTCAATGTTCCTTCTTTGTGTCTCTTCTAAATCTCTTGAACTTGAAGAATCTCCACGTGTTGGCTAGCCATGGGAAGCAGAGACTATTTTCTTTGATCAATATATGTTTGTGTGTTGGATTTCTGACTCTTATTAGAGAGGTCTATGTATTTTCAATGACTTCCAGAGAGCTTATGTGAAAGCTGAAACTTCTGTGGAACTTGGAGTTGGGGGTCAGACCTTGACACTGTGAGCATATGGACTAACGGTGTTGTGTGGAGATTACTCACTGACTCTAAGAGGATCAAAGGTCAAATCATTGTTCTGATGTATTCTGACTCTGTGACTCAACCTTCTTATGCCTCAGTTTCCTCACTTGCAAAATGAAGAGGATGGTTTGTCTCGTTCCTTCTAGTTCTTCATCCATTGCCCAATGAACTGCAGTGATCACCCTGGTCCCTGACTCATTGCTTATCTGAGTTTAAGCCTCTACTGAGTTAGGAAACAATCCTTTAACTAGATTCCTGGCCTTTATTCTCATCCTCCACACAACTAGGCAAATAATCTTCCCAACGCTCAATTCTGCCCATATCATTCAATAATCTTCACTTGTTCCCTGTTGTCTCTAGAATGACTAGAAAACTCCTCAACTTGGCATGTGCAATTATTTTTTTACAATTAAATTTGTAAATTTGCAAATTGTCAAATGATTAACTTACAATTAATTTACAACTACAATTAATGAACAATTAAATCCCAGTCTACCTTTCTAGGCTCATGTGTTTTTTGTTCCTGCCAAACAACTTACTGTCCTCTCTATTTGCCATTCCATCCTCTATGGCCATTCTTTGCCTTTTAACTAGAATTCATTATCTTCTCACCTTTTTTTCTAGAATCCATACTCTCCTTAAAGGCAGAGATAATATGTCATCTTTCTTGATTTCCCAAAGCACCCTCCCCCCACTTTTTTTAGATCCCCTCAGTGGTTTGGTCTCTGTCCTTCACACTCCAACCATCCAGTTTATGTATTTTAATTCTGCAATTCCATTGGGCTTTGTAGTTATTTTTTTAATTGACTTATATGGACTGGCTGTAGTCTTCTGCAGGACTGTGTAAGCTCCTTGAGAAAAAGAATTGTTTTGGGCTTCATTTTTGTATCACTGTCACCTAGCACACAGCTATCCCATGCATAATAGGTGTTGTTTGGATTGGATTACATCTTGCCAACTTAGAATTGTTTTTTAAAAAAGAGTCGGTGGATATCTTATTTGTCTAATTTAAATTTATATAACCATGAACTTCCTTGACCCTGAACCATTTTCTGCTATCATAGGGGAAAATGTATGATTCTAAGGGAAATTGCTTAGCACCTATTTATTAACTTATATGTCTTCAGGCTAGTTCTTCATCTTTCTCATCATGACAACTTGTGGTACTGATTCCTGAAGTCCTGGACTATGCCAAGAGACATTATGCAAGGTATTAGAATCATGTATCCTGTTTGATAGTACCCCATTTTGGCCCAAAGTATCCTAAGTAATACATGTCATGTCCTGGCCGACTAGCATTTCACAGTGACAAGGAGGGGAACTCTCAAGGAATCAGTCAACTGGAATTTTATGAAATTTGGAGAATGTTGTCTAGAACCTTTGAGGAATTAATAATTTATTAAAGGAAGAGCTTGCAAAGCAGTCATATGACATGACATAGTGTCAGTAACTAAACATGGGAATAGACTGTTCTAAAATCAAATAAAGAAAATGTAAATATTCTTAATGTCATTCTCTTTGCTTGATACACACACATGTATTATGAACAAAATTTTCATATATACATACATATATGTATATACATATACATATATATATTTCTTTAGTTCTTTTTTTTTTCAATGAATCTGGCTATATCTAAACACACATATCACACACAAATAGTTATAGATATTGACATATATATACACATACATATACATATATGTGTATACATATATACATATATACACACAGAACCATGTATATGTGTGTATATTATATATATAATATATATTATATATAGATGTAGATATATATAACAGAACCAAATAAAATCTATCACTGCCCTTGGGGAGATTATATTCAAATGGCAAAAGAAAATTTAATGTGTATATTTATACTCATATTACATAGAATCAATCCCTGCCTTCAGGGAGCATATATGCCACTGGAAATATAAAAACCATTATAAATTGTACACGTATGTACATGTATACATATCTATATAAACCATTATAAATTATACATATATATGTACATACAAAGACAAAAAGACAGAAACAGAGAGACAAAGAGAGAGAAAGAGAGAGAGAGACAGAGACAGAGACAGAGAGAGAAAGAGAGACAGATGGGGCAGGGAGAGGGATGGCGAGAGAGAGAGAAAGAGAGAGAGAGACAGAGACAGAGACAGAGAGAGAGAGAGAGACAGAGACAGAGAGACAGAAAGACAGACAGAGACAGAGACAGAGAGACAGACAGAGAGAAAGAGAGAGACAGACAGAGAGAGAGACAGACAGAGAGAAAGAGAGAGAGAGAGAGAGAGATATGCAAGTAGGATGTTGGTCTTTTATCTATATGTTTATGGAGTGTCTTCCTTTTTGATGTGCCCAATTTATTCCAAAAATATTTCACTGAGATTTTCTTTGACTTAGTGCTTTACCTCTTGGCTACTATTCATCTTTTTATCAGCTTGCCATAAGTGGTTTCATAGTAGTCTCTGTCCTTAAGCTTACAAAATATGACAGTATTTTCCTGGATATAAATTTTTGTCTTGCTTTTGTTTTACACAGGACAAAAAATAATAGCTGGAGAGAAATGCTAGTATAAGGAAGCTTACAGATTATCTACTCACCAATCTCTTGGTAAGGGCCTCAGGCCTCATTTAAAAGGGGTCAGATATCCCTGTGGGTCAACTGCTTATATACATATAAGCATGTATATACATGCATACGTACAATCACATATGAGCATATATTACACATACATGTATTATACATACATATATTTATACATATGTATTATATTTGCGCTATCCTTAGAAGTCTCTGTTGCTTGCTAAAATCACATAGCCGTAAGTTGACTGCTATAAGAAATCTTATATTCATAGGATTAGAAATGGAGAGGACCTTACAGGCCAGTGTAGTTCAGTTCTTTCATTTTACAGAAAATGAAACTGAGGCCCAAAGAGGTTATAATTCAACAAAAGGTCGTAGTCTTCATAAGCAACAGAAAGAAGATTGATACAAATGTGTGAATGAGAAGAAACTTTCGTGATTTTCATGTTGTCTATGAACATCATCTTTGAACTAGTAGTTTAAAAATAATTAAATAAATATATAAAGAAATTAATGAAGCATTTAATTTAAATGCTACTTTATCTGTTAATGGCCTTCATGCCAATTTTCAATAGCTAATGGTAGTCTTAACATAATTTGATTTCTGGGCAATTAAATAGTACATTTACTCTGGGCAAAATGATGGATTTGAATCTTTTGACAATGAGCCAAAATAGCAGTTCAAATTTTTATTTCCTCTTTCTAAAATGCTATGGAGTGTCATCAGAATTCAGATTCTTCAGTATCTCCAGTTGAAAATCTGATTTGGGTTCATCCAAGCAAAACATTTACCAAGATTGGGGAAGTATTGAATTTCTGGCCTTCAAAAAAGTGTGGGGAATTCATCTTCTCTAAATTTCATGCCTTAACTGGTATGTGTATAACTTACATGCTGGATCAAATTGAGAGTCAGGCTGTGAGTTCTTTGCCCATATCCTTCCCTCAGTGTTCTAGGTTAGGACTTCTTAAACTTCTTCCACTTGTGACCTCTTCAGTGCTTCTTAAACTGTGTGCTATGACCTATGGATCACGACCCCCAGTTTAAAGAGCCTGTTACCTTGCAGGCTATCTTCTCAGCATCAATTAGCTTTTACAAAGTTTTTTTCAAACAAATTTTTTATAATTAGCTCTGACAAATTAGCTTTTACAATTTTCTTCAAAATTATCATGAACAAAAGCACAATTATTTTCCTCATCATCTACCAGACACACTCTTCCCTAAAACACTCAATGGATGAAGATTGTAAGCTATTTTTTTATTTAGCATTGGAGCACCAGCCATGGACTTGGGAAGTCAAATTTGGACTCAGAAACTTACTAGCTGTGTGATCCTGTGCAACTCAATTAACTCTGATTGCCTCTAAATTAAAAAAATATATATATTTTAAAAGTAGTACTGGTTCTAAAAATTTACATTCAAACACAGCATTATTTTTGTAGCATGAGTCCTAATTTTCACTTATTATTATTATTAGCCACTAGCTACAATACTGCTGAACTGGTATCCCATGGTCACTTTATATTCCCTGGGGCATTGACTTTGAACAAACTGAAAAGCCTGGGTTCTTCAATGTTTTTCTTGTTTTATTTTTTTTAAGTGAAAAGAAAAGAAAAAGCCAGTAAAAAGAAAACCTTAAGCTGCACAGCATAGCTTGGGTAGTTGTAAGGATAAGAGGGCAGAGAAAGCCTAAATATTTTCTCCTTACAGAATGTCTTTTATTGTACTCTCATTTTGCTACAAACTGAGACCTGGGAAAGAAGTTAACTTAAAAAGTCCAAGGTCTCCCACTGCATCTGGGTTGTCCTCATCTATATCTGGCCACTGGACCCAGATGGCTCAGCAGGAGAGAGTGAGGCTAGTGACTTTGTACGGCCCTCCCTCACTTAAATCCAATTCACTTGGAAGTTATGACTTCAACTTCCTTGTGACATGGTCCTTTTTGAGAATGAAGGACAAACAACAACACTTTTCTACAATTGAGGGAGTTAAAGGGATGTACCAAGATCCCATGAGCAAAAAAAACAGTCCTGTAAGAGACTCCTTTTTTGAGAATACTTCTAGATCTGGCCACTCAACCAATCAAAAAGGCTTCTTTTAACATACCATTTACAGACTGGAACCAGTTACAGAATATCCGTGCATGTTCCCCATCTTGTCTTAGGGACATTTCGTCTCCCACTATCACATCTCTTCCGAAAACAGACCCTCTAGCCTCTTCTATGTGGGAAGATTACAGCAACCAAGAGAACTAATGTTCTCAGCACATTCACTAGTCCCCATTCCATAAGAAAATATAGAAGTCATTAAAGTCCATAAAGGAGGGATAGTACTCATTTCCAAACACTGCGTTTATTTGAGAATGTAAGAGGCAGGGCAGCTAGGAGGCATAGTGAATAGAGCACTGGCCCGAGAGTCAGGAGGACCTGAGTTCAAATCTGGCCTCAGACACTTGACACGCTAGCTGTGTGACCTTGAGCAAGTCACTTAACCCCAATTGACCTGCCAAAAAGCCAAAAGAAAAAAAAGAGAATGTAAGAGGCACCATTTTGGGTCATCCTATCTCTGCCCCATTTCTATAATCTTTGCAGCAAAGGACAGTCTGTCCTGTTCTTCAGCAGGTATCCATGTATCACAGATTGTTGATAATCCCCCTCAAGAAACTGTATATGATTCATTCATGTTCCTATATTTATTCTATTGTTGAGGGGCAAGGGATATGGAGGTAACACTCAATACAACTCCCATCTGTTTTTGATAAATACCTAATCTTCCTTCTACAATTAGTATGTCATATAGGTTATTAATTTGTTTTGTTTTAATTAGATTTGTATAAATTAACTAATTATTAATTAATTGATTGATTTGTTTGAAATAGGTTAATTTGTTTTTATTTCTTTGAATTTCTTTTGCTATCCCGTCGGGTAAAAAAAATAAAACAAAAGAAAAAAAGAAAAAATACTGTAACAAGTATTCAACGATAAGCAGAAACAAATTGATGAATTTGGCTGTATCTGAAAAAAATACATATATAACATACATACATATGTATACATACTTATATGCATACATATCTATGTATGAATATGTATATGTATACATATGCATGTGTATATATATATAAGCGTATATATGTATACGTGTGTGTATATATAATGTATATGTATATGTGTGTATGTGTGTGTGATTCTTCACCCTGAGTCTATCATCACCTGTCTCTCAGGAAGGAAGGTAACTTGCTTCCTCATAGGTTCTCTGGATTAATCATTGCTGGAAGCCAAATAATGCTAAAGTATTTTTCTTGGCACATTTGGAGTTTAAAAATAGAGCAAGTTAAAATTCTGACCTTGATGAGACTGCAGGGGAATTTATAAGCTAGTTCTGTGACAAAGAATCCAACAATTCTAAATGATAAAGCTGACACATAAGATAAAATGCTTGCTTACTGATCTTTTATTTACACAAATAATTAAAGGGCTCCCAGGTCACTAATATCTCTATTATTGGAAAAGAAAGTAGATGAGTTACATGGTACAGATGATGAGGGATAGATGGATTGCTAAATGCCTAGACTTAGATCTCATGATACAACTAACAGTCGAAAAGGGAGATAGAAATCCTTTGAGATGAGTGAAATGAAAGGTCACACTGACTGTCAAAAAGTGCAATAGACTTGGAATCAGTACCTCATCTGCAACTTTATAATAATATTAAATGGTGGTGTAAGACACTGAGTTATTACATGACTAGACTAGGGTCATACAACCAGTATGAGTCAGAGATAAAATGTGAATTGAATGGTAGAGTCCTATTAACTATGAGACAAACATTCTGTCCACTAATACTCTTTTCCCTTTGTCTAGATTTCCTTTGCATTATTTATGTTTCTTGCCATCCCCAAATGAGAGATATCTGAAGCCACAGAATATTTTTTTAATTCTTGTGAAATTTTTAAATATTTTCTCAATTACATCTAAAAACATTTTTTAACATTTGTTATTTTTGTAATTTGGGGGTTCCAAATTCTTTCCTTCCCACCCCCCTACTTAAGAAAAGCAAGCACTTTGAAGTAGATTATGTGTACTCTCATGCAAAACAGATTTCTGTATTAAACAAGTCATAAATGAGAATACACACACACACACACACACACACACACACACACACAGAATGATAAAGTAAAAAAAAATATGCTTCAGTCTGTACTACTCAGACTCCAGCATTTCTTTCTCTGGAGGTGGGTAGCATTTTTTTATCACAAGTCTTACAGAATTGTATCAGATTGTCGTATCTATCAGAATAGTTAAGTAATTCACAGTTGATCATCATATAAGATTGCTGTTACTATGTACAAAGGATTTCCTCACTCCTCAGTTCACTTTCCATCAGTATATGTATATAAGGTTCTTCTGAAACTGCCTTGCTCACTATTTCTTGTAGCACAATAGTATTCTATCACAATCACATACCACAATTTGTTCAGCCATTCCCCAATTGATGGGTATCCCTTCAATTTCCAATTCTTGGCCACCACCAAAAAGAGCTGCTATAAATATTTCTGTACATATAGGTCTTTTTCTTTTTCTTTTGATCTCTTTGGGATATAGACCTAGTTGTGGTATTGCTGGGTCAAGTCCCAACTCTACAGGAAGCATTTTCCATCCACCCTGGTCCTAGTGTCTTCCCTCTGCTGATGATTTCCAATTTATCTTGAGAGTACAGGCATTTTTCCCTTTGTTTTCTCAGCCCTTTGCATAGTGATTAACATAATAAATGTTTTTTGACTGACTGGTAAGGGCTTAATAAAATACTTATTAAATTGAGTTGAATTAAATCAGTGGAAGGAATGCGTTTAATTATGAAATTACAGATCCTACAAGTATTGCAATGTTTTGCTGGGATTGGTGGTAGATATTATTTAAATGTTTGGGGAGAGAATCATAACTTTTAGCATAAATTATATACAGTGTTGAAAAACAGGTAAATGGCATTAGACCATTTAATGAACTCAAATAAAGGCCAGCTTCATTTTAACATCCAAGATTTCTAATGTATAATCCATTCACCTTACTAAAGGTCCATCCTTTCAGCTTTCATGATTATGTATGTAAGGGAAGAAAAATATAGACTATGAAGGGTTATTAACTGATCCCTGAACCACAACATGCACATTTCTCACCAATCTCTCTGCATTTATCCCAGGAGTAGAATGTTTTCTCTCCTCATCTTTATGTTCCCTTCACTTCCATCAATGTCATCTCCTCTGTGAAGATCTCACTAATTGTTCTCTTCTTTCTCCTGTTTTAATACACCCCCCATCAAGAACACCATGTTTGTGTCTTTGCTATTTGCACATAAAGGGATCAAAGACCTAGAACTGGAAGAAATCTCAGAGACCATCCAGTCCAACCATTTCATTTTAGATGTGAGCAAACTGAAGTTCAGAGAGATTAAATGATTTCTCCAAGGTAACACAGGTAGCAAATGGCAGAGTCTGATTCAAAAACAGGTCCTCTGACATTGTCATCACATTGTACTATAGAGGCAGCTAGATGGCACAGTGGAGAGATCTCTGGGCCTGAGTTAAAATCTGGACTCAGACACTTACTAGTTGTATGACCCTGGGCAAGTCACATAATTCTGTTTGCCTCAGTTTCCTTATCTCTAAAATAAGGAATAATAATACACCTACCTTTGGGGGTTATTGTGAGGATCAAATTAGATAATTATCAAACACTTAATACAGTGCCTGGAACATAGTGAACCCTAAATGAATGTTAGCTAATATTAATATAAATCTCATATCCTACTTTAAATGTATCTTCTCATTGCATCAGTCGCAAATCTCACCAGCAGGGTCCGTAGAATCGAATGTCTAGATCTAAATGAAAACTTCAGAGGTCATAAAATCTAACCCTCTCATTTGACATATGAAGACATGGAGGCCCAGATTGGTTAAGTGATTTGCCCATAGTCAACTGGTTTAAAAAATGCAGGAGGATTTAAATATAGGTTCTATCACTCTGGGTTAAACAATCCTTCCTTGCACAAATCTTTAAAATGTAAGGTCCCTGAGATCTAAGACTAGGTATTAGTTTTTGAATGTTTTTATCTCATTGACTAGAGTGAGGGTGGATATCCAGTGACCCAGGTGGGTGGTGGTAGATGGGAGAGGGATATGGCTCAAAGACAGGAACTTTTCATCTAATAGCAGCTTAATACCTACGTATTATATGAATGAATGAACTTAAAGTTACCAAGACTCAGTTTCATTATCTGTAAATTGAAGAGGTTGGATTAGATGACCTCTAATTTTCCTTCCATGTCTAATGATCCATGACTCTAATCAGAGAGGAAGTCACAGAGTTATTAGAAAGATTTTATTGCTCTAATTTACTGTGAGATTGGAAATCCCTTTTCTGAATCATTTATTTACTATGGGGATGTCTTTTTTAAGGAGTTTAGATATAGATCCTTGTCAGCCCTAATTTCTACCCAGTATGAAGCTAATTACTGATCTCATAAGCCACCTGAATTATAAATGATCCAGATAGGTTTGGTGCGGTGGAGGAAAAGCCAGGGATACATTCAGAGCTTTTCACTTTGCTACTAAATCTCAAAGGGAGGCTACTGAAGAAGTCCATTGAATTCAGCCTACGTAATCTCCTTGTCTTGTTTAATGTTTGATACTATACTTTCAGTTCAAATCTAAAAATGTATGAGGTTTGCTTTAGCTAATGACTTCCTGGATTCGTGGTATGCTTTAAGTCACGTCAAGACGAGTCAATAAGCATTTATTAAGAATCTATTGAAGCCATCAATTGTCCTAACTACTTGGTATTAAAAAAAAGAAAGAAAATGGAAATACAGTCCTTGCTGTCAAGTAGTACACAATATCATGAGAGATACGGCATGCAAATACCTCTGTACAAATATGATGTAGAAAGAATAAATTGGAGTTAATAGAGGGCAGTAGATTTTAGGTGGGTTGGGAAAGACTTCTTTGGAGAAGATAGGATTTTGACTGAAATATAACAGAAGTCAGGAGGCAGAGATGATGAGGGAGAAAATTCCAGGTATAGGGAACAGCCAGGGAAAAAGCCTGTAGTCAGGAGATAGAGCTTCTTAAGAACAGCAAGGAGGCTACTGTCACTGTATCATAGAGTATGTTGAGAAAAGTATGGAGTAAGAAGACTGGGAAGGTAGTAAGAGGTGAAACTATGAAACATTTAAAAGCTAGAATTTTTTTAATCTTGCATCCAATGTAGTTTATTGAATAATACCTGCGCTTTAAGAAGACCACTTAGATAATTGCATGAAAGATAAACTGAGGTGGAGACTTGAAGTAGGAAGACCAGGTTATCACAACTGTATAGACATGGTGTGATGAGGGCCTGCAACTGGTTAGTGGCAGTGTATGAGAGTGAAATTATGAGTATAGACCAACAAGACATGGCCATTGATTTTATTTACTGACAGCAATGAGCTGTCAAGAATGAAATCAATGTACCAAGTTGGATGACTATGAGAAAGTTAGTGCTATCAACGATAACAGAAAAGTCAGGAAGAGAACAGAGCTTGAAAGGAAAGATAATGAGTACATTTGGGGACGTGTGGAATTTAAGGTGTCTACAGTATATCTAGTTGGACGTTTTCAATAGATGGTTGGATATGTCATTAGGGTTAGATATGGGGTTAAAGTAAACAGTATGCCCTTCACCAGTTCACATCTGGCTTTACCTTTCTCATCTATAAAAGAAGAGATCTAGACTAGATGTTCCCTAGATTCCTTTCCAAATCTAAAATTCCATGAGTATCATTTAAAAAAAATTGACGTGGGTTAGATAATTGCAGAAAATTTCATGTAGGATGTAAAACTTCCAAGGCAGAGTATATTTGCATAGGAGAAGGCAACAAAAATGTTTTCAATTAGGATCAAAATGTATATCTCATTACTTCTTACCTTGGTTGTCAGAATACTTCCCTCCCTGCAAAAGTCAGTGAGTACTCCTACCCCTACCACTCAAACCAATGACATATACAAATTAAAAAAAAACTAAGCCATAATCCTAGCTCTCCGGGAGTTTACATTCTGTACATTTGTACAAGAAAAGATCATGACTTAGAGTAACAGAACTTTCAATTAGAAGTCCCGCAGCCCTGGTCTCTCAAAGGCATCCCATAGACCATTGTCTCATGGGAGTTCAGATATGATCATATCACCTTTTTGCTCCAAAAAATATATCACATCTAAAGTCACTTCTACATCTAAATTATGTATCCTTAGAGGACCTTCCATAACCTCCAATTACATGTCAAATAAAGAGGAAACACTTTGGATTGAGATTCAGAGCCTTACATAATTTTTATCTGACTTGCCCTTTCAATTTTTTCACATCACCTTTCCTCTTTTACTTTCAATTTCATATGAATCAGGTTACTCACCATGACCCAAACATGTTTTTATTCTCTCTCTCTCTCTCTCTCTCTCTCTCTCTCTCTCTCTCTCTCTCTCTCTCTCTCCTCATATTTTTGTTTATTTGTGTTTTTTTTTAATGTCTGCCTCTCTCTCTATCACCAAGGCTGAAAGTGGAATGGCTACACATAGCTTGATCCTGTTACTGCTCTGGTCTCCCCTGCTCTGTCTCCCTCCTGTTTCAACAATCTGGTTAGCAGCTTCTGTGGGAGTGTAAGATCCACCCGCAGCCAGTACCCAGAAAGCTGCTAACAGCACAGGTTCTTTTGATCTGCTTAACTAAGGAAAGCAAGGTGAAGGGGTTGGCAAGCTTACTTTAATTCAGCACACAAATATCATTCACTTAGTTCAGGGGAAAAAGCCAGC
>CM053624.1:20232925-20262339 GCA_028646595.1 Phalanger gymnotis
CCCCCCCCCCCAGCATATGTATTTGGGCCAAGGGGCCCAAATTTCACATGGCTGGGATTTGCTGAGAGAAAAACAAATCATAGAAAGAAAGCTATGGACTGATATCACTAATAAGTATTGATGCAAAAAAAAAATCTAATAGGATACTTATAAAAAGCATACATTAAGTTATCAAAAATTACTATTATGACTTTAGATTAATGTGTAGGATGCCAGGATGCTTCAATATGAGGAAAACAAGTAACATGATCCTATTAAAAAGAAACAATAACTGATGCTAATATGGCAATGTCATAGAAAAGTCTTTCAATAAAATGTTATACACGTTAAAAAATCCTCATAAGAACAGGCATGGAAAACCCTTTCTTTAATATGATCAGGAACATATCTTTAAAAACAAAAGCTAGAATAATTTGTCATTGGGAATATTAACTCAAAGATTTTCCCTTTTCCCAGTATTGTTTGAGTAAGTTATAATATTGCTAACAGTGGGAATAAGATGAGAGAAAGAAATTAAAGAAATAAACATCCAGCAAGATGAGACGAACTTATTGCTATTTGCAAATGACATAATGGTTTACTGAAAAAAAAAAAGAGAATCAGAAAAGGAACTAATTGAGATGATTAATGTCTCCAGTAGAGTTTCAGGATATTGAATAAATCCACAGAATCATCAGCATTTTTAGATACAAATTACAAAAGCAAGGAGATGATAGAAAGAGAAATCTCATTCCAAATAACTACAAAATGTATGCAATATGTTTGAATCAACCTATCAAGTAGATTCAAGATATACACAGATAAAGCCACATAGCACATGTTATAGAAATAAAAGATGGAAACAGTTGGCAACATATTTACTTTTTCTGTTTGGGCCATGAAAACTTAGCAATGTAACTACATTAACTAAATTAATTTAGTGTTTGAATACTATGTCAATCACAACATGAAGGTGTTTTTGTTTATTTGTTTTTATAATCAGACAAACCAATGAAAGAATAAATTTGGAGAGGAAATAATAAAGGCCTAGAATATCTAAGGAAACTGGTAAACATGGAAAAGAAGTGAGACTAGCACCTACAGACCTCAAGCTATATTATTAAGTAGCAATCCAAAAAAAAATATCAGTTACAATTTATTCATATATATATACATATATATGTACATGTATATATATATATATCTGTATATGTATGTATATGTATATATATAAATGTATATGTATAATGAGAGAAAAGGAGGAGAGAAAAAGAGAAGGGAGAGAGAGAGACAGAGACAGAGAGACAGAGGGAAAGAGAGAGAAAGAGAGAGAGACAGAGAGAAAGGGAGAGAGAGTAATATATGGTAGAGGAGACCATGTGATCAAGAAGCTGTACTGTTTATACTCAGTTACCCAGATTCCCATAAACTTCTGTACATAAAGTGCATAAACTATTTAGAGAATAAATCCCTATTTCAAAAAATTGGCTAGGAAAATTAGAAAGTATTTTAGTAGAAAATGAGTATAGATTAGCCCTTCACAACATATAATAAGTTACAAATGGATATTCATTCTAAACATGGAGGACATGTGATAGATCCTTAATAAGAGGCATCATTTGTGCATGGGTATATGTCTATATAAATATATACACACATTATAAACATACAACCTGACTTCAAAAATATCATATATGTATATGTACATATATATACACATGAATACACATGCATGTGCATCTTATACATGAATCTATTTTTATGTGGATGGATATGTATATATTACTATGATTTTATCAAATCATTTCTGGAAAATTTTCTGGAAGATCATGGGCACAGGTCTCATAGTATCAGAATGAAAAAAATGGGTTATAATCTATACTGTGGAAGGGCTTACTTTCATAAATGAGCACATAGATCTATCTATGAAGGTCTAAAAGGTTAATCATAAATATTCATTAGTGACATTTGCCCATAATTTTCTTTCTCATCTTCATCATATCTTGGCTTACAGATTAAATAGTTATTTGACTTATGATAGGAATTAGGTAGCTACCCATATCTATCTATGCTTTGCAATACTTTATGTATTTCAGAAGATTTCCATCATTTAAAGGTGGGTGGCTTTCACTTTTCATTCTATTTGAAAATGATGTTACTTTCCTGAGCATTCCTTTCATGTACTTTGTAATTTCTTTCTTAAAGTGTTAATTTAAGTTATCATATTCTGGTTTATTTTATTTTGGTATCTTAGAGAATGTTCCTAGATATTCACTTCTTTTGGATTACTGTAAAAATAGTATAGAGTTATAAATAGTTATCTGTGATAATTTTCTTCATTTAATTTGTACATGTTTTGATCTCAATAATTTTGATGACATGGGTTTTCTCTTTTTTGTGGAGGATTACATTTTGTTATTGCTTTCTTTAGGTTATGAAAAAGGCTCAGAATTTTATGATTTAAGTAATTTTCTTTTTCTTATTTTTCTACCTACTTCACAATGTGTTTTTTAAGAAAATATTTTGAAAACCCAATATGCCATATAAAAATTAGATTTTTTTGGTTATATCACATAGTGTCTTCTCAATACCCAAGCTTCTTGACTTCTGTGAGGCATGTGACACTGTGGATCACATCCTCCTTGATGCTTTCTGCTCTGATATTATTCTTTCCTGGATTTTCTCCTATCTTCCTAACTATTCCTTTTCAATTTTTTTCTTTCAAATCATTTCCACTAATTGTGGATGTTCCTAAAGATTATGACCTGAAGCCTTTCCTCTCCTCTCTATTGTTGCTCATTTTGTGAAATCGTCATCTCTCATTGGCCTAGTGATCATTTTATGCTAATGACCCCAGAGGTATACATTTAGTTTTAGTGTTTTCCCTGAGGAACAGTCCTTCTCAACAGCCACACTCAACATTTCCAACAAGATGTCCCATAGGCTTCTCAAATTCTACATATATACAATTGACTTGTCTTTCCACCCTCTCCAGTCTCGCTCCTCTCCATACTTCCCCTCCATTCACCCAAGTTTGTAACCACTATATCATCCTGAACTCATTTTCACACTTGATGATGCTGATGATGATGATGATGATGATGATGATGATGATGATGATGGCCTTGGTGGTGGTGGTGCAAATGGTGCTTATGGTGGTGGTGTTGATGACAGTGGTGGTGATGTGGTGCTGGTGCTGGTGATAATTGGCTTTTATACAGTTCCCCAATCATACAAAGCACTTCATATATTATCTCATTTGAATCTCACAACACCCCTAGGAGGAAGATGAGGAGAGTGCAGCAGTTAAATGATGTACTTAGGGTCACAAAGCTAGTAAGGATCTGAGGTTAGATTTGAAACCACATCTTCACTCTAGGTCTTGTATTTACCTACTGTGTCACCTAAAATATGTGCCTACTGTGCTTCTAAAATATGACCTCCATTTCTTCACTGTCACAGCTGTCATCTCTCACTTAGATCATTACAAAGGTCTCCTATTTTTTTCTCCCTGCTTCAAAACTCTGTCAATTCAAAATGAACCTCCACACAGCCACCAAAGTAATACTCCTGAATCACAGCCTGATCACGTCACCTATATTTACTTTATAAACTTCCCTGACTGTATTACCTCTAGGAACAAATATAAACACTTATCTTCGGCTTTTAAAGTTCTATAAAACCTGACTCCTACTTTTAAAGCTTTCTTACTCAGGATCCCCTTCCATGCTTTTTCTTATTTCTGAGCCATATTTGGTTGTTATTCTTTGTGTATGTCTAATTTCTATCTGCAAACCTTAACACTGGCTTCCTCTCGTGTAGGGACTCGCCAACTTCACATCCTGGAATCCCTTGCTTCTTTCAAGTAACACTTTTCTACATGAAAGTGTTCCTGATGCTCCCTGTATTTAAAGCCCTCCCTCCCCAAGATAGCTGTGTTCATTTGGTTTATAGATGTAAAAATTGTGTTGCCTTTCTTTTTTGAATCTAAGTTTTATGAAAGTAGGAACATTAACTTTTGACTTTGCATTCCCAGTATATTGCACATCAAAGGTACTTCATGAATGCATTTTGCCTGGTTGATTATTTATACCTTTATTAGCATAACCCCGCATTTACACATATGGCAGCTAGATGGTGCAGTGGATAGAACACTGGGCTTGGAGTCAGGAAGACTCATCTTCCTGAGTTCAAATCCAGCCTGAAACATTCACCAACTGTGTGTCCATGGGCAAGTCACTTAACCTGTTAGCCTCAGTTCCTCATCTATGAAAGGAGGTGGAGAAGGAAATGGCATACTCTTCCAGTATCTTTGCCAAGAAGGCCCCAAACGGAGTCATGAAGATTCATACGTGATTGAAATGACTCAACGACAACACCTCTGAGGAATAATCAGGGTGGTACAGCAGAAACAGCAATGGACTTTAAGTCAGATTATCTGGGTTCAAAGCCTCTCCTTGATACTTAGTAACCATATGACTCTGAGCAAGTCATTTAACCCTCATGAACCACAATTGTGTCATTTTATTAATCAGAGAAACTATGTCACTTCGATCAAATTATCTCAACCACCCTTTCTCTACAGTTCATGATGGAGATGGCCCAGGAAACTGATCTCAGGAGCCCCAGGAATACCAGTGCTTTCCTAACTCCTGAAACTGCTTCAAGTTTGGTTCTTCTAATCATCACCAGGGAGAATAATCCTTGTAAAAGGGCCTGTCATCCATGCCACCATCACCTTTAATTACCATCCTGCTACTGGGAAGCAGGTAAGTCAAAATGTCCTGGAAAGACCAAGAACCCTGCATCCTACCCAACCCTCTAGCCTTCTACCTTCTAGAGAAATATCCATTATTGAGAATGTCAGACAACTTTCTCCTCCTGCCTCCTCAGGAACCAAAAATACAAAAGATTCTCCCCACCCAAAACTCCCACAACCAAAGTCTTTGTCTATGACAAATGATTCAACAAAAGAAACCGATATGGTTCTATAAATAGAAATTACAAGAAAGAATATGCATTGTTATGGTGTTTGTTATTGTTTTGTCTTAGCCACTACACCCCCAGGGACCACAAGGACTTTCCATTTAACTTCCAACTGAAATCTCTTTAAGTGTTGTCTACCCAATTATAATGTGAGCACCCTGAGAAAAGAGGTTGTTTCTGCTTTTCATTTTAAATTACCAGTGCTTAACTTAGCAATTTGTACATAGGTGTTTAATAAATGCTTTTCATTCATTCCTTCATTCATTCATTCATCCATCCATGCATCCATCCACTTGTAAATGAACATAGTTAGATTCTATGGCCTCTATAATTGTTTCCAGTTCTAAATCTATGATCCACTATCTAATTTTGTTTTTTCTCCCCTCATCTTCATTATAGGAACATGATTTATTCTTAGCTTTTTTTTTCAAAGAAATTCAAGTTCAAGTTATATTGCATCTAATGGTTATTGTTATCATTCATTTTTAATTAATTCAATTCCCTACTAAGGAAAATCTCAGAATTGTTTTTGTTCTCCTAGTCTTCAGGCTCCTTCCTTTTATCCTCCATGTGAATTTTCTTCTACCCTGCATTGTCTTGGCACACATTATGATTCTTCTCTGCATCATCAGATCTATTTTATCCTTGATTTTTACATTAAAGTTTTATCCATAGTATCATAGGCAGCATTTTATTATACCTGATAACCTGGAGAGTGGAGAAACATAACCCAAGACTGGCTGCCTTATTTTATTAACACAAACATCAATTGGCCCTTTAAACATAGGCAGCAGTCATTTGGAAAGAGTAGAAATAGAAACTTCACACACTCAATGTGCTCTTCCTCTTCCTCCTCCTACTCCTGCTAGTAATAATTATACTCTCATTTCCAATGTTATTTATCTCTTTTCATGTCTTAGTGCACTTTTTTCTCCTCACAGCATTAGTGTTATTCTTAATTTTGTTAGTAGACTCTTGATGTGTGATTTTTAAAAATTCATTTCTTCCCTATTTAAGTAGTAAGCAATAAAAGTTCATATCTGTGCATTGCTTTGACTGCAGAGATATACATATCCAATGGCCATAATTACTGAATCACAGAATTTCAGAATTAGCAGCATCTTCAGAAGCCTAATAATGTCACTAATACACAAATCTGAATTATCAGTACAACCCACAAAATGACTCATAATCCAGTCTTTGCTTGGAGATGTCTAATAAGAGAAAACCTACTACTTTGTGCTGAAGCCTTTTCCAGCATTGACATTATCTTTGATATAAGTAGTGTTTTTTAATTATTCATTCACCTTATTCATTATTCAATAACTCAAATCTATTTTTTCAAAATTTCAATGAGTCCGCCCTTTTTATTATTCATTGCATCATTAGTTTTTTTTTTTTTGGATAATGATAAAAATGTTGATAACACGTCACTTGGGGAAAAATGGATGAAGAACACCTATTGTTCAGACTGTAATTTGCTGTTACATGAGCAGCTGAGAGCACTGGTCTCTCTGCACGTATACCTGAGGCCTACAATTAAGGGGAAAGATAAATTGGACGCAAAATTCAATAGACATGACAGAAAGGACTTGTTTCATTTGAGAAAGTACACAGCGCTTTTAACTGTTCTAAGATTCTCTTTGAAACAAATGGATATTATAAAGTCAACATTACATTTATGCTATGTAACACCTAAAATGCCTGCCACAGTCTACAGAGAATTGTAGTGGTGCTTTTTCATATGGAAAATGCAAGGAAACATGTTGGTACAAAAAATTTAGAGTATGTTGCCCACTAAAGATGAGCAAAGGATGTAAACAATTTCTAGTTTTGCTCCTTTTTTACATGACACTTAAAAAAAATCTCTGAGGTTTCCTTTCATCATTTTTATTGTTGTTTGTCAATTATTTCAGTAGTGTCTGACTCCTTATGACCCCATTTAGGGTTTTCTTGGCAATGATACTGGAGTGGTTTGCCATTTCATTCTCCAGCTCATTTTATAAATGAGTAAACTGAGGTAAACAGGGCTAAGTGACAACAGGTTCACTTAGCTAGTAAATGTTTTGGGCCAAATTTGAATTCAGGAAGATGAGTCTTCCTGACCCAGACCCAGTGCTCTATGCACTGCACCACCTAGCTCCCTTCAATGATTTTATTGAACACATACTCAGTCCACATATATTTTAAATTTTCAACCTGAAATAATTTTTAAGATATTATATAGTTCTTGATTATCTTTTTAATGCTTTCCAATCTCTTTAATATATAGCATCATCATACCACTCTGTTTTGTGTTTGTGCATTTGTTTGTGAGTGTGTGTGTGTGTGTGTGTGTGTGTGTGTGTGTGAGAGAGAGAGAGAGAGAGAGAGAGAGAGAGAGAGAGAGAGAGAGAGAGAAGATCTGGTGGTAATATTATGAAATTAAGACAAACCAATAAATTTCAATTAATTTGAATTTTGCTGACTTCAATATTCCACAGAAATATTTGTCAGATTATATTATTTAATTCAGTCAGAAACTTTAAAAAAATTATTTGAGAATTCATTGTATTTACACCTAATGTAAGCTACGTATATATCCTTTTTTTTAGTTCTATGAGAAAGAGTGTATTTCTAATTCTAGGAGTCTTTGTCATTAGCACAAATTTTAGGGGAAATATCCTAGAATAGAATTCTATTTATTAAAAAAAAGATGTGGATTTCTTTATTTCACTTTCTCCTATATCAAAAAGATTATTTCGCTTAGAAATTATTCTTTCTCTATTTTCTTCCCTCCCTTTTTTTGATTCCTCAACTCTTTTTTCCCCTTAATCTATCTGAAACACTCATGGCATGAGCTATAGTTTTCACCAATGTGAAACTCTGAGAATTCTCACATGTTGTTGTCAATTAGTTATTTAGGAAGCATGAATTGTTCCCAATATTTCTTTCTAGCTTGAGGGTTAGACAGGTATTCAAAAATGTCCTTCCATTTCATAAGTCTTCCTAAAAACTTTTCAAAGTCTAAATCAGTGAGTTTCTACCTTTGGGCTGTGGACTCCTAGGTTATTGCAAGAGGTTCAGCCATCCTTATGCACACTAGGCACTGCCATTTTCATCTTTATTTCATTTCAGCAAAATATGCAGCTTGTCTTAGGGGGCTTCACAAAACACTTTGAAGTTAAAAAGGAATACTAATACTCAAAAAATTGTCAGTTATGGCAAACATATTTCTTTTAAGAGTAGTACATCTTTAATACATTTTACTAAATCATCTAGACTACATAATGGACCATACTTCTTAATTTTAGGTATATTTGATTTTATTTTCTCCACTTTTATATGTCCCCAGTGAAGTTCATTGTGAGCTTTGTCAATGTCCTAGATGTCATATTTTGGACTTCTTTTTTTCTTTAAGTTGGAATTTTTTTCTCTTTACACTTACAGTACTGAAATTAACTAACATGTCAAAAAGAGATGAATCATGGATTCTTCCTTGTCAGGATACTATGAATCCTTTCACCTCTCATGTTATCAATTGCTTTTGTTGATTTTTTTTATCCATTGACTATTCATTCTGTAAATTATATAGTTTTACCACCCATAATTTTTGTAGCAATCAATTAATGAATTATTTATTATTTATTAATCATATACTCAAGACCAAGCAAGGTGTTGGTTAATTGGGATACAAAACAAAAATGAGACAAGACTTGATCTCAAGTTTTTTGTTTAAATTGGAAGGAGTCCATTATATGGACAGATAAATGAAACTTTCTGGGCTTTCATCCAGTCTTATAATTTCCATTATCTTAAAAAAAAATACAAAATGAGTTGGTGGTGGGTGAGGTTAAAAACATGAGATGTGACTAAAAATCTCATAACTGAACTAATTAACAAAAATGCTTATAAGATGTTACGACATTCTAAGCTCTAGGCATACACACAGAAAAACAAGGGGTCCATGTTTTCATTAAGTTTATATTCTTATAAGAAGAGAAATATAGAGTAGTAAAATCTGACATTTATATAGTGATTTAAAATTTAAAAAAAAAACCCACAATGCACCATCTTTTATACATCTCATATCATTTGGTCATTGCAGCCTTCTCTGATAGTAGTGGTCACTGAAGCCCAATCTGTAATGCTGCCACCTGATTATGGAATAAACAGATATGACTTTCAGGCCATTATCATTGTTTCATGCTCCTAGATATGGATGATTTCTTTAGAAATAAATAACAAATAATGAAACTAATGGGTCTATGTTTTAATGCTTATCTGTCAAATAAATACCACACCCCTGTCCTCAACTAGTAGACAGGTGGTAATAGTATCATGTGTGTTCATTTATTTACTTTTTTACCTTATCCTTGTTAAAGCTATAAAGAGTGTAATGAAGTACTTCCAAATAAGTACTGATTTTAGCTATGCATATATATACATATATATGTGTATATATATGTATATATGTATATATATATATATTCCTCAATGTTCAAGTGAGCTTTAACATTTTAAAGTGTTTGCTCCTTTCCTTTTATAGATTTTGACAAATTGAAACCCAAGCCCATGATGGCAACAAGCATAAAGGTGTACTAAATTTATATTAAAGATGTGTCTCTTATTTTCCTGTTCCATCATTAACTGATGGTTTTGGTGCTTCTGACATGGGAGAGAGAATTCCAAAATAAGTTTCCATGATAGTGGTCCAGTCAGACAGAATTCATCAGGATTCAAGATTAATTCAACAATAGGACAGTCGATGTGTCATATGCTCTTAGTTCTATTGCTGGTCCATGACAAAACTGTATAATCAAGGTTATTCTGCTAATACAGCCTTAGATATCTTAAAAGTAATGAGAGTTGGAGTTATCTTCCTTGACCTACTTAAGTGACAGGTCTCTTTGACTCAGTAAAGGGATTTTTAATGAGAGATGGGGAACAATTCATTTTCACCCCATGTCAGACTTTTTTTTTCCTTTTTTTATTATTCCTATCCAAGGTCTACATTTGGGGTACTTTGAGCCTTTCATTGTTGCTTCTTAGTTGATTCAGTCACATTTGACTCTTTGTGACCCCATTTGGGGTTTCTTGGAAAAGATATTTAAGTAGTTGCCATCTCTTCTCCATTTCCTTTTTACAGATGAGGAAATTGAGGCAAACAGGGTTAAGTGACTTGCCCAGTGTCTCATACCTAGTAATTGTCTGAAGCAAGATTTGAACTTCTGGAGATGAATATTCCTCACTCTAGGACTTGTACTCTATCCACTGCAACATCTAGCTGTCCTTCCTGCTTGTTACCAAACTTGAATTATTTCAATATTTGAGAGTCCACAAGCAGTGTGGTAATAGATGTCTAGATGTGATTATAGTTGTCCCTGTAAAGATGGTGAGGCTAGATTTGAACTCAGAAAAATGAGTCTTCCTCACCATAGGCCTGGCACTCTATCCACTGAGCCACCTAGTTGCCCTGTATTCTAGAATTATGGCTATATTCCTCGAAACATATAGCTTAAGCATTTCTGCAGAAGTCGTCATTTTTGCTTTTCTTTTTGTTCATGAAATCTTTTGATGGTCTCTTTTATTCAAAGTTTTTAAACCTGATTTGTGACAATGATCTAGATACATAATGTTTCTTCTTGACTGAATGGTCCATTAGAGATTTGGAGGCTACAATCCCATAGTTTTATTACACCTTCCATGTCTAGGCAGCAAGTATTTCACAGGTATAAGTCAGCATATGAATACTTCCGTCATTGCAGATGTTTGGCAAGCTATGAATTGTAAGCATTGTCTGTGGGAAAATCTCTTAGTTATACAAGGCCAAGGTCTGGCCTGTGGCCCTGTACCTTAACCATGTTTTTTAGCCACTCAGTCATTTCCAACTCTTCGTGGTCCTGTGGACCAGAGCAGACTAACATTGTACATGGGGATTTTTTTGGGCAAACATACCGAAATGATTTGCCCATGTCCTTCTCCAGTGGGTCCTTATTTTACAAATGAGTAATGGAGGCAAATAGAGGTCACCTAGCTAATAAGTATGGGAGACCAGATTTGAACTCAAATCTTCCTGAAACCCATCCTGGTGCTCTGTCCACCTGGCTCCCCCTACCTTAACCATACTTAACTATCACTAGGTCCTCAGGAAGAATTACAAAGTGATAGAGCAGAAAATGTTGGGAAGATAATGTTATCTAAATCTAAATCTATCTGAATGTTATCTAAATGAAAGTAAATAAGGATTAGCTAAAATGGACCATGATGCAATATGACAGAGTCAAGGATATAATTTGTGAATAAACTGTTGAATTACTAATTAATTAATAAAATCATGAAATGGGACAGGCATACCCAGTTCTTTGGGTACTCACTGGGAAGGACTACAATGGCAATGGGAAGTGAAGCTCCAATCACACTTTAATAAGGGTACAGGAGCAAAGAGCACAGAAGGTATAGAAAGAAGAGGTAAAAGTGATGTCCAAAGACAGACATGTGGGGAAGGGGGATGGGGTAGTGAAGGCAGGCAGACAGAGTGAGGAAGAGGATAGGAAAGGAGGAGAGGCACACAGAATCACCCATGTAACCATGGATTAGAGTTGGGAGCATTTGGCAACATGGCCCTGATGGAGATGGGAGAGGGCTTGGGCAACAGGAGTTTGAGGTCTTATTTTAGAGTGTTTCAGGGGAACAGACCAACTCTTATCTGTGCCACTTTTGGGGTTAGTTAATTAATAACCTTATTGTATAATTAGCTTTAATAATAATAATAGACATATGATCCTACATTTTTCAGGTGAAACTTTAAAGTTAACATTTCCACATCATCTCATTTCAGAGTTATAAGCTCTGGTCTTACTGCAGATGTCTGAATTTGTCTAATGTTTATGTATCATAGGACCAAAAAACCCTGAGAGCAAAGCCTATATGACTTCCCCTGATTCTGAACATTTTGCAGGATATAGTTTTATTTATTATGTGATACAATTTATAAATTATATCCTTTGATCAGAGGAATAGTTTGAATATAACTTCTAGGTTCCCCTTCACAATATGATTTCTCAACCTTGCTACTTTATACTGGGCACTTATAAGCTTACTATACTGACTAGAAGAGGGATGAGGTGGTCAGAAAGACCAAAACAAGATGGAATTTTAGCACATTTGTATATTGAATAGATAGCGAAGAGCAGAAATAATGTCTTAATTTTGAACTTGGAGCTGAAGAAACTTAGATTTTGTTTATTCATAAACTGATCTGATTTGATATTGAGTGTGGGTACTTACTGATTCTGCTTGAAATAGTGAAAAAATGAGAGAGATGTCATGGGAAAATATGGTTTTAGGAGTAGAATCAATTTCTTTGATTAATTTCAAATTTTGTTCTCCTGAATGTCATTATCTCCAATTCCATTATAAAAATTCACTTAGAATGGATTCAATAATTGGAAAATGAAAGTTCAGCCATTTTTAATAATTTATTCCATTCATCTAGGAAACATTTTAGTTATTCAATATAATCAAATGCAATCATCTACTACAGATCTCTGATAAAGACAAATCTAAGAATTTTCTGCCCAATTTTTAAAGACATGCTTCTCAATATAACATATCATGTAACATCTAAGACAAATTCAGTATTTCAATATTTCAAAGACTGTTGATTTTGTCACTGTAGTTATTCCTTTTGCTCATATAGACTGGAAGACTTTTACGACTTGACAATTATTTACAGAGAATTATCATGGGAGAAAAATCCATCAATCTACAGTTATTTTGGTTATGAGTCTCTCTGCGTTTAGCTGTTAGATAAATATGTAAAAGTATAATTTAAATATTATATGCATAGAATAATTTTGGTGAAGATATGTTTATGCCCAGAGTCAGTACAACTTCCACCAGTTTGCAGGTACTCCCTGAGCCTAGGAACATGCCCAGTACTTGAACCAATGACTGAAAAACACTTTGATGAGTAAACACCTCTTATATTGTATTGAGCTTTTTTGTAAGCCTACTTTGCAGGTAATTTTTGATCCAAAATCCCTATTAAACCCTCAACCTTGCTAAGATAGAGAAAGAGTTTAATTCAGTATGAATAAACATTTCATGCTGTATAAAAGAGATCTCAGGAACTAGCCACTGAATTCCATGGATACAGGTTTCCAAGGTTAAAGGGATCATGCAGAGGAGTCTCTGCTGCCTTAGCATCATCTAGAAACTGTTAATTTCTGTTACCATGTCTCCTAACAAAAAAAAAAAAAACAAAACTAGGCAGTAAGGCTATCAGGAGTATATTACGTACCTAGGTTCAGATCTTGCTCCTGACATTTGCTGCCCTTATGACATGGAGTGAGTCACTAGAAATCAGTAAAGATACGCAGGGGGAGACCATTCATTAAAAATAGCCTTTCCCAGTTAAATACTGTGATTCAAGTCTCAGAAACTTCCAGAGGGCAGAGAGATCAAAGGAAGTCAAAGGGAGAACTACGGGGTTGTTTTGGTGTTGTGGGTGCATTTTGGCTCTGATGCTATTGCATTATCTGTAAAGTTACAGCTGGAGAAGATCAGCTCTAGAGCTTCATATTTGAGCTTGTGATAACAATTATCTATATTTGAGAATGTAGCATCTTATGAGCAGGGTAGTGTCTACCAAGAGAGAGAATTAAAACTAGCAGATTTTAAATGTGCTTATTTACATGGTTTATTGAGATTTGTATTTTGTGATATGGATATTTAAATGGGAATTTTATTGATAATTAAAATGAAATTTAAGTATTTTGTTATAATAACTCATTTATACAGTAGTTTAATTTTTGGCAAAGTAGTGAAACCATAATTTTTGTGGGTACTTAGCAGTAATTGAAAAAGGCCCAGAATTCTGAAATAATTTTGAATAGCATAAATCTCTGTGGGGTGAACTATTTTCAGGCAGAAAAATTCCTCCTGTGATATAGAGGAACAAACCTTTTTCTTAGCATCAGAAGAATTGGATCCTTGTTTATGTACTTAATTACTACATGAAAATGTATAAGCTATGCCATCATATTTTGCCTCAGTCTCCTTAGCTGGGAATAATAAAACTTATATTACCTAGCTAATAAGTTTTTCCCTCTCCTCTCCTTCAGAATGTAAGTTTCAAAGGTAACTATGTATTTTTTTTTTAATATTCACAGTGCTAGCATTATATCTGGCTCATAGGAAATGTCTACAGGATGCTTTACTGGCAAAGACCTGTGTAAACATAAATGATGGCATCCCTACCTGTAAATAGAGTTGGGCAGGTCATATGTTGAGAATCCAAGATAATTGATGGACAGACAATGTACTGCATTGATATCCCCCAAGATGGTAAGAACTTCTATGCAATAATGATGGGAAAGCTTGAGCAGGAATGGCATTGAATGACAACATGTGAAGAGAGTGAAATCTACATGGATGGAGGAAGACACACCAGAGTGGAAATATTGATATACCTTTATACTTAGTTCATTAATTGCCGGTACAATTAAGATGTTGTTATCCTAAAGAAGACACAGATCTTTTCTTGTCTCTTTCCTTTCTTTTGCTTTTTTAGGCTGTCAGACAGTTGGCTCGCCATCTGTTCTAACAGAGTAGAAGTCTAAAGGTTTTGATTTTTTTTTCCAATGGGAGCAGTGATTGTAGATAAAATATTATTTTCAAGGACCAAGTTGCCTTCTTTCACACTAAATTATTAACTGATAAAACAGTTGGTCTCGTTACAAACCAAGAGAACAGAATCCATCTGCTCCCAAGGCAGCCAGAATTCTTGACCTCAAAAATTACTGCTCAGTCAGCTAAGAAACACATGACTGAGAGATACTGTCTAACATTGTGAAGGATCCCAAAGTCTACCTTAATAGTATACTCCTGGAGATATCCACAATCTTGATATTTATTAGAATTGTTTTAACACTGTCAAGATGACACAATGAGGAAGCTACCTAACTGCTTTAGGTCTTCTATGACTGACTATGAGAAAGGCTGATTTTGAGCCATTTTATTAAACTATGGCAAATATATCTATATCTATCTTCAGATCTATCTTAAAAGATAGATATGATAGATATATAGTGGTACACATAGGTAGCACAGTGGATAGAGTATCCAGCCCAAAGTCAGGAAGACATCTTCCTGAATTCAAATCTAGCTTCAATGTCTGCCCAAATGCTACCCAAAAAAAGGAGGGAGGGAGTAGAGGAGAGGAGAGAGGGAATATGAAAGGAAAGGAGTAAGGAAAAGATGAAGGAAGAAAAAAGGAGAAAAGGAGAGAAAGGGAGGAAGGAAGAGAAGAAGAGTGTGAGAGAGATGTAAGAAGTAAAGATGGGAGAGAGGGAACAATGTTCTTCCTGACATCTAGCCACACTTTTACTAATTATGTGACCCTGAAAAACTCACTTAGCCCTCTTTGCCTTAGTTTCTTCATCTGTAAAATGAGTTGGAGAGGGAAACGGCAAACCACTGTAATATATTTATCAAGAAAACCCCAAATGGGATCACAAAAAGTTAAATGTGACTAAAATGATTGAGCAACAATAACAAATATCATATGGCACTATAATATAAGATGGCATATATTTACATATATAAGCATAATTTACAAAACAGTTTACATAAAGAGGATCCTCAGGTCATAAATTAAGAGCAATTCCAACTTTCCTAATTTACAAATTACAACACTGAGGACCTGAGAGAGAACATGCATTCTCTAAAATCAAAGAGGTATTTATTGGCTAAGCTAAGAACAAAGTCCAGGCCCTCTGGCTAGGTCAAACACTCATTCTGATAATAACTCTGGGAGTCAGTTAATAAAAGATACTATTACTGATAATTTTGTAGGGAAGAAACCAATTTCAGAGAGGTAAAGTGACCCCCACTCTCTGTGGTCCCAATAGGAAATGCTGCCCAAAAAAGGAAGAGAGGAATGAACAAATGAAGGGAGGTAAGGAGGATAGGAGAGAGGAAATATGGAAGGGAAGAAGGAAGGAAAAGATTAAGGAAGAAAAAAGGAGAAAAGAAGAAAGACAGGGAGGAAGGAAGGGAAGGAGGAAGGGGAAAAGGGTGTGAGAGAGATGGAAGAAGTGAAGGAGGGAGAGAGGGAACAATGTTTTTCCTGATATTTGATAGCTACATGACCTTGGTCAAGCAACTTGACCTCTCTCAGTATCAATTATATCAATTATCCTATGATCTTATGCCTGTAAAATGCTTTGTGAGCTTTGAATATAATATATAAATGATCATAGGATCATTGATTAAGAGCTGGAAGGAATCTCTGCTGTCACCGAGTCCAGCCCCTTCATTTTCTAAAGGAAGACAATGAAGACAAGTTGAAATGTTTTGCCAAAGTGCCACAGGTGAAATTTGAAAGGAGAGCTCTCCTACTCCATTACAATGCTCCATCTAGAACTTGATGCTCTCCGTGCATTAAGCAGGAAGGTAAACTCTCAGAAAGAACAGTTCTGACTGATATGTTTGTTATACTCAATAAACCCCAAGTCTGTGGGTCATTCCTTGATTTAAGGACAAGCTTCCTAATAAGAGTACTTCAAAACTGGAAGAAGCTCTTTTTCATCCCTCTTCTTTCCCTTTGCCTCCCCTTTCCCCTCCCTTCATCATCTCCATTCCTTTCCCCTCCCCCCTCTTCCCTTTCTCCTTTCTCCTTCCTCTCTTCCCCAACCTAGAATATGCAGCAATGGAGACAGCTGAGGAGACCATGGAGCCCACTGAAATGGACATGACAGGACTATGCCAGGATATGTTCTCTGGAATGGCTATGGACCCAACTGAAGAACTGACAGCTACCCGTGGAGACTGTAAACCCCTGGAAAACATTAACGAACTGATTAACCTGGAAGTATCTAAAAATGAAAGATACTCTGGTGAACACAAGTAGAAACCTGAAGGACTTAAAGCAGAAATATATAGACCAGATTTCTGCCTTATCTGGAGCCTATCATGTTAACTAATGATCAAATAGGAGCTCTTAAGCAGGTCGCCTATCAGGCAGATACACAGGCAAAGAAACCAGAACAAAGTGTAAAAAGTTAGAGAACAGTGAAAGAATTCTTTATTACAAAGACTTTACCAACAAAAATGTCTCTCAGAAGAGCTGAAATATGTGGCATGATACTTCTCAAACTTCTATGCTTCAGTTCCATGAAAAGCAAGCAATGTTGTGATCCAAGGAGAATGCCAGCCCATGAGCTTTGGTTGGATGTGTGACTGGCTGCCATTTGATGTTTTTTTTTTTCTAAAACTGTACTTCCTGAAGCTTCATCTAAGTTCCCTGACTTCCTTTTATTGTGTGCTTCATTACATGCCCTGGTCCAAGGCTCAGAAGTTAGGATCAACCACATGTGGATCAGATACAAATGAAAGGATCTGATCTATACCTCTCCTACAGTATTAGTATGCTCCCTTCCTCCCTTTCTCCCTTCCCTTTGATTCTCACAAACATTTTACCTCTTGTTCTTAATGTGGCTCACCTATCATTAATGGCCTGTTCTTGACCTTAAAAATGAAAAATCAATTTATAAACAAACAAATAAAATACTAGAATGACTCTCCACTTGTTTAGAGATCTTCAAATAATGACTGAGTTTGCTTATCATGGGATAATAAGTTGGATGTGTGCTCAGAGAAGAATATTTTGTTAGCAGAGGTTGGACTTTCTGACCTCTGTAGTCCTTTCCAAGGATGAAATTCTTTGAGTCTATGGAGCTGTGTAATCAAAGACAACACTGAGTATCAATCCACCAATAAGCATTCAGTTGACACCTAGTATATACTAGCCACTGTGATATGTGTTGAGAATAAAAAAGGTAACAAAGAGTCCCTCTCTGTCCTCAAGGGAAGGGCACTGGATTTGGAATCGGAAAAATTGGAGGTTGAAGTCTTGGCCCTGGCATATATATCAGCGTATATGACAACTTGTGCAACTCACATTATCTCTGGAAGCCTAAGTTCATCATCTTTGAAACTATTGTACTGATATTTGCACCACCATCCAAAGTTCTCTTCAAAACTCAGTTCAAGTATTCTCTTCTATGTGAAATGTTTCTTGATCCTGGCAGTTGCTGGTGCCTTCCCTCTAAATTACTTTGTATATATACTTAAAGTACTTTCTAAGTACTTCCTATGTGCCTGGTCTTGGCTAAGCTCCAGGATACAAAGAAAAACAAAAACAGACCTTAGGGACTTCACCTTCTAATGGAGGAGACAAAATGTACATTATTAGGTATATGCATGATAGATATAGTGTTAATGGAATGTAGTATCAGGGGGAAAAGGCATTAACAGCTGGATCTGAGAGAATGAGGGGCAGCAAAAGGCCTCCTCTAGAATGTTGGATTTGACCTAACATTTGAGGAAAGAGAGGAATGATGAAAGATGATGGCGAAGCAGGGTAGACTGTGAAAACACGTGATATCAGGAGATGGAGTGCTTGCTAGGTTTGAGGAACAGCAAGTAGACGAGTGTCACTGGATGGTAACGTTAGTAAAAAGAATGCATCTAACACAAAAGACTAAAAAAAGATAGAAAGAAATTGGGTCTTAAAGGGATTTAAATGTCAGAGGATTTCATATTTAAACCTGGAGGTAATAAGGAGCCACTGGACTTTATTTAGTGGAAGGAGGGACAATATGGTCATACCTGTACTTTAGAAAAATCTGAATGTAGATTCGATTGGGATGGGGACAGCCTTAAATGAGGGACATGAATTGGAAGGCCACTGTAGTAATCTGAGGGAGAGGTGATGAATGTTTGTGCCATGCTGTTGGCTGTGTGCATGGTGAAAAGGAATTATATTTAAGAGTTGTGAAAATCAAAATGACTACACTTGGTAACACTTTCAATATGTGGGATGCGGGTGAGTAGGGAATCGAGGATGACACTGAGACTGTAAGCTTGGGTGACTAAAAAATAAGTGGTGCTTTTGACGGGAATAGGAAATTTGGAAAGAGGAGAGGGTAGGGTAGGAAAGGTCATGAGTTTTGGCTTGGTTATTAGAAATGCAGCTGATGATGCAGAAATAGATTTCAGAAGAGAAATGAGGGCTAGATGTATAGATCTGGGAAAGATCTGTATAAAGATGATAATTAAATCCCACAGACTTACTGAGATTACAAAGCTTTATAGTAAAGACTGAAAAGAAAAGAGGACTGGGACAGAATGCTCCCCAGTTAGGATGTACAGTCCTTGAGAACATGGACCATGATGTTACCTCTCCATCAATTTGCAGACTACCTGGCATATATTTGTTGCTTCATGTGTTGCTTGTTGATTAATGAATTGGTAGCGTGATGGTGAGAAAAATGCTGTGGAAATTAAAATTCAATTGAAATTATAGTGCATAGACCACCGACTGAAGCCACATACAAAATGAAATCCAATTAAATATATGACAGCATAAAAATTGACATCATTAACAAATTAGAAGAACAGGAAAGTAAATATTTTAGATCTCTAAATAGGGAAGAATTCATACCCAATCAAGTGATAGAGAGAACCATAGAGTTATGGACAATTTTGATTATGTAAAATGCAAAAGTTATTTGGGCAAATAAAATAGGTAGTTAAAATTAGAAGTGAAATGGGTAACTGAGAAAATTGCAAGTTTTTTTAATAAAAGTTTTATATCTAAGATATAGATATAGATATATGAAACCGATTCATGTTTATAAAACTAGGAGCCATTTCCCAGTAGAAAAATATTCAAAGGAATTGAATAATTTTCAAAGAAATACAAGCTATCAACAATAATTTGAAAAACATGACCAAATCATTAACAATATGAGAAATGTAAATTAAAACAACTCCATGGCTCAGTTTCAAAGCAATCAGAATGCCAAAGAGGGAAAAAAAAAAAGGAAAAGGAGAAACATTAGAAATATTATGGGAAAAAAAGAACATTGGTGCGCTGTTGGTAGAAATTTGAATTGATTATTTATTTTGAAAAAAACAGCGAGATACTGAGTACCAAAAGAAGACAAAATGTGTCTAAGGCACCAGTATATTCCAAACATATCAAAGACAAGAAAAGGAGCATTTGTAAAAATAGAAAAAAAAAACTACTTAGTAGCTCTTTTCATAGTAGTACTGAACTGGAAAGTGTGCCCCCACACCCATTCCATTGTTGAGGTAGGAATGACTAAACACATTGAGGTTTACTAATGTAATGGAACATTATTATGGCATAAGAAATGACGAAATGGATAGTTTCAAAGGAATCTGAAATTTCTTTTTATAAACTGATTCAGACTGAAGTGAGCAGAACCGGGAGAACACATTATATATGCAATGACCACAACATTAATAAGAAAAAAAATAACTTTGAAAGACAATAGAACTCTGATTAATAGAATAATAAGCCATGAATCAAAAAGCCTATTAATGAAACATACCGCTCAACTCCTTTAAGAAAAAAAAAAAAAGATGAACTTAAAATGCAAAAAGAAATGTATGTTTCTGAACATTGTCAATGTAGGAATTTGTTTTTCTGGACTATGGATATTTGTCATGAGATGTTATTTTTTATTTCTCAAATAAAGGAAAACAGGAGTGAGATACAACAAATATTTGTAGAAATAAAATAAAATAAAACAATCAGAAACTTTCGTGGCAGTTTTAGTTAGTGTTTCTGTTGGGGCATTTTGAATAAGAGGATATTTCCAATTTAAATGTCATCTTATGCCACCAGGAATCATTCCAAACATTCCTTAATAATTTTTGACTTACCTGTCATTAAGGAATTTACCTAAAATATTTTAAAATCTATTAATCATAGGATAACTCATAGAATTATGAAAAAGGAATTGAGAGGCCATCTAGTTAGATGCCCTCATTTTACTGATGAGCAAATTGAAGCCTATGAAAGTTAAATAAAATTGCCCAATGTCTAATATCGATCAGTGCTAATTTCCTTTGTGTGTAGAAGAAACGGTATTATGTACGGGGGGAATAAAGTGATGCTTGTATTTTTTTTTTTCTTTAGTCTCGCCAAACATTTAATTTCATAAATTTTAATCTCCTATTGGTTTTTATTATTTGTCTCTCATAGTTGGAAATGATGCAGATTTTATGGTTAGGCTCCAACAACTGGCTAACGTCCAAACTGGAGAAACACATTGAAGCTTCTAGCTGTGTTGACCTTCTGTTTGTAGCCTTACTGTTTGTTTATTGGACAAACACACATTAGAGGGTGTTAGTCCTCATTAAGGGGTGTTAGTACATCCAGAGGGTAATAAAAGGATTGATAACAATGGAGCTAGGAAGGAATCAAAATTTATCACCCCTTTAATGTGCTAACACACCCTAATGAGGACTAACAGCTCCTATACAAACCATTAATGGCAAACAGAGGATCTAGACAGGAACAATATACTGCTTCCTTCCTTGGCATTAGCAGTTGAGGTAAAAGGTGAATATGACTCATTCTTCATTTCTATATACAAAGACCTTGAGAATCTGGAAACTTGACTCTTTTATAGTCACACAGACACAGCTTAAGGATTTCTGATTTAAACTCAAATCTAATCTAATTGAGCACTTTTTAAGCCAGTTCCTACTATGCGCATGTGATTCAGATAAAAAGATAAAAAGGAGGAAAAAGTTCCTCCTTTCTGGGAGCCTACATTTTATCTTCATTTGTTTGTTTATTTATTTCTTTGTTTTGGAGGGGAATAAAAAACATATGAAGAGATCAACCTGGAGAACCAGATAACCAATGGATTCTTGCATAGTCATGCTGAATAAAATTGAATTTATGTTTCCAACCCACTCTAACTAAGGCTAAAGATGAAGACATGGGCGATTAGAATAGAGTAATTACATGAAATAAATTTCATCTTCCCCGAGAGACAGAAAGGGGAACTGGAAAGAATGGTGGGTTTGGATTTAGATAGTGTGGGCTCAATCCCTGACATTGCCATCCACATCTAGTTTAGAGATAATTTTAGCACTCAATGGAACATAAAATCAATTTAAGAAACATTGGGTGCACTGTTGGAGGATGTTTTTATTTGAAGCTTAAACATTTTTTTCCCCAGAAATTAGTCAAACCTGAAATGTACACATAACTAAAAGCTTATAGTCAAAAAGGAGAAACAAAAATCCTAGGTTTGACATCCAACCCTGGGATCCAAGTCATGGGAAAGTGAATTAAACTTTTCTTTGTCTCAGCTTTCATCTATTAAGATGAATAGCTTAGACAAGATGACCTCTAACTTCACTCCAGTTCTAAATCTACTGTGGGGACCACAGTGTTAATCTTCCATTAAGAGGATTACTTTGATTTTTCACTCTCAATCTTCCTTTTGAACTTGTCATATGTGCAATGCATTTTTTTTATTTTTAAAAACTTAAAGTCTCTCAAACATACATACAAATTTAAGAATCAGCTAACATGGACATTACTTCAATTCATATAAATCATAAGTCATTCATCCCTGTCCACCATCATTCATAACTCATGCCCGTGTCCTGCCATAAATTTGCTTTCAAGGAAATCACCTGACTACTAGAGGTGTGTCTTGTGTTGTGTTTTATTTTGTTTGTTTAGTATCATCTCCCCCTCGGGTCATATTATCACCCTATCATTTCTTCATATGTTTGGGTGTGTCTGTGTGTGTGCGCGCGCATGTGTACACATGCACAAACAAGTCCAAATACATGCAATAATTGAGGAAACAGATACTCATCATTTACTTTGTATTTCTTCTATCAATTTTGAAACCAAAATCTTTTGAATGGATATAGATCTTTGCAAAACTGTCTGCCATAAGGCAGTGATTGATGCAATCAGTCCAATGTTATCCTCAAACAACACATAGAGGAATTTACCACCTGTAGGTATTCCCTCTTAAGGCCAGCCTGGATAGAGAGATTAGCAACTCCTTTGAACTGACATGCCTTTTTTATGTTCTTCATAATCCCCGTTAAGACTGAATGCTTATATTGCACTGCCTTCTGTAGCTCGTTTCTTGGATCAAAAAATTTCAAAGGGACTCTGTGACAGACATAGTCTTCAAGTCATCAGAAGTGGCTTGTCCCCTACCTGGTAGCAGAGTGAATTGAAATTCCAAGATGATGCTGACTAGTTACAATTCAGTAGCTATTTAAAATCTCTTTCTTCATTATTGGAGCAGTTAATGTCATTGATAGAATTTCCATTATCATTCTGGCGTAATTTCAAAGCTGGTTCTGTTCATGCTTTTATTCTAGAAATATGCAGTGTTTTTTTTTTCAGTTTCCCATTATGTTATCATGTAGTAATCTTCCAGTACTGCCTAATAAAAATTATTTTTGTTATAATTTCCACACCATTTAGCAAAGAACTGCACCAAGGTATGACTACAATGTGGCATGGATTGCTGGCTTTAACTGGCAGGGTGTTTCCTGGCATTTAAATGATTCATCAGGGGCTAGGTGGTACGCTGATGACATCCAATGGCCACGTAAATGTTCAGCAGAATTAGAGCCTCAAATCCAGCTA
The DNA here is from genome assembly GCA_028646595.1 of Phalanger gymnotis. Classification (NCBI taxonomy): domain Eukaryota; kingdom Metazoa; phylum Chordata; class Mammalia; order Diprotodontia; family Phalangeridae; genus Phalanger; species Phalanger gymnotis. The sequence continues at coordinate 20,256,387 of CM053624.1, forward strand.
AGTAGCAGAAGTTTGGGGATGTGCAGAAACAGCCAATGGCTGCCTAATGACCTTTATCACTGCACAATTTTATTTCACAGAAGGAAGGGCTAAGTACTAATATGAGACACCTGGGCATGATCAGGGATCATTAAGGATCCCACCAGGATAACCACTGACACATTGCATACATTTGATTGGTTCCTCATCTCTGAGGTCATAGACAAGGGGAAAGCTGAATGCCGGCTTATTAAACTTGGTTGGATACAGTTATGGACCAGAAATATTCTAGAAAAAGTCAGTGCAGGTTTACAAAGGAAGCAACATGCCCATTGATTATTCAATTGATCAAGAGGCATTTATCAAGTACCTACTGTGTACTAGTCATCTGATAAGTGCTTGGGATATGAAGACAAAATTGAAATAGACTCTGACCTTGAGGAACTTATGTTCTAATGGTGTAAATAGTATATATAAGCATATGAATTCTTTATGCATAATAATTAGAAAGTTGTTTTAGAGGTAAGGCATTAGCTTCAGGGGGAATCTGATAAAATAAGCAGCAAGCAATCAAACAAACAAACAAACAAAAAACAAAAAAACCTTAACTTAGAATGTTGCACTTAGTGAAAGACACCAGAGAAACAAAAAGGCGGAGGCAGGAACACACAAGACAATCTAGGACTAAAACCCAGAGGATCATTTTTCCCCTACTACTGCAATGAGTCACTTAACTTTTCTTAAACCTCAGTTTCTCCATCTATGAAATGGAGATAATCATCCTCTTAACTATTGCTTCAAAATAAATTCAGGGAGAGCGTTAAAAACAACACTGATAACAGCAACAACACCAAAGCCCCAGATAAATAGCAGAATCATTATTGTAATGTCCATGAAAGTGCTTTGAAAACAGGAAAGCACAATACCCTCAGCTAGGTAAAACACAGTTCGCATTTTGTTATTTATTGCCTGTTAGATCAGAAACTGTTAGAGGCAATGAGAATCTACAATTGTATTTGCAAGTAAGGTAGATTTTAGAGTGTGTAAAATGGATTTTTATTTTTTAGAGTTTGATTTCCCAAGATTCATAGCTATAACAATCTCTTGTTCCCAGGTATAAGATATAGTTTTCACAATTATGGTTCAAAACATCTCTACCGCACTTGTGCAGCATTATATAATGATAAATAATATAAACATTTGGGCTTAAATTGTAAATATCCACTGTGACTGCACAGTGAGTTACAGGGATGAGGTAACGTAAAATTGGAGGCTATTGCTGGCAATATGCCTTCTTTGGCTGTTGCCCTATAGAGCAAGTGGGCACTGGTCAGTGAGTGGGGAACCCTTAGGGTTGAATGCACAAGCTGGAATGCCGTGCATGCCTTGATGGGCCCCCATCAAGGCTTGGGGGGAATCTGTGTTTGCCTCAACTAGCACCCATTGAGGCTTGAGGGGATTTAGGGTAGTGCAAGAGCTGTGCATTTCTAGATCAACCTCATCAAGATGTAAGGATAGTTGTTCCCCCTTCTTGCCAGCCCCTGACAGAAGAGTGATTAAGGAATGCTGTAGGAGTTGGTGCTCCCATTATCAGCAACCCTTGTGAGAAGACTAGACTAGAATAAAGTAAGATTATTAACCCCCTTGAAGCTGTCTTCCTGTCTGACCAGATGAAGAGTGAACCTGTGCGAGCAGCAGTGTTATCTGTCTTACAGTATTTAACTGGTTTATGCTGGGAAGAGGGGAGTATTCATTATTATTATTTTTGCTATTATTACTGTGTTTAGATTGTGCATCAGAGAAATAGGGCACTTTTTTAAAATCTAGGTCATATCTCCACAAAGTTTGAAGAAGTTGATAGAAAACAGTTGAGTTAAGAATCATAGGCCTTCCATATTAAAAAAATATATATACAGGAATGAGATTTACTAAAGGGAGATGACCACAGAGGAGAGACATATTCTTATGTGTAATTGTTCAGACAAGCATGTTGTAAAGAAAAGATCATTAGCTTGGTATTGGATGACATGAGAATCAGTACAGTTATGACATTTTCATTCTTTAAGATCTGCCCAAATAACTTCACTTTCCTGAAACCAATTTTCCTCACCTTCAAAATGGGGTTAATGGTATTTGCACTCCTTTTGTTGTGAGCTGAGTGTTTGGAGTACTTTCTAGCAGTGATCATAGGTATGTCATAAAAACTGTGCCCACTTTTGTTATCTGTAAAATGAGGGGCTTAGAATTGCTTATTTGAAGGTGCCTTGAAGCTCAAAATACTGGAGAGCTATCATTCTAAAGCTGAGATGCCATACATATATATATATATATATATATATATATATATGCATGTGTGTATATATATCTGTATATATATATATATATCTGTATATATATATATATAAAATTTAAGCTGTGACATTAAGATGTGTAAGGAGGATCTTCAGAAGAAAGAAAAATGCTCTGGAAGGGGGTGGGGCTATGTATCAAAAGGTTTCCCAGGCTTTCCCGAAGTAGAGATTGGCTATTCTGAAACCTAAAGAGGAAAATTTACTGCACTCCAATATGTACAAGAGAAAAATCCATATGAAATTAACATTCAACCCTTTTTAAAAATACATTTTTATTAAAGTATTCTTTATATATCACCTAAATTTCACCTTATTTCCTTCCTCTTAGCTCTGAGAGAATCCCTTTTAGCAATAGTTTTTAAAGAGGAAGAAGAATATGTGTGTGTGTATATATATGTATATATATATATAATATTTATATTGCATACCCTATTATTGGGATTTAAAAATTGCTATAGGAAAATGACTTCAAGCCAATTTCTTACTGGTTAAGAAAGGAAAGAGTGGTTAATTCTTGAACTTAGTTTTGCTTTGCCTTGTTCTCATGTGTCCCTGAAAATGGAATTAATTTATTTTGTTCCTTATAAAGAAATGTTTATACATTCCAGCAAACTTCATTAAAACAGCCGTCCATATGGTAGTTATTCTTTCTAAGTTACTGTGTTTTATCCCGGAGACATAAAGATAAGATAGTTCCATTGTTTACCTGAAGGATTTTAGAAAACGGAGACCTAATGTGGGATATGACACATACACGGGGAAATAGAAATGGATGAAACCTTTCTGCCTTCTTCTTTGTTCAGTTGTTTCAATCATGTCGAACTCTTTGTGAACCAGTTTGGAATTTTCTTGGCAAAGATATTGAAATAGTTTGCCATCTTCTTTTCCAGATCATTCTGTAGATGAGAAAACTGAGGCAAACAAGGTTAAATGACTTGTCCAGAGGTAGGTACATAGGTAGTGGGTGGGGGGAGGGAATGAGACAGATTCCTCTAAGAAAACCTGATGAGGAAGGGAACTGTTTTGGGTGGGGGAAGCAAGGAAAACTACACAGAAAAAGATCTACCTGAGCTGAGCCTTGAAAAAAGTTGTGTCTGTATTTATATATTCAAGATATATTGGGGGGGGGGAGGAGGCAGGGAGGAGGTGCTGACCAATAAACCTAATTTTTATGAGCAAATCTTCACATGGACTTTAGAGAATCCATAACTGCTTCTCATTTGGTTATCATGTAATGAAGAAAAGACTTTGCCTGTAGATCAGGAACTAGGGTGTGTTTCTCTAATTCTACAGTCTTGAGCTCAAATTCTAGTGGATTGCTTCTATTCTTAACTGAATTTATAGAAGATAAATTCATTCATTCATGAGCAGGCTCAAAAAGAGTCTATACAGAACCTCAGCCCAGAGTCACCTAATGGCTTTGCCTCAGACACCCAGCAGCCAAGGTCAACACTGATCCAGAATACTAGGGAAGGAAGCCAGCATAAACCTGGAAATTGAAGTAGCATTTATGTATTACCACACAGAAAAAGCTGGGAAGTTATGACATGACTTTCCTTAGCTTGCTAGGGCACAGGTGTCAAACATGGATCAAGGTCACAGCCAGAGATTTCTGATTCTCATGAACTCTAGACTATTCTTTGGTGCTTTTTTCCCCCCTCCCCAATGAATTCTACTAGTAGACTGGACTTAGCTGCCCATGTGGAGTGGAGACTGGAAATTCTGAGGAAATAAAAATCCTTCCAAAACATTGATTTTGGCAAGTTTTAGAAGTCTAGAGGCTGCACAGGCTACCACCAGGAGACCTTCTCTCATTCTTGAATCAATGAAACCTTTATATCCTTTTCATTGTTCATTCTTTTCAGTCATGTCCAACTCTTTGTGACCACATTTGGAGTTTTCTTGGCAAATATAGTAGATTGGTTTGCCATTTCCTTCTCCAATTCACTTTACAGATAAAGAAACTGAGGCACATAGAGTTAAGTGACTTGCTTACATAGTCATATACCTACATTGGTCACATGGCTAGTAATTGTCTGAGGCTAGATTTTGACTCATGAAGATGAAATTTCCTGATTCCTAGCCTGACACTCTATCCACTGCACCACCTGCCTGCCACTTATACCCTAGCTCCCTACGTATCAGGGCTTACTATCCAACACTACCCTAGTTCCCATGAAGCTTGAAATTTCAGCTATGGCCCAGCCTGGGTGTTCCAATTTAATATTCCTTCTTTTTTACAGGGCCTGCTCTCAGGGCTTGGTCATAGACTCACCTAAGCTCAAACTCTTTTGCAAAAGATTAAAATGAATAAATGATGGAGATAAAAATATTTGCATTAGCTCTATCCCAGGGTCGCTGGAAATCTAAAACCCAGAAGAAACATGAGTTGATGTGTATGTGTATGTAATGGGAAGGGGTGTGTGTGTGTGTACATTAATATACTGTATGCCTTGGAGTTCTTGGTTCTTCAGTCTTAAGGAATGATGATACATTAGAAAGAATGTACAATCTGAAGCTAAATGATCTGAGTTCGATTCTTGTCTCTCCAATTCATTCCCTGTGTGATATCTGGAAGGTCACATACATAGTGTGAGTCTCCATTTGTTCATTCTTAAAAGGAGGGACAGAATTAGATGCCTTCTGTGTCCTCATTCATAATGGTAAAGCTGAGAAACCCCTGGCTCTTGTGTCAGAGGATCCGAGTTCAAAACCTACCTCTGTCACTCTACGATCTTTGTGACCTTGAGCAATTAATCCAAGTGACATCTCTAGACATCATTTTCCTAATATGGAAAATGTGGGGATGAGTCTAGATGGCCTCTGAGTTTCTTATCAGTGCTAGGTATGCACTCACTATGAAAAAAAATCTGCAAAAAGTAGCACACTGAACTGTAAATTAAGGAAAATAATTATTGAAAGATTACTCAGAAGTGCCTAAGAAATTGCCTAAAACTTTTACCAATGAAATAACCATGCCATAAGCTACAAGCATCCATTTTTGTAGTCTCTGGGGAAAAGAGCAGGGAAATGAGCTATAACTGGCTATTTTGTTCCCCAGTGCATGCTGCATAAAATACATTCTTGAATGTACCTTGCAATCTCTGATATAAAAATGTTAGAGGAAGTAATTAAGACATCTTTAGTTCAACATTAGCCAGGACAAATAGTTAATATAGTGGCTCACAAATGAGGGCAGCTGGTAGCTGGTTATTTTAACTAGTCTTTAATATTTTTTTTGTTTCGTTTTTTGTTTTCCCTATGCTGTCAAAGAATTGCTTTTGTTGAAAGACTGTCAGCTAAAATTCTCTGCCCCATGGTAAAACCCAGATTGTCTCACCTGAGTTATAGTTCTGGAACTGTGCTGCATGTCTTTGACTTTCATGTGACTTAGGAGATAGAGCTGAAAATAAGGATATTACTTTAAAAAATAAATAAAGTTACCCCACACCTTAATCTCAAATAAAGTCGGGCCTTCAAAGTGCTGCCTTTGTAAGAAGGTTATGTATAGATTCTAGCCACACTGTCATTGCTCCAAATCTCTTGGGGATATTTCTTCCACAATAACCTTCAGAGCCAGACTGAGTTCCAAAATGTCTCTTTATAGCTCATTTTTTTTTTTT
>CM053624.1:20262839-20291309 GCA_028646595.1 Phalanger gymnotis
TTTTTTTTTTTCACATCCTCAGTTCTTGGCAAAGACCGTGGCGAGTAATAAGGATGGAAAAAAAGATTTTTTCATTCATTTTTGTATTATTTTAAAGTGGCAATTATATACAAATTCTGTAATTTTATCTGCACAGCTAGAAACTAATTCAGTTAATTTAAAAAATAATACTATTAGCATTTACTGAATTTCTCTACTTTCCTAGCCCAACACTTTTCCTAGGAACTTGAGGAAAAAAGAGCTTCCTGGACCTCTACTAAGGACAAATCTGGTGACTAATAGTTGAAATGGTTAAGCTTAATTCACTACTGAGGAAGAGAATGCTTGGAGACTTTTGGCAAGGAGAACTTGGGGAGAAAAAGACTATTGGCTCTGAATTGTATTGGTTTGTCAGTCTTTGTGTAACACTGAAGTGAGTTTTGATTAAAGGGACCATCCCTAGATTAACTTCTTAAAGAGGCCTATTCACTGTATGTGCCTTAACTCACTCACAGTGGAACCTGAAAAGACCTTAGCCTGAAAGGCTAGGGTCTCCCAATGCATCCTGGGCCATCTCCTGTCCTCCTGGTGAATATCAGGCCACTGGAGCCATGGCTCCAGTGGAGAAAGTGAGGCTGGTGGCCTTGCACAGCCCTCCCTCACTCAAATCAAAGTCAACTGCAAATCAGGTGATCATTTCCCTGATGTTATGGTCCCCTTTGAGAACTGAGGGGAAACACAACACTGGTTGTGATTGATTTAGTAGAAAAAACAAAAAACAAAAAAACCTCCACTTAAGCAAGTAACAAAATAAACAATCAAATCCAATCATAGGCCTTAGGCTAATATAAAGTATTTTGATCAAGATTTTATATCACAATTATATTCAGATAGGCCAAGGGGTGGGGGAATGCTTGCCCACATCCCAGGGGTGGGGTCTATAAATAGAGTAGTTGAGTAAATCTTCATTAGAAAGAAACCTCCTTTATAAAGAATTCCCTCAGGAAAAGGGAGACCTTCTGGCTTCTGACTTTGTCCTAATGCTGCTTCCTTAGTCTTCTCTCCTCTCCCCAGTTTTGACAGGAAGAAGCTGTCCCTCAAAAGTTTCAAAAGGGCTGGGAGTCTGTGGCCTTCTTCCCTTTCCCTTGATGTCCTAGACACATCTTTGCATCAGCTGAGAGAAATAATCTGCCATTACTCAAGTCAAGAGAGATAGATAGATTCACTTTTATTAAGGCAAAATTCTTGAGCCCCCCCCAAAAAAAAGGCAAAAATAATTTCCAACAACTAGAAGCTATGACCTAGCCTTATGTCACATATGTTCTCTAAGCTTAAGCCTAATTTCTACAGGATTCAGCATAGACTTGCAGAATGTCTCAGATTTAAGAGGGATGTTTTTTGTTGTTGTTGGGTTTTTTTTTTTGTTTGGTTTTGGAGAGGGGAAGGCAAGGCAATTGGGGTTAATGACTTGCCCAAGGTCACACAGCTAGTAAATGTGTCAAGCCTCTGAGGCTGGATTTGAAGTCAGGTCCTCCTGACTTCAGGACTGGTGCTCCACTCACTGTGCCACCTAGCTGCCTCAAGAGGGATGTTTTAGTCTTGTAACACCTTAGTAAATGCTCCTTTATTAAAGCTACAAAGGGCTGGCTGACTGAAGTGATTTTCAACCTGACTCAGCTGTGGAAGTGAAAATTAGGATAAAGATAATCAGACCTTATGGGCTTCATCTGGAAATATGCCTCCTGCCTCTCCATATATGATTGGATAATTAATTCACAGAGTCGGTAGAGAAAAGAGCATGGGTCAAAAACAGTTCTAATATCTCTTTGAGAGTGTGTGAAATGCTTGGACAGAATTCAACAGACAGACCCAGGTAGGTGAAACAACTATGTGTGGGTAGACACGAGGAGGCAGGTTTGTGTGGTCAAATGTAATTTGGACTGGGGGCTGGTAAGGAGTTTGTATAAAGATAGAACCAAAACATGTTCAAGAAGATACTTTAATTATCAACTGTTTGAACTCTTTTGTGTTATAAACTAGAAACCAAAGTCCGAGTGAATGGAAATGCCTGACTAAACTCAAGAGCTACGGAATGGCAAAGATAAGGGTTGAACCTACATCTACTGTTTCCAAATATAGTATGCTGGAAGAGATGCAGATGTTCTGCATCACTCTTCAAATCCTGACTCTGTGACACATTGAGAGCCCTCAATTTGGTTTCTGAGGAGCTAGGTTCAAACCCTTGCTTCAAATGTGACTTTAATTTGAAATATTCTCTTCTTTGAGCCTCAGACTCTTTAAAAACTGAAAGACTTGGACTCAGTGACCCCTAACATCCTTCCAAATTCTTATACCCTAGGATTCTCATCCTTAATCAGAGCTAAGATTGTCTACATTAACTAGAAGATTTCAAGTGATATGGAGAAAGGCAATTTAAAAATAAATAATAATAATGATTGCCAATAACTACACTTCCTTGCTCTACCTCATGGACAAAGGAGATAAAAAACATGACTTTTGTGGATGTAACCTTACTAGAGATAATGAAGTGAACTTAGATTTCTTTCTCCCAAGCATTTTTTTTTTTCCACATCAGAGCCTGAAATATTACAACTACATTGTGTTTGTAAAAGAGCCATGATAATTCTCCAGGGTTTAAACTTAAAAATCTTTACACAAATGATAAAACGATAGAAGAAATATATTTGGAAAAGTTATCTTACATAGACTATTTGGGACAGATGTATAAGTCTTACATTATATCTTAGAGCTCTAAAACATATTCCCTTACTGAAAACTTTTTAATCAAACAAATTAATCGCAAAATAGATACCTTTTGAACAAAAGTCTCTTTAGAAGTAACATTAAGCATCAATACCAATGATTGTTTTTCCTTAGTAAGTACTCCTTGCTTACTGTACATTTGAATTAATTCCAACACATCATAACCACTTGAAATTTCCACCAGGATTGTTGCCTGTTCGTTTGTATTCAATTTCGTACATAGTATGTACCATTCACATATATATTGTTGATTTTTTGAATTATTACATAAACACCATTCCAGATTTTTTCTATCACCTTTACTTGTCCAATTGAACTGCATAATAGTATTCTATTATATTAATTTTAAGCCCAATTTTGTATTTTCTCCCTTCTAACTGCCAACCAAATAAAGTAATCAGATGGGCATAGGCAGATGATAAAGTCCATATGAGTCCCTTGGAAATTATTTGCTTGTAAGGGATAACACGTGAGTTTCCCTTTTTTAAGTGGGAGTGGCCCATACCCTTCCTCAAGCTGGCATAGCATCAATTAACTTAGGCAAGAAGGAGTAAATAGAACAAGGAAAAATAAGATGAAGCATAGGTTCAATGATGACAATAGAAATGGTGGTGAAATGAAATAGCATTTAAGTGTAATGATTGAATGTGACCCCAAAGAAGAGTTTGCAAAATGTGATCCCACCTTCATCAATGAATTGAGAAACTGTAGTTGTGAAATATAAATACACTGTCAGAAAAGGGTAATGTGTTGATAGGCTTTCCTAACATGACTTAAAAATTATTTCCAAAACTTTGTTATAGAAGATGGCTTATTGGGATAGGTGTGATCTATTTGGAAATGAATATAACAACAATCAATATCTAGAAAAATTAGATAAAATGAATTCCACATGTCAACAAGTCCGTTCCTCTCCCCCCCTCCCCCTCCCCCCCCTGCACCTTTTCATCTACAATGGCTCTCTCCCTCATCTTGATAGCCTCCAACCCGCTAACTAGTTGCCTCAGCTGACCCATTTGCCTTGAGTTGTGTTCAAGACAATCTATAGTTTCAAATAAAAAAAAAAATCATTATTCACCTTCTTTGAATTGTGCTACAAGGTTGTGATTTGAAGATTGACATAATGTAGGCCCTTTTCTCTGAGGTTAGGTAGAATTGGTGATAGAATAGATGAGAATGTAGAATCACAGGACAGGAGGTGACCTGAAAAGCCACATTTTCAGGGGGAAAAAGAAACTCTTCGACACCTGAATGATGTTTTTTGATGAATTTTGATGAATTTTATACCTCATTAAAATCATGAGATCCTCTTCTCATTACATTTTGGGAAAGCACTGGCCTTTTTTTTTTCCTTGACATCAACTTTATACCTGTAAACTTAGTTTTGTATCCTCCTAATTCACTGAATAATACTCCCAGAGCTGTCCAACCATATAGGTTTTTATTGGAACAATAGACAATATATTTTGATTTGCCATTTTAGTGAGAGCTCTGAGGTAGCTCAGCTTCCTTTACTAAAGCATTTATGTAAATTTCTATGCTTGTAGGAGCGCTGTATAAATTGAACTGTATGTCAGCTCTAAGCTAGTCTGTGACTTTCATTTTCAAGAGTAGCATGAATACTATTGTCAAAGACATACCTAAAATCTGGGGATATTTGATCTCTAGCATTCTTCTTTTGCACTAGTTTAGTTAGAGCAAGAAAAGGATCTGGGTGAAAGGGAAACATCTAGGTGAGTCCATCACTGACCAACTGTAGTAGGAAGGCTGAATTTATAATCTCAAATATAATCATGTATATGTTTGAATGGTTCGAAATCGCAAGGTATGAGAGATTCTCTAAGTAGAAAACAACAAAAAATTTATTTAGGCCCCACTGCAGCTGATCCGTGAACCAGCCTCCCCATTCTGACATCTTGAAAAAAGACTCCAGGCCCAGAAAGCCCGCCTCACAAGGATAACCAGGAGGCCACAGAAAAACAAGATAGTATTTAGCCAAATCATTTTTACTGGCCTCAAGTTCCTGCTTGCTGGGTCTACCCACGGGTCAGCCCTGCTTCTGCAGCTTCTGGCTTCCACAGCTTCCCCTTCCGCCGTAGTTGTCTCTTGGCTCACATTTCCTCGAAGCCGAGCTTCAGGCGTTCTCAAGCCCCGCCTCAACGACCACAGACCATTGATTCCCGAGTTGGCCCCTCTTAAGTCATTAATCTACACCCACACAGGTTTCACACCTGATAGGGCTTTGGGCCTGGGGCTTAGCACTTAACAGCTGAAAGTACTTCCGCTCAAAAGAAACAAAAGCCATGCTAAGGAGACAATTTTGCTTAACAACACACCAACACAGATCACAGTCAGTCAATGAGTTTAAGAAACTTTGAGGCTTCACCAGAGGCATAAAAATTATTCAAGAAACATTTAATAAACATCAATTATGTAGGAGGTGGAGTGCTAGATCCTAGAGATACAAGAATGAAATAATCTCTATTCATGAAGAGCTTATATTCTAAACAGGAAGACAAATACAAGTATAAATGTATACAGAAATAAAATGAAGAGAATAAATATAAAATAGAGAAATAAATGTAAAATATTTGGGAAGGAAGGAAATAGCAATTGAAAGGATCTGGAAAACCTTAAGTAGAAGATATATCTTCAAATATTTCTAGAAGGAAGAAAAGTATTCAATGAGATAGAAATATAGAAGGCATTTCAGGTACAGGGACTCCAAATAAAGATTTGGATTAGGACATGGAGTCCCTGCAAGACAAAGACAATGGAGGCATATTTGATTTGATTCAATTAAAGAAGAGGAAGTAATGTTCAATAAAGCCAGAAACATAATTCAGGTCAAGGTTTTAAAGGGATTTAAAACTTTAATTGATGACTTTATAATTAATTCTCAACACACAATTAGGAGCCAATGGAGTTTGAGTAGGGGATATGGTCACATTTGGGTGCTTAAGGAGAATTGCTTTAATAGCCTGGTATTATTGGATGTGAGCGTGGGGAGACTTGAGGCAAGGGGAACAGACAGGAGACCATGGGGAAAAAAAAAAAATTAAAACCTTGAAAAAAAGTGATACTTGTGTGAATAGAGTGAGATATGAGTAATTTGGGAGAAGAAAAGACAAAACACGGCAACAAATTGACTATATGGGTTGAAGCAGGTTGAGGACTTATGATTATAAACCTGGGAGTCTGATGACAAGAACAGATACAGGGAAGTTAGAAAGTGAGTGTGTTATTTGGAGGGAAAAATGAGCTATGTTTCAAAAATGTTGGGTTTGATATGTCTCTGGGAAACCTATTTTTAAAATCCCCAATGAAAAATTGATGATATAAGTATGAAGCTCAATGGAAAAAAAACAGCACATGGATAAATATTTATATCTATGCATCATTGACCTAGAGGTAATAATTAAAAGCATGGAAACTGTGCATGTGAGAGTGATAAAAAAAAAAGAAAAGAGGGAAAGTGAAGGCAAGGGAGGTTTCTAGGGCAGAATCTTTGAGTAGACTCAGAACAAGGGACATGCATGATATAGATGATAAAGCATCAAAGGAAAGTGAGGAGTAATTAAATAGGTAAGGTATCTAGGAACCAAAAAAGATTATAAAACCAGGAGGAAGGGATGGAGACAGCTGTCGACAGTGTCAAATGCACAAAAAAATTATGATCATCGAAAAGGGGACATTGGATTTGGCAATTGAGACATTTTGGCAACTTTAGAGAAATTTCTTTTGAGTGATGGGGTGGACGTCACAGTGAGGTTAACATGAGGTTAAACTACCTAGCAAATATCACACAAGTTGTGTCAGAAGCAGCATTTGAACCCCCTCCTGACTGCAAGTCCACAATTCTCTCCATCATGCCATGATGCCTTCTTACTAATCCATTAACGCTGACAAAAAAAGAACATGAGTGTATTCTATTCTTAATATTTTATCTTATTTGCTTTTTTACAATGTGATAGGAAAGCCAATGAGATCAATATAAAGAGAGGGGCAGGCAAAGTATTTTAGGTCATCTGGGGAAGGAGAAATACTTAAAACTTGTGGATCTCAGGATAGGCTTTGGAGAGGAAATGTCATCTGAGTTGTGTCTCAAAAGAATCTTAATCAGACAGAGATTTGAATTAGCTACACATTTTTTCCCCTATGGGATAAAGAATCATGAATCTCTATATCATTCAGTTGCTGAAGGCAGGTGCTGTTTTTGTTAGTTTTAATGTCAACAGTAGCATGTTCCCAACTGTGACCTGGGGTAACTCTCAAGCAAGAGCAGGGAGAAATAATTGTGGCAGAAGAGACAGAAAAATGTCTTCCATGGCCTTTTCCCCAATGCCATCATTTGGTAATGGCCTCATGCCTTTCCACACCTTGGCCCTCACATGGAACTTTTTTTGCAGCATTTCAATATCCAAACTATATATCATTTTGCATCTTCCAGTACCTTTGGTGTACAGTACAGGAGCACTGTTTCAGAGCCAGAAGCTAATTTGCTCTTATCCCAAGATGATGTCATCTCTACTCTGGTCATTATGCACATCTGCTCTATGGACACTGGAACCTTGGATCTCACCCCTGAGATTCCAGGACCCAATAGGTAAGATTTTGCCAGATCTTTCATAGTATCAGGTATCATGACACTTCTTGGCAGAACATACTGTTCTTCCTGTACTTCTTTCCCTCTTTTCTACTTCCCATATGGGTTGTCTTTGCCCTTAGAATGTAAGCACCTTAAGGGTAGGGAGAGTCTTGCTTGGTTATATGCATTACCAGTACTTAGCCTAGTAGCTGGAACAAATAAGAGTATAATAACACTCTATCTCTAACATGTCTAATCACTGTATTCGAACCTTTGAGATCATCTAGTCAAATCTCTTTATTTTGGCTGTGAAGAAAATGAGACTGAAGTCAAGTGACTTTCCTAAGATCACACATGTAGTTAGAAGCACAGCAGAGTTTCAAACCTAGGGGCACATTTTACTACACTGCACTGTTTCTGCCAAGGAATGGGTCCTGGGGGCCATACTGTTTTCCTGAGCCTTTCAAGCACTAGAATAACTTCTGGCTGGCTTTGGTGTCGTACTAGTTTCACATAATTTCTGTGTGAGTCATATCTCCCCACGAAATTCTAAGATCTTTGGCAGGAAAGGATCTATTTTTTCTCTTTTTATTTTACCTAGTACTTCCATAAGTATAAGTGAGTACACCAACAACTATACATTTAAAAATAAGTTTATTTGATTGATATCTTCTGTTTCTTAGATCATTTTAGCTATTTTAAATACCCCCCTTTGCTACCCACTTTCAGCCATCCCATATGAAAAGTAGGATTTTTTTAGAGAGGAAAAAAGTCAGCTCAACCATTTCATACATTAAAAAAAAGCCTGAAAATATGTGTAATGTGTAATGCCTGTGGACCTTCCATCTCCATGAAAAGGTTGTTTTCTCATATCTCTTTATATGAATTTCACTTGATCTTTATAATTTCGTTGCATTTATTTATTTAGTCATCAATACATTCTTTCCATTTGCATTGCTACAATTACTCTTCATATCATTTCTTGGCTCTATTTATATCACTTTGCATCAATTCATATAGATCTTTCCAAGAATCTCTATATTCATCACAAAAACCAATTCTTAGAGAATTTAAATGAAATTAAAGAAATTAGAGAAATTAAAGTTATTTATTTTATTTTTGGTAATTGTCTCTATCTCCTATTTGATTAATAATACATTTTCTACCCATGGTCATGTTTTTCTTATCTATTTTCATACTATATTCTTTAATATTGAGGTCATGTATAAATTTAAGGCGTATTTTGGTATATGATATAGTTTGTTTGTCTAAGCCTGATTTCTGCCAGACTGCTTTCCAGTTTTCCAAGAAGTTGTTTGTTTGTTTTTTAATCAAGTAAGAAGTATTTTTCTCCTAAGTTATTTAAGATTTCAACTTTATCAAACACTAAGCTGAGTTCCATTTTTTTCTGAATCTCTCTTGTCTAGTCTATTTCATTGATCTATAATAATAGCTAACATTTATATAGGTCCTACTTTGTGCTAAGCAGTTTGCAATTATTATCTCATTTGATATTCACAAGAACATTAGGAAGTAGATGTTACCATTTTCACCATTTCACACATGAGGAATTGAGGGAAATAGAGGTTAAATGACTTGTCCAAGGTCACACAGCTAGTTAGTATTTGAGGTTGGATTTGAACTCATGTCTTCCTTACTCCAAGCCTGTCCTTCTATGCACTGCAGCATCTAGCTTCCCTCATTTATTTATCACCGTTATACAATTTAACCAAAAAATAGTTGGATTTGAATATATCTAATCACTATATTCTTGGGGTTTTCATCCTTGGTGTTAAATGTATATTTAAATGGCTGTGAACTGCCAGGTTTGGGATCAAGACTTATAGAGGAAGGAAATGGTAAATTATTTTTTAAACAATGATAAAAGATGGATATGGAGAAAATGTATTTTCTATATTTCCACGTAACATAAAAATTATTGAATTATATACTGACTATAACTCAGCTGAATAGTCCGAAATTCTGAAACATTGTGCTTTTAAAAAAGTTATCAACAAAAAAATGCATTTGGGAAATTCGTTAATTACTTTACAATGCTGAATCTGAAACTAGTATAATCTCAAAAGGTAGATCAAATGTCATGAAGGCAAAAGAATTCATATTGCTACTGTTGGAGAAATCATTCCTACTCATGCATTGATAAAATCAACTTGAATGATAAACCTGAATGCAAGATTCACAAAGACTCCTTCTGAGGCTACATCACTGGATTGTTGAATGGCTTTATTACCTTAATGCTCTCTTCAATAAGTTCCCCTCTCCTCTTGCTGCATGGAACAAGGACTGGGAAGTTAAGGGTGAATGGTCAATGTCACTTTATTTCAGCTAATTGTTATCTCAGCTTTCGAGATGGCAACATGTTGTTATGAGATGGTTCTACATTAAATAATTGTATTTCTTTGAATTTTGCTTAAGTGAAAATCTATTCCATTTCTGTGCCTGCAATGATTTCTGCCTCTCTAGAAATATCAGTAAGTTTGAGTTTCAGAAACATGTGGCTGAAAAAAAGTATCCAAAATATAGAACAGTCATTTAAAGAGTCATGAGGGAAAAGGGGAAATGAGTAAAATGTGGAATTGGGACATCTGGAAATATTTCATTGTAGGTTTTAATTCATATTTAATTACTCAACTTACCCAACCAAACTGTAATTCACACCCCCCAACTATTAGGCACTAAATTGGTTAGAACATATGTCTGCTATTGTTTTCAGGGATTTCATAGAGATGGCAAAAAAAAATGTGATTTGAATCCAAAGGGATTTGATTTTAAGGGACTGTATAAGACATAGTTTGTGAAAAAGACTAAGGAAAACAATCTATTCTGCAAGATGATTGCTTAGGCTCACATTTGAATCCCACTGGAAAAGCAGTTGTATGGGAAGATGTGTTTGCAGTACAGAATGATGAAAAAGTTTGGACTGAGTGACTGTTTATATTCACATACAGCTGTAACGACTTCTTAACTGTGGACACAAAAATATATTTGGCTGTGTGGTCCATAGTCCCTACCTATATATGTATGAGCAATAGTGAGTTGAGAGACCTTAAGACCATCTAATCAGAACCTTTATATAAACAAGCAAACTAAGAAAAACATAAGGTATGTGATCTTCCCAATGTCACACAAGTGGTGAATGGAAGAACTGGGCTTTGAAATTGATACAAGGGAAAAGCAGAAATTTTTGAGTCAAAGGGAACTGGATTTAAATTCCAATTTATTGACTGCCTGAATTTGGGCAGGTCACAAACACTGTAGAATACAACTCTCGCACACAATTTTTCTCATTTGTAAAATTAGGAAGTGGGACCTGATTAATTTTAATTTTGTCTTCATATCTACAGATTCTACCACAGAGCTTAGCATAATAAAAAATAGCAAGTACTTAATAATATTTAATAAATGCATGCTAAATTGGACTGGTTCCATTCAGCCTGAAATGTTTGTGCCTCAGAAGCCAGGTCTATTAACTTTAAACCTGGCAGTTTTTCTACTGCAACTACAATGTAAGCACTGCACTGTAACTCTGATTTTTGCTAGTAATTATTAATACTATTATTAGAACATTAAAAAGAAGAAAAGTTATTCTAGATTTCTTGCAGAATCCCAGAAGATTATATCTGGAAGAAACTTTCATGATAATCTAGTCAATACATACCTGACCAAAAATTCCCTCTAAAGTATCACTGAGAAGAAGTCATATAGACTTTGATTAAAGATGTGTAATGAGAGGCAAACCACTGTATCTAATAAAATGGGATTTCCTTGGAGGTAGACAATGTTTTGCTTTTTTTTTTGTATTGAGTATGTAGCACAGAGAATAACAGAGTAGATGCTTAATAAATAATTGATAAATAGTACTGGAACCAGGCAATTCTAATTGGGAACAGAATTCCTCGATTTGAAGGAAATGTTTTTGTTTAGTTGTTGTGATACTTGCTCATGCTGTTGTTATTGTTTCAGTTTGCTCTTGTTGTTTCACCTGAAATTCTTGGGTACCTTTGCCCACAGTGTCGTTTTAGTCTAGAAGGGAGGAAGGATGCCCTAGGTAGATAGACTCTCAGTGGATGAGCATATCTTACCAGCTTAGGTAATTGAACGTGAGACAAGTTGGAAGGCTGGTTTGACAAGTGCTGGGGCACCATGGGAGTTAGTCATCCACAGTTCTTGTTCTCTCTTTCTCTCTCTCCCTCTCTTCCTCTCTCTCTCTCTCTCTCTCTCTCTCTCTCTCTCTCTCTCTCTCTTTCTCTCTTTCTCTCTTTCTCTCTCTCCCTCTCTTCCTCTCTCTCTCTCTCTCTCCCTCTGTGTGTGTATACACACACACACACACATAATATATACATATGTATGTATATATTCAGAGGGGTTAACTTTGTCCAAGATCACAATGGGGAGTGTGGAAGGGGAATTGAACCAACAACTCTGATAGCCTTTTGCCAAATGGCAAAGCCAGGATTTTGAACTAATGTCCTCTGACAATATATGTGTGCCTGTGTGTGTGTTTTGAGGTGTTCCGGATCCATTGATATAACTGCTGAAAAAATTTTTAAAATGCTACAGATGTTCAAAACCAAACAACCAGAAAGAAGTAGCTGAGAGTGGGAAAATCGTATGATGCCAAGGATGAAGATTTTCAAAACTGAGGAAGGCCTTGTTCAAAAGAGAATTGAACATTTCCAGGCATATCCAAGGAGTTGTGGAGTTTCTCTTTTGTCTGGCTCATAACGACAGGATTTGGAAAGCTCTCCTGACTGTAGAAAATTGGATGTTGTCAGTTAGAATAACCTTCCTCTTAGCTCTCTTCTAACCCAGCTGGAACTGGCACTGACATAATGCACATTTCCCATTGCCCTAAAGGGTATGCAAATGGGATGGAAGCCCAGGTTGAGAACAGGACTTAGGAATCAATGACAAAGATAATAAAAAGACATGAGTGATGGAATGGGGAATGGGGGTAGCCATAGTCACTTATGTCCCTGGGATGGAAAAGGGAAAACAAGGAATACTTTGAGAGGCATTAAAAAGACATAGTTAATATTTTTTGCAATTGTGGCACATATGAAGCCCAAGGGACATAAGGTGCAATAATAAACGTAGGTGACCTTTAGTCACAATGAAAAATATGATACTTTTTAGAAGGATTCAGAGACAGATGTTTGTCAGCACCTTGGACAGTGTGTGACTGGGGAAAGGTGTTTTTTGCATAAAAAGACAGAATCATAAGGTTTAAACATAAAAGGGATTTTGGAGATCATTTACTCTAACTCCATCATTTTAAAGACAAAACTTAAGTCCAGAAAATTACTTAAATGACTTGCCAAATAAGACTTGGTTGTAATTTATGAGAGCAGAAATTTAAACCCAGCTCTTCTGACATCTAAGTCCAAGCTTTTCCCACTGTACTATATTTATGATCCATAAAGATAATTGGTATTGTTTGCAAACTTTTCTATGAGTCAGGTAGCAGTTTCTTTGTTTCTTAGAATAATTGCAAAAACAAAATCTTTGATATCCTAGTTCTCTTTCTCTATCCCTACCCCCAAACATTTATACTTATATGGAAAGTTTTTTTTTAATTAAGTTGAGCTGATGTAGCAATCATATAATTGCACATTTTCTGTGTCTTCCTATCAATGTGTTCATGAATTAATATCTGAAATAAGCACGAGGTCACTAAGGAACTTGATTTTCTCAATAATAAATCAAATTTCTCTCTTCAGATTTGAATATCCATTATTTAGCTGTAACTATTTCATTTTCTTCTTTAAACCACAATTTAACAGTGTTTCTGTTGTAGCTTGACATTCTGTCTTGATGTGGTTCATGTTTATTTTGGTAGTGCTTTATCAAAAATCACATCCCAGATAGAGAAATATAAGACATAAGAATCCATGTAATCCAGTCCTCTCTTATGAATGAAAAAAAATGGCCACAGGAGAATAGATAATTTTCTCAAGGTAGGATAAGCAATAAATTCACATAGGTTTCAGAATGTTTAAACCCTAAAGTCTCTTCCACTGCGAGATTCTATGCTGCTAATCTATTCTAAGGATACTCTAATTAGAATGTTTTAGCTGAGAAATCAGAATCTATTTATTTCTAATTTGCAAATCAAGAACATATCTTTTTTTTGAAATAAGATAGAATCATTCTAGTTTACTCTCTCTAAACACCTTTTGTAACAAAGAACTGAATGGTAATCTGTAAGGTTAATTGCAAAATGGATTTTTAACCAATTAAATATTGGTCAGTTAGACGATATAACCTTTGAGATCTCCTCTGACTCCAAGATTCTGTGATTCTGTGTTGTTTCAGAGAGGCTTAGACACTAACCTACTGAGTGGAAAGTGATGACAACATTTATCTATGTAATTTAACCAAAGAAATGCCAAGTATATGGGTGTTCTTCTTTGCTTGTGGAGAACAGGTCCAGTCTAGATATTTAGTACAAAGTATTACAAACAGAATCTAATTCCTGAGCAATGAGGGATCTAGGTATTTGTGATTATTGCCTTTTGGTGGAAATTTGAGCATGAAAACCAAATAAACATGGTCCTGTCAAATGGAATTATAATTTTCAGAATGAGAAATTGCTTGTTAAAATTATGCACCATTAACGCATTTTGCCTGCTTCCAATATACCTTTCCTCACAAATACAATTTGTCCTGGTTTTAGTTATATTGAGGGAAAATACCAGGAAAAGGCATTATTACCCACATAGAGAAAGAGGTTGTACCTGTTATTCATTGATAGAGCAAATGTCTAGAAGAATAAACTCCCCTTACCTATGTAGATTGGAATCTTCTTTCTACTTTGTAGTCTTAAAGAGTTCTTTAAAGTACGACATGTTTAAATGACCTGCCAAGGATCATAAAGTTACTTTGTGGTAGAGTTGAGTCTTATGCCTTAGACTTCTGTATTGTTAATCTATTGGTAATGTATTGTTAATGAAATGGGAAGATGTTTTCCATCCATTAATAGGCCCATGTGACCTGCCTGAGTCACATGAGTTTATGGTGGGAGGAGCTTGCAGAATGGATGGAGCAAAAAGGGTGGAGCAGAGCCGAGAGGAAATGAGACAGAGCATTCAGAGCTGGGGGAAAGAGAGACACAGAGCAGCAGTTAGTGTAAGTGGGAAAAGGAGTGATTTTGCTCTTATTTGTCAGAAGACAGAGGGAAGGCTTGAGGATGTTGGTGCCCCCTGCATGGATAATGTGTATAGATTTCTTCGTTGCTGTGATAGATTTGGCTTTCTGGTGTTTGATAAATGTTTTGGTTTCACTTTCAACGAAGAGAGTCTGTTATATTTTGTGATTCAGAACTATGTTGGCATATTCATAGCAGCATTCCCTGTGGCTATCACATTGTCGCTACCACTTCCTGATATAAAGATATTTCAACTCCAACACCCTCCCCCTCTAGCCAGACTAGACCATGGATTTTGAGCTAGAAAGTCCTTAGGCGTTATCTAGACCCTTTGTTTTATGGACAAAAATCTGACATTCAGAGGGATTAACTTTGTCCAAGATCACAATGGAGAGTGTGGAAGGGAAATTGAACCAACAACTTTGATAGCCTTTTGCCAAATGGCAAAGCCAGGATTTTGAACTAATATCCTCTGATCATGGAGAGAATTCTTTCCACTTAACAGGAAGTATAAATGTGTTTCTTTTGGTCAGTTTTGTTTTCTACACAAAACAAATTGGAACAAAGTGATCGTTGAAGGTCAAGAAACAACTGGAAAAGTATGGTCTTTCTTCATTTTACCTCCATTGCCTCCAAATTAATGTGCAGTAGAGATTCAAGGCTAAATACAAAATAGTTAAGGAAAATAAATGAGAATCTAAGATGGAGATATAAAAAGGAGGATCTTGGGTTAAAACTTTTCTGAATGAAAATGATGAGGAATGGTCAACAGCCATGACAAAGGGAGAAGTATCAACAGTACAATTAATAGCTGAGATTTATTTAGCCCTTTAACATTTGCAAAACACTTTACATGCATTATATCAAGTGATCCTCACAACAACCCAGGATGCTAGTTATTAAAGGCATTATTTATCAGTCCCATTTCATAGATGAGGACATCTAGAGAATATGAGAGATGGAATTCCAACTCAGGTGTCTCCTGAGTTGAGCAGCCTTCCCTAGCACAGCATAACTTTTGACTGATACTTTTAATGTTAACAGAACATTTTTATTGCACTACCTCATTTGATTTTTAAGACAAATCTGGGTTGAAAATATTATAGCTATTATTGCCCCCATTTTATAGATGAGGAAATTAAGGCTATGTCAGATTTTATGGCTGCCAGTAACTATCAGAGGTGGGATTTCAATCCATGTCTTCACTACCTTCTTTATTCTTTTCAGTGTAACCACATATCTTTGAAGGACCACTGAAGACTGAGCAGATGGAATACTGAGGTTTAGGTAGGCAAAGGGCCTTTTGAAAGTCAGATGCTATAAGTGAGCATTGTGAGAAGGCAGCCTTTGGGAACTTTGTACTCAAATTTGTGTTTTTATAGGCAACTGCATACTGAATAGGGCCTATCAATAGGGATTGGTGTTAGAAAAGTTTGCAAAGGCTTGTATTAAAAGAAGGTTATCAAAAATCAGTCTAGTGTCACTACTATAAACTTGCCTTTGGTATTCAGTAGAGTAATACACAACATTAGCTTTTTTTATTCCCTAAGTGTCCAGAGGTTTCCAAGCCAATATTCTCTCTTCTTAGACCAGCTACAGATTGATAAAGGGATCAGACTTAGAGAGAAATTTTTTGTTTGTGCTATTATAAGCCCCTTTTTTATTTGTTGTACTCTCTTGATTCCCTAAATGGGCGATGATCCATTTACTCAGAAAAATTCTTTTACGGACCTGTACAAGCCAGAACTTCAAATGACAAGGCTGCCGAAGAAAGGGGCCTGTGCATTGGCTAATTGTCCCCATAACACTCATTAGAAAGGGTGCAAGGTTAAAAACATTTCTTCTATAAGTGTGAAATACTTCACCCATCATGGGCTGAACTTGTGAAACCAGCAAGTTGTTTGACCACTGAAGCTTGGTTAGATTTCTCTGAGTGACATAGCCCATTAAAAGCTGGACTATTGGAAAGTCAGCCCTCAATGATTACACATCTCTTTAAAACATAATTGTTAAGTCATTACTGGGAGCTTATGATAGGTGGGAAAGTTAAAGAGATTAAGGAGTGACATATTTTTATATTAATCTATAAAGCCATTGAGAGACTTGTCATTCTCTCTACTGCATGTCAGGCACATTGGTTGGAAGCAGGAAATAATACCGGAAGGCCTCATGGTGGAATTGTTTGATGTATATCCCGGGCAGATATGCCTGGTACAAAGTAGACACTTAATATTTATTTTTACATTGATGTTTTCCATTGAAAACCAAGATTGTGACTTTTATTAAGGAATCCCAACACCCTAAATAAGTAGATGATTATTGATATGCATGAAAATAGGTAGGATTCAATTGAACTTCCAACTATTTTGGTGGAGTTGGGGATGGGGAGAAATGGAACGTTGTTCTTGGGAGTGGGAAAGGGAAATTGAGTCAACAGTTTTGAGAGGCTTTGCCAAATACAAGGTATGGTGTGAAGCCATGTTTCTTAGAGTTGTAAACCTATCCCTATGTGTCTTAGGCTATTTGTTCAAATATTAGTGTGAACTGATCTAGTGGAAAACAAAGGCAGTGAATTGAGCAGCGATCAAAAAATGGGTTAGCTGGAGTTGATTAGGCAGTCTAGTAGACTTGTCGCCCTCTGAATTCACTCATGACTTGGACAGGGTGGATTTGCTTCTTAGCAGATCCTCTTCTCACTGCTGCAAAGACCTCCTCTGGCTTCTCTCGCTTAATCAGGGGCTTTTTTGCAGGAGCCTTCATTCTCCACATGACGACAGCATGTCGGGGGCCTGTAGAACTTTGGATCCTGATGATCTTGGTGGAGGCAATATAGGACATTTTCACAGTGTGGACCACAGCATTCATCAGGTTCTTGGCAGCTTGGATTAGTGAGGTGACACTATCCAACTGAAATGAGAAAGGTGGAAGTTACTTTGAGGAAATCAGGATAAAGTCACAACATAAGCACTACAATTCTTCTAAAACTGGAGAATTCCTTGTGATCTTTGTCTAATTGAATCTAGGAATACCTAAGGTAGCTATGAATTAATTTGGGGTATGTGTGATTTCTATTATATCATGCATGCCTATGTGTGTGTGTGTGTGTGTGTGTGTGTGTGTATGTGTATGTAGCTAGCTAGATTAATGCACAAAGGAGAAGGAGCAGGCAGAGAGATCCAACATGATGTAGATGTAGGCCCAGCTTTGGGGTTAGGAAGAACTGTGTAATAAATTTTGCTGCTGACATATGCAAGCTAGGTGACCATGGACATAACATTGAATCTCTCAGTGTTCCAGGCAGCTCTCTAAAACTATACATAAGAGATACGTTGTTTGTCTGCATTGACAAGGGCAGTTTCTGCACAAGGAAACTCCTCTTAGGTAAATTTCTTATAAAAAGCATATGTGACTCATATGAGTCACATGAGGATTACTCTCTCTCTCTCTCTCTCTCTCTCTCTCACACACACACACACACACACACACACACACACACACACACACACAGAGAGAGAGAGAGAGAGAGAGAGAGAGAGAGAGAGAGAGAGAGAGAGAGAAACAAGGAAGGAAGATCTTGTTATTAAACTTTTCAAGTATTTATACATTTACACTTTATCTCCAGCTCTGTTTTAGCTTTCCTGGGAACAGGTGTCATGGCTGAGGTTTTTTTTTTTTTAATCTCTGCCACAAGGCTTGAAGCACTGTTCCACTCACACATAATGATTTATTAAAATGAGAGTTGCCTGACTCAGAACTCAACATTATCCCCCCGGGTACCATTCCTGTGCCTTCTGTCTGCTGGGATAGACCTAGGGCTCTATCAGATAAGGTCCAACTGCATGCCAGATTTTTAGACATTAAACACCCAGTTTGACCTCCTGGATTATCTAATACTTTTTTCTCAATAAATTTTTGTAACAAAGAATTTGGAGGCTATTAAATCCATTCATGCCTTGATACTTATTTCTCTAGGTAACTACTGAGATACTCGTTGCCAAATACAACAACCTTTTTCATTCCATATCCTCTTAGATCTCCTTGAAGGACTTTTCATAGTTACTAAGCCCCTCCTTAATATTATTTTCTGATTTGTCTTCCTTAGCATCACTCTTTGCTGTATCTCCTTATTCTCTGACTATTCCTTTTTTTCACTTGCTTCCATTGTCTTCACTGGTTTTTCTCATGGTCCGCATGTGAGCATTCCCCAAATCTCTAATCTCAACCCTCATGTCTTACCTCTCTATGTACTTTCCCTTGGCCATCTCCCTCAATCCTACTGCTTCCATAATCACTTCTTTGAAGAACCTCTCCCCAGAATATATGCAATTCTGTGCTTTTTCTCCTGATGTTATCATGCTCTTACAAATCCCCGCTAGGTATCTTCAATTGGAAGCATTGCTACCACATTGATTTTTAAACGTATTCACAAATGAACACATATTCTTCCCTGATCATTTTAGTTGATATCCCCATTCTCTAAGCAAGGAAAGCTTGATATTTCTCTCCTTCATTCCCTGTATCAAATTGCCACTTCCTGTCAATTCTACCTTGATAATGTTTATGTCTTCTTTCTACATCCATTTTACACTACGACTCAACAATGTTCTTTGTTCCACATCACTTATTAAATTAAACAAAACAAATAACAAAACATTCAAAGCCTCTCACGTGAGACCTGGTGACAACATATAGTTTTTAGCCTTATTTCACTCTATTCAACATTACACATTCTGTTTTCTGAACTCATCAATTAAGAATCATTGATTGAACAGCTATAGGGCTAGAACATGTAGATATAAATACAGTATGAAGAATTGGAAAAATCTCTTTGATCACTGAGCTTTTATTCTATCTTTGTAAATTTGATCTTCCACATATAAAATGGCATTGTGCTCTTGTCCTGATCCACAATCAGCACAATCTATTAAAACTAACCTTCCTATAAGACACAAATGTGATAGCACCCTCATGAAACACATTAAAATATCTCTGGGTAGAATCACAGAATATTACAGTTGGGAGGATCCAAAGAGAATATTTAATCAAACCCCTTTAGTGAATGAAATATCATTAATTAAGCACTTATACAATGCAAAACAAAAAAAAACCAACAAAACACAAACTGTAGTAACTATTGTAGAGGCAAAAAAATCAATTGTAGATTTTAAGAGATGAAACAAAAATATGTTTGTGGTGACTAGGGAGGGGGAATTTTGCTTTGAAGATTTAGAACTACGTTGAGTTGTGCCATAGGGAAAAAATTTGTGAGGATAATCGTATTTTTTTGTCATAAATAATGATCAAATACATAGATTGCTCCCTACACAACACTATGCATCTATACATCCATTTTTTTTCATGGATATCTTCCATACTTTGCACTATCTAATAATTTGATGAATACTTCATCTCTGTTTTTATTCAACTCATGGATGAAACAAATAAACCAACAAAGTGATGAACAACTCAGGGGGAAGTGTGGAGGCCTTGCAGCACTCTACAAGAGACCTCTATCCAAGTTGTCTTTGAATCACTTGATTCTAACCACTCCAAGAGTACAAACTCATATAAAGGCTAGACAATATCTCTCCACTTGTCTAAAAGAATAGCATGAGATAACTGTACTAAAAACTATGTTAACCTTTTCTGTATTACTTATGTGAACAAGCCATCTAGGAACTCTGCCCGAAAGAAAAATTGTTAGTCTATCACGAACTGATCTGGGTAAAGGCATTGTGATTCTTCATAATCAACTGATTACCATTTTCCCAGATTTTCAGTAACCATTTCTTTAGTAATTCCTGAATTTTTGGAAAAACCAATATCAAACTCATTGTCCTACAATTTGCAGACTACATCCTTTCCTTTTTGAAATTTGAGACAGCATTTGTCTTTCTTCTAGCACGTGGCACTTCTTCCCTTCCCAAGATCTTCAAACTATCATGTTTGGCAGTTATCTCTGCAGTTTGTCTTGATGTTGGGGTTTGAACAACTCAAGTGTGCCACAGGGCTTGCTGTTGTCATCCTCCTAACAATCTTGGCAGTTCAGTTCTCTATTAATCATTTTTTCTGTCCTTTCCAGTCCCAAAGGTATACCTAATTCCTTGGACTTTACTTGATTATTTTCTACATCACCTATTCATTGTTTAATCTATAGTTTAGTAATGATTTTGCATTTTCATATATGGCATAATATATCATGTGCATGTCTTAGCATATATGTGTATATGTATACTTTCACTGTCATTTGGCATGGGGACTGGCATCTTTTATATTTGATTCCTTAAATCCCAGCAGTTTCTTACATGTGGCAGGTATTTAATAAGCATTCACTGACTAGAACTGAGCCAAAGAGTGCATCACACAGACCAATAAAAACCAAAGCATCCCAAAATCACAAAATTTGGGAATTGGGAAGAACCCCCAGTAGCCATGTAATTCCATAACATAACTGGGGAGAGGCCGTTCAGCATCTCTGGTTGAAAACCTCCAAGGAGACAGAAAATAGCAGTACTATGGCCATTCTTTCCACTTGTGTAGAGCTCTAATTGTTATTATGGAAGCAGCCAAGTGGTGCTGTGGATAGAGCACCAGGCCTGAACTCAGAAAGACTCATTTTCCTGAGTTCAAAACTGTCCTCAGACACTAGCTGTGTTACTCTGGATAAGTCACTTCACCATGTTTGCCTCAGTTTCCTCATGTGTAAAATAAGTTGGAGAATAAAATGGCCAACCCCTCCAATATCTTTGCTAAAAAAATCTCCAATAGGGTCAAAAACATTTGGACACAATTGAAAATGGCTGAACAACAACAAACAATATTTATGATATTTTAATGATAAATTGATTTGACATTTACTAAGCATCTGTTATACTTGGAGGCAACAAGATATAGTAGAATAAGAGCTGGTCTTCAAGCGAATTAGTGCTATGTTTTGATCCTGCCTCTAACATGACCCTGGGCAAGTTTCTTCAGTTCTCATTACTAGCAGCCACACTCTAACACTCTAAGTGGAAGGGAAGTTGCCACACTTCATTGATAGAATAAGGTTTCTCACCACCGATATCCTGATACCAGTGCAATCCTTGTTCCAGTCCATAGCCCAATTCCTTTCCAGCTGTGTGAAATACTGTGATAATCAGTTGGAGGCACTGCAGAATTTATTAAAACTGATCTCACGGAAATTGTAATTAAATGAAGTTAGGTAAAGTGGATTAGTGTAGAGACCAGTTCTCAGAGTCACAAAGAACTGGGTTTAAGTTCCTTCTACTATATGTAGTGGATATGTGAACTTAGGAAAGTCCCTTGATTTCTGAGAAAGCCCCCAGAAATTCTCTAATTTTTCTATATAAATAAATTCACAGTACTGGTGCCATCTCCCAATGGGATGAGACACATAAATATAATTTACTTATATATGGTATTGTTAGCAGATCTCTGAATTTGAAGAAAAAAATTCCTAAGGGCTAATTGGGAAGAAATTAGGACTCTTTCACAGATATAATCATTTTTATGATACAAGTTTATTGAATAAATATATTTGGAGATGGAAATAAGCATTACATTAAGCTCTATACCACTAGAATGTTAGAATTGGAATGAACATAGTACAATTTTATCTCTTGTAACACGAGGAGACTAAGTTCTTGAGGGAACAACTGATTTAGTTAAGCTCATGCAGAGTATCGCGGAACTACTTTTGAGCCAATGCTTCTGAAGTAATGTCATTACTCTTATATTAATGAATACAAGGGGAAATTGAGTCTCAGAGAAGTGAAATTACTTGCCTAGTTGCCCAATAGCTAATTACTAGAAGACCTTGAACTCGGCCTTATGTAATCTGGTTCATTGTCTTTCCAATACATATTGTACAACTTTCCCACCCAAAGCTTATTTTCCAAACATTTCTATGGCCTGCTTTCCAAACTGTATTTTTAAATTTCTTATAACATTTTCAATATACAGTTTGAATCAAGGGTATTGTGAAGTTTCTAATCAGACCCTATTATTCCCATCACCTCCTGTTCCCTGAGTACTTAAAGGTTGCTACAGTACTAGGATGCTGCTTTTGCCTCCTAAGAAACCAGCAGCCCTTTTTAAAGAAAATGTTACATTTATTCACTGTTTGAACTAGAACACCACAGGCAAAAACAGTAATTCAAAAGGACAGATGCTACAAAAATAAATGAAAAGGAGAGCTGGGTTTTTGTTATTCACTTGAACTCTTGGGATTTATCTATGGGGCATCTTTGCTTTTACTGTTGATGTCTAGGAGGTGAATCTTGAAATTTTTCTCATTCATCCCCTCCCCTGTGCTAACAGAAAAAAAAAAAACCATCCCCAGTCTGCCTATTATGTTGCTTATTTATTAAGTAGTTCTTCTTCTCACTCTCCGTGTACCATATTTGATTCAAGTCTATTCAGGGAACATTTTTTTTTCAGATAGTTGATCATGGATACTTCTTCCAGAAGGAATTCAAGAACTTAAAGGTAGTACCTTTAGGCTTGATGTCTTTGTGACTTCCTTTGGGGTAAAGTGGGATTCGCCAAAATGAGGATTAGCTCTCTACAAACTACAAGGGTTTTTACTTTCGGGAGAAGAAAAAATCACAGGTTAGAACTATAAGTTTGGATGTCTGTATAGAGTTCTTAGACAAAAATAAAAGTACTCATGATTTTGGGGGAGCTACTTCCCTAGGCATTGTCTTCTAAGGACCCATACAGAGAGGAAAATTTAATTATTCTTGGAGTCCTGTGCATCCTTTGTATGAGTTCTATATTTTCTGTACAGTGTAATAACTCTCCTGAGTCAGAGCAAAGAGTCTTCAAATTGGATTCTGCTGAAAGTGTCTTGGGTCTTTGCAAAAATTCTAGAAATTATCATTGAGGGAATAGTGTGTGATCTCTGAAAAATGGAAGCAGTGGTCACTATTATCCAGGTTGGTCTTTTCAGGGACAGATCATAGAAAAATCAATTTAGGTACGTTATATCTAAAATTAAAACACATCCATTCTTTCTATTGCTCTAATGAATGATGAGCTCAAGCAGTGGCATTAACTCTCACTTGCAATCATTACAATAATCAATTTTGTCTTTTTCAAGGAATGTAATTTTTGGCAAAAGGATGGTTTGAGCATTTAATCAAGAGTATCTGCTACGGCAAAACAAAATTGTATCAGTGTTCAAAATCAAAATAAGTAGTCAGTCTGTCTAATATACTATATCTATAAGAGGTCATACCAGCCCAAATTCATTTCCTTCTATGACTGGGTAACATCACTTGCAGAAAAGCATGTCCCACTACTAGATAAAGACCTTATGTGGGAGCAAAGAAGTCGAAATCTAAATCCTCTCTGCTGAGGGGCTTACAGATTGTAAAAGCCCCAACAAGTAACTTAACCTCGTGCTATCCCTGGATAATTCTTTAAGTCTGTAAGTTTCATAACAATTACTAATGTGATAGAGGTAGTTTTATTATTGTAAGGGCCATACACTGATGAAATCACAATGATCCCCATACTCCACAAAAATAAAGAAAACTATACTAGTAGATGAGGAAAATTCTATAGATTAGGAGTGATTTTTTTCTGGGCTGAGGTAGGATTGTTTTTTTTTTTTCCAGTATGTTATAAGAAAGCTTTGGTATAAGGTGAATTCTTCCATTGCACAAAAACAATTGTATGTTTAGTCATTCAATTTCCAGGTTATTAATATCATTCCCAAGCAATAAGTGGGCATGGGAGCTGTCCAAAAGTTCTAGGAACTTGTGCATATCTTTATAGCCAGTGGTGTAGAAATATCTTGATCATTTGAGGAAATGTGAGGTTTTGTTTTATTTTTTTGTTTTTACATTGTCACTTACATCTTCATATGCTAGATTGAAGAAGTTTGGCTTGGCTGTTTTCTGTGATGTGTGCTGTCAGTGTTTAGATGGACACCCACTGTGTTACCACTAATGTTCAGTGGCATTTTCCTAGCATGTTTACTGTACCTTTTTTAGTTAGAGGATTCTCATCTTAGCTACAGAAACATAGAGTGAAGAAAAGCAGTCAGCTGAGGTTACATGCCTAGGGCAGTGGTCTAGCTGTCTGCTTCCTGGGTAGGAAATCTAATTAGTTACATTATGTGCCATGTCTAAAATCCTTGAGAAGGTAAAACAAAAAAAAATAGATTCACGAACCCAGTGAGCCTTAGGAATCATATATTGGGTTGGAGAGACAAGGCTCTGCATGTGGCACCAAGGATGTCTTTTTTTGCAAAACCTTCAAAGATTTTAAGAGCTTTACACCCCTTGGCAACAAGCCCCTTCCATAAACATATGCATACATGAAGAATCATGTAGATTTGCTGAATAAAGGCTAGAAACATCCAAGGAAGTAGGAATACATTTAAGACTGTATAAGACAGAGTAAAAGAATATGAAAGTATGTAAAAATTATAATATATGCACAGAGCTTTTAAACCTTACAGTACTATTTAAAAATATTGTTGTAGTTTTTGATATTAAGTGCAGCATCCCTGAGGCTTGAAACGTTCCTGTTTTCCTTGTTATTCCCTATGGGTTTTGGGAGCTGAGAACAAGTAGTGGTAATTTTCCTAGGGAAGAAACCTTCACTGGTGGTAGTCCTAAAAAGTGGAGAGTGAGTCAAGGAAGTATGGCAGCAGTAAGGAGGATTGAACTTAATTTCTTAGTCCCTCTTCCCCACTCTGCCTCAAGATTTTCAGCTTTCTGGAGAAGCAAACAATATCAGCATGTGAATTATACCAGACTCTGACATACTCAACAAAGGGGTTAATTTTTATACTGACAAGTTAATGAGATTCATAGGGGCAACAGGAAAATAATTCTCATTTCTTCAGTCATTTTGATGAGGACTAGGGTTAACCCCAGACCCCTAAAAGGACACCAAAGCCCCTGAACCAAGTCTCTGGCATTTGCCTGAGGCACTCAGCTGAGGTTCCACCTTTATAATGGAGCTCACATACCACAATGTTTGATGACACTCAGATACAAATGTCTGCCACTTATATTTTATGCTCCCTCTCCTTATTCCTAGTTCAGTTAAACTGCTTACTAAGAAAATAGCCCTTTGAAATTTAATTAGCATCTGGGAAGGAAGAATTATGACTAATAATATGGGAGCCTAAGCCAAAGATTAAATAAATCATCCTCCTATACTGTATAAGGAGTAGGGTGGTAAGTAATCCTGGTCACTCATAGGAAACCACACACACACACATCCATACATCCATGCTTGAGTGTGGATGACTTACACTCCACCCTTATAACAGGAAAATAAATGTTTGAGTAGGGTAGAATAGCCCGACAATATAACTCTTTACCACTGGCCAAATTCCATCCTTTGAATTGTAGCACTATTCTTCAACGGCCAGTTAGTTAGGAATTATGGTCAAAATCAAGGCTGTCCAAAATGTGGCCCACAGTGTGATTTATGCAGCCCGCATACAAGCATAGAAATTTACAGAAATGATTTAGTAAACGAAGGTGAACTACTGCAAAGCTCTCATTAAAATGGCAAATCAAACTATATTGTCTATTGTTTCAATAAAATCTTGAGGTTGGACAGCCCTGGTCTAGATGAAAGACCACTGGACTTGAATTCAGAGAACATAGATTATAGTTCTGACTTCACTAAAGATTAGCGCACCTCGTGTGCTTCAATTTCTTCACCTGTAAATGGTGATATTGGTCTAATAAAATGAAGAATTTAAATAAAAGTAAGAAATCTAAAATTCTTATGTGTTAACATTTGATTAGGAAAAAAAAACCTCATGACTTAAATATGGCTCTGGATAGGTATTATTCCACAGGAATTTAAAAAATGAGAGAGGGAAGCAGCATATGCCATATTACATGAAGTACATGGTACAATCACAATATAAATATATGTGGATATCTTGGAAGGAGAGTGGAAATAGCTTGGTTGAAAGTAAAGTTATTATGGGAGCATATGACAACATGGGGGAAACATATACAGATTCTGGGTAACAGATAACAAACATGAAATTGAGTCATGATATATTCCTAATGCATGGGTAATTAGGTGGTGAAGTTTATAAATCACCAGACTTGGAGTCAGTAAGATCTGAATTCAAATCCATCCTCAGACACTAATTGGCTCTATTACTCTTGGCAAGTCATTTAACCCCTATTTGCCTCAGTTCTTCATTGGTAAAATGAAGATAAACTGGAGAAGTAAATGTCAAACCACTGCAGTAATTTTTTCCATGAAATCCCCATGGATTAAGTCCATGAGGTCACATAGAATCAGACAGTACTGAATGACTGAACAACATAATCATAATGAGACCTCCTTCCCTTCCTTTCAGAAGCAGGACTCCAGGTGGAATTTTTGTTTGCCAAAATTAGAATTTCATATTCAACATTTGAAGAAGAGGCAAAGAGTAGCACCAACACATAACTGAACCTCCATTTGGTTAGCATCCATGATTACTCCAAACTTAATTCAACCAATTGCTCTCCTTTCCCACCCCCTTTTCCTACAAAAAGAGAACTCTCACCTTCCCACTGCCCTTTATTTTCTTCTCAGCCTCCTTTTATGTAGTGTTTTATCCCCTTCTATTAGAATGGAAAAACCACTGACCTGGAAAATAGATCCAGGAGAAATAATTTAAAAATTATTTGACTACCTGAAAGCCATGATCAAAAAAAGAGCCTAGATATCATCTTTCAAGAAATTATCAAGGAGAACTGCCCTGATATTCTAGAGCCACAGGGCAAAATAGAAATTGAAAGAATCCACAGATCACCTCCTCAAATAGATCCCCAAAAGAAATCTCCTAGGAATATTGTTGCCAAATTCCAGACCTTCCAGATCAAGGAGAAAATACTGCAAGCAGCCGGAAAGAAACAATTTGAGTATAGTGGAAACACAATCAGAATAACCC
Source organism: Phalanger gymnotis (assembly GCA_028646595.1). Lineage (NCBI taxonomy): Eukaryota > Metazoa > Chordata > Mammalia > Diprotodontia > Phalangeridae > Phalanger > Phalanger gymnotis. The sequence continues at coordinate 20,290,290 of CM053624.1, forward strand.
AAGATCTAGCAGCTTTCACATTAAGAGATCGAAGGGCTTGGAATACGATATTCCAGAGGTCAATGGAGCTAGGATTGAAACCAAGAATCACCTACCCAGCAAAACTGAGTATCATGCTCCAAGGCAAAATATGGATTTTCAATAAAATAGAGGACTTTCAAGCTTTCTCAGTGAAAAGACCAGAGCTGAATAGAAAATTTGACTTTCAAACACAAGAATCAAGAGAAGCATGAAAAGGTAATCAAGACAAAGAACAAGAAAAAGAAATTTCAGGGGACTTACTAAAGTTGAACTGTTTTCTTTATATTCCTACATGGAAAGTTGATGTGTTTGATTCATGAGACCTCAGTATTAGGGTAGCTGAAGGGAATATGCATATATGTATATACATATATGTGTATGTATGTATGTATATATATGTATATGTGTGTATGTATGTACATATGTATGTGAATATATGTGTGTATATATATATATATATATATAAAGAGAGGGGGGGCACAGGGTGAGATGAAGAAATGAAATCAAATTAAGGGATGAGAGAGGAATACTTGGAGAGAGGGAGAAAGGGAGAGATAGAATGGGATAAATTATATCGCATAACAGTGGCAAGAAAAAGTAGTTCTATAGGAACAGAAGAGAAGGCAGGTGAGGGGGAATGAGTGAATTTTGCTCTCATCAGATTTGACCTGAGGAGGGAATACCATACACACTCAATTGGGTATCTTACCCCACAGGAAAGAAGAAGGAAGAAGATAAAAAAGGGGGGATGATAGAAGGGAGGGCAGATGGGGGAGGAGGTAATCAAAAACAAACACTTTTGAAAAGGGACAGGGTCAAGGGAGAAAATTGGATAAAGGGGGATAGGTTAGGAAGGAGCAAATACAGTTAGTCTTTCACAACATGAGTATTGTGGAAGGGTTATACATAATGATATGCATGTGGCCTACGTTGAATTGCTTGACTTCTTAGGGAAGGTGGGTGGGAAGGGAAGAGGGGAGAGAATTTGGAATTCAAAAT
>CM053624.1:20300534-20374414 GCA_028646595.1 Phalanger gymnotis
CTTGGGAAAAAGTACTCTCTACTCTACAAGCAGTCATACCCTGATGAAAAATTCAAGGGTCAAGTAGTCGTCTGGGAACACGGCCAGGCAGCAAAAACAGACTCAGATTCAGACTCAGACTTTGGAATCTTTCTTTGGTGACAAAGAAGACCAAAACATACAGCCAGAAGAAGTCAACAAAGTCAAAGAGCCTACAACGAAAGCCTCCAAGAAAAACATGAACTGCTCTAAGGCCATGGAAGAGCTCAAAAAGGATTTGGAAAAGTAAGTTAGAGAAGTAGAGGAAAAATTTGGAAGAGAAATGAGAGTGATGTGGGAAAATCATGAAAAACAAGTCAATGACTGGCTAAAGGACACCCAAAAAATACTGAAGAAAATAACACCTTAAAAAATAAACTAACTCAAATGGCAATGAGCTCCAAAAAGCCAACGAGGAGAAGAATTCCTTGGAAGCCAGAATTAGCCAAATGGAAAAGGAGGTCCAAAAGACCACTGAAGAAAATACTAGCTTAAAAATTAGATTGGAGCAAGTGGAAGCTAGTGACTTGATGAGAAATCAAGATATTATAAAACAGAATCAAAGGAATGAAAAAGTGGAAGACAATGTAAAATTTCTCATTGGAAAAACCACTGACCTGGAAAATAGATCCAGGAGAGATAATTTAAAAAATTATTGGACAACCTGAAAGCCATGATCAAAAAAAGAGCCTAGATATCATCTTTCAAGAAATTATCAAGGAGAACTGCCCTGATATTCTAGAGCCAGATGGTAAAATAGAAATTGAAAGAATCCACTGATCAAAAAGAAAACTCTTAGGAACATTGTTGCCAAATTCCAGAGCTCCCAGGTCAAGGGGAAAATACTGAAAGCAGTCAGAAAGAAACATTTTGAGTAATGTGGAAACACAATCAGGATATCACAAGATCCAGCAGCTTTACATTAAGGGGTCGAAGAGCTTGGACTATGATACTGCAGAAGTCAATGGAGCTAGGATTAAAAGCAAGAATCACCTACCCAGCAAAACTGAGTATCATGCTCCAAGGCAAAATATGGATTTTCAGTAAGATAGAGAACTTTCAAGCTTTCTCAGTGAAAAGACCAGAGCTGAATAGAAAATTTGACTTTCAAACACAAGAATCAAGAGAAGTGTGAAAAGGGCTAAATACCCATCAGCCCACACTTCTCAACTCTCTGCAATATGACTTCTAACTTCATGACTCAAGCAATGGCAGCGAGGTGGAATAGAAGATAGAGCATTGGGCCTGGAGTCAGGATGACCTGAGTTCAAATCTAGCTTGATATTTATTAGCTGTGTAACCCTGGGCAAGTCACTTAAGCTGTCTGCCTCAATTTCCTCAACTACACAATGAAAGAAATAATAGTGCCTACCTCCCAGAATTGTGAGGATCAAACAAGAAAACATTTTTAAAGTTCTTAGTCCTGCAATTGTCATATAATAGACATTTAATAAATGTTTGTTTCCAGTTCCTCACACATACACACTCTCCTCTCCACAACTGGAATTGCTTTCTCCAAAATTGCCAATGATCCTTCAAATGCCAAATGTGATGGCCTTTTTCTCATCCATGCTGGAACACTCCTTTCAGTATCTTTGGCTGGTAATCATCTCTGTCCCAATGCTCTTGTAAACTTTTCTGTTTCTAAGGCACCACCATCTTTCTAGCCATCCAAGCTTTGCAGGCTTGGGGATACCCTTTGCTCCTCACTTTCTCTCATCCACAGGTCCAGGCAGGTGCTGAATCTTGTCACTTCCAGCTTCACAACCTTTCACATCCACTTATCTAGTTCAAGTCTTCATTACCTTTCACCCAGACTAATGCAATAGCCTCTTAATTGGCAAGAAGGTGGTCCAGCAGATAGAATGTTGAGCCTAAAGTCAAGAAGAACTGAATTCAAATCTAGCCTCAGACACTTACTTAGCTGTGAAAATATGAGTACGTTGCTTAACTTCTGTCTCAGTCACTCCAACTGTCAAATGGGGAGACAAGTAATATCTACCTTACAGGGTTCTTATAAGGATAAAATAAAATCATATTTGTAAAACCATTTATGGCAGTGCCTGGCAAATAGTAGGCACTTAATAAATGCTTATTCCTTTCCCCTTTCCTTTCCTCAAGTCTCTTTCTCCTCCTATCTAATCTCAAAATAGCTGTTAAAGGGATTTTCCTAAAGCACAGGCCTAACCCTACTACCATGCTTGTAATTATTTGTGTTTAAAGTGCATTGGCAGAGATAGAAGAAGTTATATTGAATTGTAAAAATACAGTAATATTGTAAATTGTAATAAAATGATTTTAGAATTAAAAAAAAAGAAAGGGCTTGGTCTATACCAGTGGTATCAAGCTTAAACAGAAACAGGAGCTGTCTGTAGGAAGCATATTGATTTAGGTAATATTATGTTTTATTTTATTGTACTTTTACTTATTTTGTTAAATATTACCAAATTATATTTTAATCCTATTCAGGTGAAAAATGTTTGACAACCCCTTCCCCCCCCCCATTAACTTTAAAATAAATTTTCATTTAGACAAAAACCTTAAATTCCTACTTGCCTTTGCCCAACCTGTATCCCTCACCTATTAAAGCTTTCTGTTAACTAAACATTTGCATCTTATTATGAGTCTTATAATCTGAATTTATTTACATATTATCTTTAAGATTCAACAGGCTTTATTTTCGCATCACTGAGCCTTTGAAGAACATAAAGGTGTTGAATAAGATATTATTATTATTTTTTTTAATTTCCAGAAAGAAATGGACAAAACCTGTGTCACCATTATTTCATCAGCGTACCAGGAGAAAAGGACAGTGGGGAACAAAATGAACAGTGCTTTGGAAATTATTTCAGGAGGAGCGGAAACTTCCACTGACCTGTTATCTCTGATGTGAGGTATGGCTATGTCAGGTTTGGTGGCAAAAAAAAAAAAATATCTTGAGGAAAACAATTAAAGTATAGTTAGGGAGGCTGTTTGCTATTTTCTCCGGGCTCACAAAGTCTGAACGTGTATCAGATTTGGGAAACGCAGCCTGTGGTGGGGAAATAGTCCAACATGCTGCTATTGAATTGATTCTTTTTTCTCCCAGATCAGAAATCTCTCTCATCTTCCCCAGAGTGTCCTACAATACAAAACAATCTCCAGGCTTCTCTTTGGAGATAAGCACAGATGCCTCTTAATAGAGGCAGTCTGGCTTATAGCCAGGCCACTGCCAGCTGCTGAGGAAAGGACAGAACTTCCTAGGGGCTGGCCTTATGTCAGAGAAATTCCTAGGGTAATTTCCATCCAGGATGGGATGATAAGGAATCCTAAGGTAGTCAGAGTCAAAAGCTGGAAAGTAGTTATTTACTCTAGTTACTGTGCATGTCTTTACTAGCAAGAAGCACAGTGAAAAAAGGCAGGTAGGTTATTATAATTTTTTTTTTCCTGGAAAAATATGTCAGATGTCTGATTTGGTCTCATCTCTCTCTCTGTCTCTCTCTCTCTCTCTCTCTCTCTGTCTCTCTCTCTCTCTCACACACACACACACACACACACACACACACACACACGCACTCACACATGGAGAGACAGAGACAGAAAATTCACAACAAGATACTGGCTTGAATGCTGCAATTTCTTAGCTGTGAGATGGAGAAAGGGAGTAAAGGGAAGTAGAGTGGAAGACAGAAGAGTCTCCTTTTCAGATGCAGGCTCTGCTACTCAAGTCAAGATGCATTTATTGATTAAGCACTTCTTATGTGCCAAACACTGCAATTCATTGGGGATTCAAAGAAAAGCAAACCCAGTCAAGGCTCTCAACAAGCTCATTCTAATGGAGGACAATAAATGCAAACAACTAATTATAAAGAAGACATATACAGGATAAATTGGGAATAGTCTCAAAAGGAAGGCACTAAGATCAAGGAGGACTGGAAAAGACTGCTTGCAGAAGGTAGAGCTTTAGCAAAAACTTAAAGGAATCCAGGAGGCAAAGGTTAGGAGGGGAGAGAGTTCCAGATGTGAGAATCAATCAACTTAAATGGATTAATGCCTATTTGGTAAGACTTACTGGTTAAATATAGAAAGTAAAACCTTTCCCGTTCTCAAAGAACTCATACACTTACTATCTAAAGTTACCTAGGTATATGGGTTGCACAGGCCCATCAGCCTTCCTATTTCTGGGGAGACTGAAGCTTTTGGATGCTTTGGAATCAGGATCAGGTGTCCACACTAAGACCAGCATTGAATTGGAAAATAGCATGGCAGAAACTGGGCATAGACCAATATGTTACACCATATATCAAAATAAAGTCAAAATGGGTTCACAATTTAGATATAAAGACTGATACTATAAGCAGTCTGAGAGAGCAAGGAATAGTTTACCTATGAGATTTATGGATAAGGGAAGAATTTATGACCAAACAAGAGACAGCATTACAAAATGCAAAATGCATAATTTTGGTTACATTAAATTGAAAAGTTTTCATACAAACTAAGCCATTGCAACAAAGATTAGGAAGGAAGCAGAAAATTAGGAAAGAATTTTTATAATCAATGTCTCTGATAAAGGCCTCATTTATAAAATATTCAAAGAATTGAGTCAAATTTATAAGATTACGAGTCATTCCCCAATTGATAAATGGTCAAATGATATGAACAGGCAATATTCAGAGGAAGAAATTAAAGCTATCTATAGTCATATGAAAAATGCTCTAAATCACTATTGATTAGAGAGATGCAAATGAAAACAACTCTTAGGTACTATATCTCACTTGTCAGATTGGTTACTATGACAAAAGAGTAAAATTTTAAATGCTGGAGAAGATGTGGGAAAATTGCAACACTAATGCATTGTTGGTGAAGTTGTGAACTGATTCAACCATTCTGGAGAACAATTTGGAACTACGCCCTAATGGCTATAAAAATATGCATACACTTGGGCCCAGCAGTACTACTTCTAGGGCTGTATTCCAAAGAGATCATACAAGGGGGAAAAGGCGCTGTATGTACAAAAATATTTGTAGCAGTTCTTTTTCTGGTCACAAAGAACTGGACATCAATGGGATGCCCATCAATAGAGGAATGGTTAACAAGTTGTGGTATGTGAATTAGCAGAATACTATTATGCTATAAGAAATGAGGAGCAGATGGACTTCACAGTAACCTGGAAATACTTACGTGAATTGATGATGAGTTAGGGGAGCAGAAACAAGAGAATATTATACACAATTACGGATGCATTGTATCTGTGATGACGACCTTTGATAGACTTGGCTCTTCTCAGCAATGCAAGGTTCTAAGACAACTCCAAAAGACTCATGATGAAAAAGTGATCCACATCCAGAGAAAGAGTTACATACCCTGAATACAGATGGAAGCAAACTATTTGCTTGCTCTCTCTTTTTTTTGTGTGTCTGTTTTGTTTCTTCTTTCTCGTGGTTTATTCTATTGCTTATTATTCTTTGCAAATTAACTATTGTGAAAATATGTTTAGTATGAAGATATATGTAGAACCTATATCAGATTGCATGCCATCTTGGGTGGGGATGAGGGAACAGTGGGAGAAAATTTGAAACTCAAAAACTTGTGGAACTGAGTGTTATAAACTAAAAATAAACAATTTTAAAAAAATAGCACCAATAGTTCCTGGGAGCGGGGAGCCATCAGGCTGCAATATGGAGGGCTGGCAATAGGAAGCAGATTAAAGCTCTGTGCCAATAAATCATGGGACTGGGCTTTAAAGTGTCACTATATTTCCAGTATGGGCAAGATGAAGAGACCAAGTCTCAAGGAAAAAAAAGTGAACCTAGACCTCAGTTTTCTCATTTTTAAAACGAGGAAGGATGAGCTTTGTGTATCCCCTAAACTCAAATAATATTGTTTATATTTATCTCTTTTTCACTCCACTCTGTCTGTAGTATTATACCTTTAGCTGTTCTTACCTTTAGCTTGTGTTCCTTTCTCATGGATCATTTAATTCTTAGAATCCTCCTGCTATCATACTCCCTCTGTTTAAGAAACTTGAAGATGCATTCTTGGACCTCCCATTTTGAATCATCTTAGCAACCTCCCATAAGAACTCTGGGCTTTTTGTAGTTGAGTTTAAACTCTCTAGCAAACCTCTGAGGTTTTTTAAAAGGAAGTGTTGTATAACGGTTAGAGAATGGGTCTTGGAGTCACAAGTCCTAGGTGCCAATATTGCCTCTGACACAAGTTGTGTGACCCTTTCCAAGTCACTTAACTTCTAGGTGGCTCAAGCAACTCCCTAGACATGGGTTCTAACCTGGATTTCTTGAACTCAAAAGATAATGGATAAATATTTCAATGTAAATGGTTTCCTTTACGAATCTATTTTGTTTCATTTTATTCATTTTAAACATTTTGAAAATGTGTATATAGAGTTGAGCAGATTCCCAAATACGGTCCAGGACATGCAAAACAGTTAAAAGACCTATCTTTGAACTTACTAAGCCATAGAAACATTAGGGTCCGTATTGATATAATTCCACACACTAATGATGTATACGTTTTTTTCTCTTATAGAAAAGAAAAAGAAGTCCTTTCTTCTAGGTATGGCTACCATCTACAAGTGGTCTCAAACCATCTTATCTTCTGCAACAAATTGTTCTATCATCCCCATTCTCTCACTTATCTTCAATCTCTCTCCCTCTCTACTGGCTACTTCCCTATTACCTAAAAACATGCACATGTCTCTACCACCCTCAAAAACTCTTACTGGATCAATTCATCCTTACAACTATCATACTATATCTCTCCTCATTTTGTGGTTCAACTCCTTGAGAAGGCCTTCCGTAATTGGTACTCTTGCTTTCTTTCCTCTTAGTATGTATCTCAATTCCTGTCCTGCACTCTTACTGGCATGAGGTGCAAGGAAACTAACTAATCCTCAAAAATTAGCCCCTTTCTTTGAATATCTTGCTTATTCTTCCAAATTTCTGGGTCCATTCACATGAGGAAAAATACACCTGATTCCTATGTTGAGGTGTGCATGTGCACACACACACACAGCCCTCATTTTTTTTTTTGAGAATTACTTACCTCCCCCCCGCCCAGGGATAAAACCAGCATCTTTCTACAGAGGGACCTTTGATTATCTCACACTTCTAATTTCCTTTTTCCTTGTGCACCCTGTAATTATGGCATATTTCTGCAATGAGTTCTTTTCCTTTTTAAACATATCTGGCTACTGGCTCTGATCTTATTTAATGCTGCCAGTTGAGCACAAGAGGTGAAAGAGTCAACTTCCTTTTGCTAGAGACTCAGGAGATTGTAAAAATGCCTGATTCTTCATTGGAAGAATGGCTCATTTAAATGTGGATTTAAGCCAAATCTGTCATAGCAAGGACATAAGCAAATGAATAGCAATAACCACCTTGTGAAGTTGTGGATATCTATATCTGTCTGTCTGTCTCTGTCCTTTTCTCCTACTTTCTTTTAGTAGACTCCAAGTCAAGAGTATAAGACACTGATACCCTCTCATACACAAAGAATCTCAGAATTATAAGGGGTCTCAGAGCCCATGTATTCCAACTCATACATTAATAAATATCCCCTTTATGAATATCAGACAAATAGAGATTCAGTCTTTAAGTCCTCCAATGAGGCAGTCAAGATGGGGGACAGGAAGGATGGGACGTGAAGTGGAGGAACAAAACATTAAAGATTTGAACCCAATGGGAGTACCTGGGCTGAAGTTTTTGTTCTGATAGTTCTGCCTTCTATGCCTTGGGCAAATCACTGTGCCTCAGTTTCCTGAGTTTACGAACAGTTGAAGTAAATGTCCTCTAGGGTTTCTCCCATTTGAATATAGAAACAGCTAGCCTTAGAATACAGGATCCTTTCTAGGAGTTATTGTTTTATTTATTATATTTCTACCCCTCTCACCCAGCACAGGATCTGCCAGAGTAGACCAGTAACAAATGATTGTTGATTGACAAATAATTTCCCTTCTACTCTCCCTTCTGTCTTCTCTAACCTAAGCATACTTTGCTTATAGAATGAAAAAATGTTAAAGTCAGTAGGGACAATTGGTATCATACTTTTGTCTTATCATCACTGTAAGTGGACGGGAGACCCTTTGTCATCCTGACTTTCTTCCTCTGGATCTCCAGCTTCTTAGTGTCCTACCTAAAACATGGTTCCCAAAACTAATTATAATACTTCTAATACAATGAGCCCAGGGTATCTTATGGGAGAAGCAAGCCTTTAATGGGCAGAGATGACATTTCTTCTGTTCTAAGGGATATAGCAACATCAACAAACCATTGTGCTTACTAAGATACCAGGCATACAACAGTTGCTCATTGAATATATGTGACTATCAAGGGGTGGCTCAAGCTAGGTTTGAATGAATATATATATGTACAAAGTATAAGTATATATATGTATATATATACAAAGTATAATATTATACTTATATTAAGTATATTATATATTATATATATTACATACTTATATTAAGAATATATATATGTGTATACATACACACACACACACACACACACACACACATATATGTATATATATATACACACACAAAGTATAAGATTTTCATTAAGAGGACCTGGGTTTCTATCCCAGTTCCATTATTTGATATTGCCCTGGGTAGGCCCTTGTCCACTCTGGACCTCAGTTTTATCTTCTGTAAATTGAGAGGACCGCATCACATGTTTTCTAAGGACTCTTCCCTCCTCTAAATGCTGTGATCCTAAGGAAGATCCAATACAGCAGAGGAATGTAATTTAGAACATGGAGAAAATGTATATAATGTGTCTATTAATATAAAATCAACCCTTTAAATCTTCAGAACGATAAGGAATGATGGTGAAACATGATTTTGTTGATCCTCAAAGACGGCATGAAATACAGGTGCAGATTGAAGTTTACATTTTCAATTATGGTCAATGGATTGATTTATTTTGCTTAACTGTTCTCTGTTATAAGAAAGTCTTATTGGAGAGTGCAGAATGGGGGGAATCAATTGGTTAGTGTCAGAAACTGAAAAAGCAGTGAACACTTTTTTTTAATGAGTCCTCTCTAAACCCTAAACATTAGTTGAAATCGGCTGGCAATATGAGATAATAAAAATGCCTATCAAGTGCTTAGCACAATGCCAGGCACACAGTTAAAACAATCCAAATAATTATTGAGAAATGTACACGTTTCTATTCAGTATAAATTAAAATGCTTTTTCAGTCCTGTTTTTGTTTCCACTTTATTTCCAAATATACCCATTGTCCTTCCTACTCTGAGTCATTCCTTGTAACACAATTACAAAAAGAGAGACCAACTAAAATGCAGCATCTGAGTCTGACTGTAAATGCAATAGTAATGCCCCCAAGACCCCAAAGGAATGGAACTCCATTTTTTCAGTTCTTCTGCCACTGTGTTGAAATGTTAAACTATTCTTCACTCATGGCTATGCTGTAAAGTGAGTAATGGAAGGAAGATTATCCCTGATATACAGGTGAATATACCTAGGCTCAGGTTAAATGACTTCCTAGTTGACACAGTGACCGAATGTAGAGATCAGGCCCATCACTTTCTACTGTACTACTTGGCACTGGCAGTATAATGTTAGTCCTACTGCTTCGTCCTGACATCCATGCCCTCCTGGCCCCTGGGATTTCTATTTACAGTCCAAAAAGACCAAGAGGAAGACATCCGACAACCTACAGTTAAATTCTAACAATGGAGGACCTTTGACTCCTAAATTTACATCTGAAGTGAGGAAAGAAATTATTCAACTGGTTCAAAATCTCACTTAATAATAGCTCAAGTTAACTTTGTATCTTGCTCAGGTCTCGTTGTCATATATCACCTTTGTTAAGCAGTGGCAAATGTTCAGGGTTTGCTTAAGAAGGCAGAAATTCTGTAGAAGATTCTGGCCTATGAATTAGAAAGAAGTAATCAAGCAGAGTTATGAGACATTAGAGCAGATGGGGCGTTTCTCATTCTTCTCATAACAGGCAGAATGCTATAGCAGGAAAAAAAATGTGAGATTTTAAGCTAGGAGACTTGGGTTACAATCTCTGCTACCCACTAAGTATATGTCCTTGGGCAAGTCATTTTGCCACACTGTGGTCTCAGTTTCCTCATTCATAAAATAGGATTACTAATATAGCATCTAGCTCAGAGGCGTGTCGTGAGGAGCCAATGATGCTTGTAAAGAATCTAGCACACATTAAAAGTGCTATATAAATGTTGCTTATTCAAAAATTTACATGTTTAATGGGATGACTGGCCAAGGGAAGTCCAGTCCTTAGCCAGAGTTGGGAACTTGTGGCCTTTGACTGAATCCAAACTTCAATAGAACAAACATTTCTGTGAAGTTTGGATTCTAAGGGCTGTGCTTGAGGACCTAGAGGGTCACATGTAGCCTCAAGGCCACAGGTTTCCCACCTTTGCTTTAGACCATACCCAGATATTTCATATCTAGTTCAAATCCAAATACTTTGGACATTGCAGAATAAGATTTTGACGATGAATAAATGAAGGGTTTGTATGGTGTGGTTATGGAAAAAGTCCTGTTATAACGGCCGAGAAGCTAGAGAGCCTAATGGCTAACGAATTGCAATCAGATCTCGGAATACCTTAAAAGGGCTATGTAACATGAATTGCTGATGGCTGTAGTGGGGGATGCTAGTTAATTCTCTATTGTTTTTGGATTTATCCTCTCTTGTTTTAATTTGAATGAGGATCCTTGGGGAAGAGAGCCCAAGTGACTCATGAGTTCCAGAGATCCATCAGAGGTCTTGCAAGTGTGAGAATCGACCCCAGAGTCTATCATAGTGAAATAGTAGTGGCTGAGAATAGAGAAATCCCCTAAGATAGAAGTAGAAAAAAGCAGCTTCTGGAGGTCAGCAGCAGCTTGAAGAATCACGACCCCTCCTGTTGGAGAGAACTGGTTGCTATGAATTTTCAAAAACTACAGAAGCCAGCAGAGAGTTACACATAAAGATTATTTCACGAGGACCATGTAAACAGAAAATATAACTTCTGAAGCCAGGATTTTGGAGGCAAACTTTGGACACATCTATCCCTCACAGTCAATAAGCATTTAATAAGCACCTATTTAATAGATACCGTGCCTCTCACATCACTGAGCATTCAAAGAAAACCAAACGATAGTTCCTACCCTCAAGGAGCTCTCAATTAAATGGGAGAGACAACACACAAACAACTATGTACAAACAACAATATACAGGATAAATACAAAGTAATGAACAGAAGAAAGGAAGTATTACTCTTAAGAAAACCAGGAGTTGGAGCTTACCAGGGAGAGGCATAGGATCCAGCTAGAGAAAATGCCCAGGAATATTGTTCAAGGAACAGCAAAGGGTATTTGGAAAGGTAAAACGCATCAGAAGACTGGGAAGTTGTGTGGGGGTAGGTTAGTGAAGGCTTTGAACACTGAACAGAGGCTTTTATATTTAATCCTCAAGGTAATAGGAATCCACTGATTTTATTGAGTAGAGGAGTGCTATGTTCAGAACTGAGTTTTCAAAAATCACCTTGATGGCTGAATGGAGAATAGACTGGAGTAACTAGAGATTTGTGGCAAGGAGATCAACCATTAGGCTATTACAATAGTACAGGTGTGAGGCAAGGTCTTGAAGAGGGTGTCGACAGGATCATAAGAGAGAATAGAAAGGATTCAAACATTTTCTAAGGGTGACATCAATAGGAATTGACAACAGAGGGTGAGAAATGAGAGTAAAGTGTGACACATAAGCAGTGAGAATCAGGGAAGAGGAGGCTGACACATTGAGCAATAATAAGGAAGTTTGGAAGGGTTGGGGGAAAGAGAATGAATTGAGTTTTAGATATGCTAAGTTGAAATATCACTACTGGATATCAAGTTTCATATTTCCAAAAGATAATTGGAGATATACTTCTGAAGCTTGACAGAAAAGTTAGAGATGGATAAGGTCATTTGAGACTCCTCAACATAGATAATTAAATACACGGAAGCTTAAGAGATCACCAAGTTAAATAGTACAGACAAGGAAAAGAAGAGTGTTTAAGACAGTGCCATACCTATTGTCAGTGACCTGGATAAAGATCCTCAAAAGGAGAAATATGCCTTGTGCATACTGCTGATATGACCTTTAGGAACTCAAGGTCAACCCCTAAGGGTCTAGAGAAAGATTTCAGGAAGGGTAGACACCTTGTACAGTGACTTTAAAATTCAAATACTTGTTTAATGTCTTTACAGTACAATCATAGGCATTGCATAGGTTTAAAATAAGACTAAGGCTAAACATCCTTGATAGAGATTACAATATTTTTTATTTCTTCTCAAATCAAAATGATATAAGGATGTAAAGGCCCAAGCATTTTTCATAATAGTTGCTTTCATGTTGTAATGTTAGAGCTAAATCATATTTTCTCCACAACCACAGTATGAAATAGAAAGCTTATATATATTTATATTTTTTCATCCCCAATTATGGATTAGAAAACTGACACCCAAAACCAACACAGGAAATTGAGGATAAAAAAAATTAGAAGAATTTCATGTGATAAAGGCCTCATTTCTCAAATATATAAGGAATGGAAATAAATTTATTAAAATAAAAGCCATCTCCCAATTGATAATAATCAAAGGCCATGAACAGTCAGGGTTTTTTTGTTTGTTTTCCAAGGTAATTGGGGTTAAGTGACTTGTCCACGGTCACGCAGCTAATGTCTCAAGTGTCTGAAGGTAGATTTGAACTCGGGTCCTCCTGACTCCAGGGCTGGTGCTGTATTCATTGTACCACCTAGCTGCCCCAAACAGGCAGTTTTTAGAAGAAGAAATCAAAGCTATCATAATCATATGAGAATTGCTTAAATCACCAATAATTAGAAAAAAAGGCAAGTCAAAACAACTCCAAGTTACCACCTCAGACATATTACATGCTTAACAAGACAGAAAAGGAAAATTACAAATGATGGAGAGGATATGGAAAAAATAGGCATGCTAGTGCATTGTTGGTAGAGTTGTAAAGTGGGCCAACCATTTTGAAGAATTTAGAACTGCTCCCAAAAGGCTAGAAAACTGTTCATTCACTTTGACCCAGAAATGCTGCTAATATATACCTTTATCCCAAAGACATCAAAGAAAATGACTCATATCTGCAAAATATTCATAGCAACTCTTTTGTGCTGGCAGAAATTGAGAGGATCCCCATCAATTGGGAAATATTCAAAAAATTGTGGTATATGATCATGATAAAATGTTATTGTGCTGTAAGAAATGAGAAAGAGGATGTTTTCAGAAAAATCTGGGAAGACTTATTTGAATTGATGCAAAAGAAATGAGCAGAACCAGGAAAACGATGTACATAGTAACAGCAACATTGTAACAATGATCAACTCCAAAATATTTAGCTACGCTGATCAAAGAAATTATCTGTGACAATTCCAAAGGATTAATGATATAAAATACTATCCATCTCCAGAAAGAGAACTGATAAACTCTAAGTACAGATCAAAACAAATTTTTTTAACTTTACTTTCCTTGTCCTCTTTTGGTGACTTTGCTAATATGGAAATTTGTTTTACATGACTTTGCATGCATAAAAGATATGTTGCTTGCCCTCTTAATAAGTTAGAATTAGGGTTAGGTGGGAGAGGTCCTGAAGGGAGGAAAACAATTTGGAACTGAAAATTGAAAAAAAAAATAGAATGTTAGCAAAAAATAAAGCTGAAATGCCACTTGACAGTGAAGGGAACTTAGATCCAGAAAAGTTAAGTAATTTGCCCAAGTTCATACAGGTGACAAGTTTCAGAGATAGGATTTAAACCCATGTCCCCTCACACTGGAGCCAGGGCTCTTTCTATTAAACCAAAATGACAGTAACAATGAAAGTAGCTGGGATATTTTGGTAAAAGGAAGGATTGATGGTCATTGGAAGAAACTTGGAAGTCACCTCATCTAAACTTCTCATTTGACAGAAAGGTAGATTAGGATTGAGGCTTACAAGTCCTCTGTGTCAAAATATAGTACATTCAACTGTATCCCTTGCTGTAGTCCAGACTAGGTGTAGACTGTAAAAGCAAGCACATTGGATTTTTGGTATCACGTTTCTAAAGTAACCATATCCTTACTTCTACACCTTTGAGCTATGAGTGATTAAGGATGAGAGAGAGGGATGTTTTTTTTTTTCTGATCTATCATTTAGTCATAAAGTTATATGGGATTTGAAGTTCACTAATTGTTAGCTTGAAATTGTACTAGACAATAAAACCAAATGGCTTTTGTTACACTTAAAAATATAGCACAGCTGTACGAAATTCTGATCAGACCCATTTGTAAAATCATGAAGTCATAAATTCAAGGAAAGATTTGAAATCTCTTTCCATAAGGTGAGTCACCAGTTTGATCTTCTAGGGTAGCTCTCTTTTAACAGCTGAGGTAAATGAAGCCCCACCAATTAACTAAGAGGTATTAATTAGCCCAGAGGGGGAGAGTGATTTATTAGATGCCTACTGATAGAACCAGGATTCAAATCCACACAATAGACCCAGTTCTATGAAATAGATTCTCAATTTCATGTATCTGCCCCATCAAGATGAAATGGAGGCTGAATATCACAAATGTAAGAGTCTCAGAGTAAATATAACAATGCTTAGGACTTTCTACGAACTATGTGTGTGATAGTGGTCTAGGCTCTGAACCTCTATGGGTTTCTCCATCTATCAGTAGAGAAGTTTGAAATAGGTGATTTCTACTGTGAGACTCAGCTGCAGCATTCTATTTTTCTGTGACATAGAAGGATGCACTTATAATAACAATATTGATATTAATAATAATGACATTTCTATCTGAATCCCATAGGAAAAAGAGAAGGAGATGATAATGATAAAACATTCATTCTGTAATCAAACTTGAATGTGAAGAATGTCTGTAAAACAATCAACACCTAAACAATATCACTAAATGTACTTTCTTAAACTATAAAATGGAGCACTACATCAAGGAAAGTATTCAAACAAAAATGTGCATAATATTGAAACACTTGGTCCATTACCCTAAGGAGGTTATAGGATATAAAACCAAATTTTATAGTTGGGATTTTCACCACAATTATTCCATAAAGACCTATAAAAATGACCCAGATTGAATTCTAGTAGGGAAATTCAAGAAAAAAAAAATAGCAAGCCATTTTTTCCAGCACATCACCTGGAACATACACTTGGGAAAGGGTCTAGCCAGGATCAGCTATGTAACATTTTAGTAGCAGAAGTACCTGAGGCCCTGCTCATGGCTCTATACCAGGGCAGGTAATACACCTAGTTTTAGTATGAGATAACATGTTGCACAGAGAGAATAAATGTATGGCAACTGGCAGCTATGTAATACCCTACCTACTGCTGGGTTTTGGATCCAGAGAAGGAGAATCTATGTCCAGGATTGGCCCTGTCCTGTGTGAGGAGCAAGAACATTAAGCATCATCTGTGTTGCTCTTATGCTAGAAGTAGGTTCTTTGATCCAGCCCCTGACTCGGTTTGAAATCTATAGAGTTTTCTATTTTTCTTATGGTAGCTGAGTCTCCCCTGATGGAGGAGAAGAGTTAGGGAGAGAGCACAAATGCTTTTTAATTGTAAATACAAAAACTTATTCACACACACAACACACATACAAATAAACAGGTCAAATTTACAAAAATACTTTGGGGAAAGTAGGGTTTTTTTTTTTCACTCAGCAATAGAAAAGGCTGATACCAGGTACATGTCATTGAATTTGTCGAATCAAACCAAAAGTAATTTACTGTACCTCAGAAACTTTGAAATGACTATTCCAAAGATGGAATCAAAAAGCCCTCTAAGGTCAACATTCATATCAACTTAGCAAAAATATGTAAACAACAAAGTATAGTAGACTGAGCTATGAAGATTGGTTTATGAAAATTGAGAGATTTCTCAAAACAATTCTGTATTGAATCATGGCCATCAGAAACCATAAAAAATGTTTTCATTAAGGATTCTGGATGTAACGACCAATGTATGCTATACAGAAGTACAGTAGACTCTGTGCAATAATCAATGAATATTATTAAAGGTCATCATTTACATGCTTGGATGCATGAAAAACTTTTAAGCCAAAGTCATTGAAACCACATGTGAACAGGATGAGGAATGCATTATCTTTATTAACCTACATGCCACTGGAATTTCCCTGAATATATTTTTATTTACAGTCCAGATGAGATAACATCTTAATATTTTCTTGAATTGAAAAAAATCAGTTATCTTCCACCTTTTAAAGAGTCTGTAAAACATTAACTACAAAAGAAAAATATTAGGGTAGTGATTTCTCCTGGGACTAGGTTAGGAAATACGTGTGCATTTATGATAATTTCCTGGTGTAATAAGATGAATGGAACAAAACCAACAAGAATATTTCTTCTTTTTCTCTCCTGTCTCATTGGCCTTATTAGTTTCCTGGGATTTAATTACACTCTGAATGGAGGTAATTCTCAGACTTAGGTATGTAGATGATCTAGGCTCAAATTATCAGGTATTTATTGGCCATTTCTAACCATATTTTCTATAAGCATCTCAAACAGAGCATATCCAAATGAAAATCCGTCATGCCTCAGTTGTCCTGATCTGTGTCTTACCACTGGACTCTGGAGGAGAGAGTAAGGCTGATGGCTGCACATACCTGCCTCACTTAAATCCAGTTTACTTACAAGTGAAGACATCACTCTCCTGATGGCACTGCTCCTCTTTAAAAATGAAGGATGAACAACAAACAACATCATACCCACCCATTCAATCTACTTCTTTTTATATTTGTATTAAAGATGCCGCCGCCATCCTTTCAGTCACCAAATGTAACAACCGTGATATTTTCTTGACTCCTCAGTTTCCTTCACTCTGTGTATCCTTTTAGTAACCAAATCTTGTCCTTTCTACCTTCACAAGTTTCCCTCATCCATGTCATTCTGCTAAGTCATACAGCTGCAATTCTTTTTTCTGGCCCTCGTCACTTTTTTCTAGATGATTCAAATGTTGTCTCGAGTTTTCCTCTTTCAAACCATCTTCCACACACTTGCCAATGTGACTTTCCTAACTATAGATCTTTTCAAGCCACTCAATAAACTTCAATGGCTCCCTATTTTCTCTAGGGTAAAATAAACTTTTCTCTTTGGCATTTGTGGCCATTCTCAATGAAGCTCCAATGAATCTTTCTAGATGCATTATACCAAATTACTACTATTCTTGTACTCTAAAGCAAAGCAACTGGCCTTTCTCTTCCTCACATGTAACACTCTGTCTCCTGGTTCTGAGTCTTTCAACTGGCAATTTATACCTGGAACACTCCCTTCTTACCTCTACATCTTAGAATTCTTCATTTCTTTTAAGACTATGTGAGTAGTACTTTCAACGAAGAGCCCTTCAAGTGAATACTCTACCTGCTCATGCCCTCCATTACAAAAACAAAACTGGAAACATACACACACACACGTATACATATATATATATGTGTGTGTGTGTACATATATATATACACACATACATACACACATCTGTGTATAGAAATTATATACTCATTTATATACACATATTCTCTATCAAAATAATATAAGCTTTTTGAGGGCTGGGAGAATATCATTTTAGTCTTAGTATTCCAAGTGCCTAGAATAGTGCTTGTTGTTGCTGTTATGTTTGTCCTTCATTTTCAAAGAGGACCACGTCATCAGAGAAATGATGACATGACTTGCAGTTGACTTTGATTTGAGTGAGGGAGGACTGTGCAAGGTTACCAGTCTCATTTTCTCCTCCAGAGTCATTTGGATCCAGTGGCCTGATATTCACCAGGATAACTGGAGGTAGACCAAGAAGCATTGTGAGACACTGGTAGGCTTAGGCCTGTCTTTCTTCCTTCCTTCCTTCCTTCCTTCCTTCCTTCCTTCCTTCCTTCCTTCCTTCCTTCCTTCCTTCCCTCCCTCCCTCCCTCTTTCTTTCCACCCATTTCACTCTGAAGCTCATAGAATAGTGCTACAGGTATATAATAAATACTTCTTGACATTTTTGATAAGAATTATTAGTTTTTCTATATGAAGTAAACTAGTTAATTGTTTAACATGTGGAGTCACAGTATATGTGCTTAAATTTGGCCTGAGAAACTTACTAAAAATGTGATTCTTGAAAAATCACATAATATTCTGAATCTCAATAGTATAATTTGTAAAATATAGTTAAAATGGCATCTACCTCAGAGTGTTATGGTGAGGATCAAATTAGAAATTACCTCACTAGTTCCTTAGAGCTTAAGACTTCATAGAAATTAACTACTGTAATAACACAGAGTTATAGGTAGTATTAATATAGCATTTAACACATACAAAGTAGGTTCATCCACTGTTTCCACTGAAAGTTACAGCAATCATGTCAGATAGTTGTAATGAATATTATTTTTGCTGCTTGACAGCTAAATCAGAATAATTTTTTACTATTGGCATTATGATATTATAAACCAAATCGCATCATCACATAGTGGAACCTTTCTGTAATGTGTGCAGTTCAATTACCCATTCATAACATTGTGTCTATGGAAGTAACTGGCCCCAGTAACATCATTTCACCTAGCATCAGGTTTTCAGGGAATGAATTAATGACTCTATGCTGGGGTGGCCTGTAATTAATCTGGAAGGAAGCAAAGATCCAAACAGCTAGTGAGCAGGGTAATGAAAATCCAGATCGATTGTAAAGTTCAATATGGAATGGGTTTGCTCCTTGTGTTGCCAAAAGAAAACCAATTTAAAACACCCGGCTTGATAATGGAACTTCACAATTCCTGAAAATTCTCCCACTTGCTGAGAGAAAGTTACATGTAATAACATCGAGCTGTAGCATTGCCTACTTCGTGTTTCACTGTCAACAGAGTTTAGCTCTTGACATTGCTGTTTATATGACAGGCGAGGTAATGTGATCACCATCCTGGGTAACACTATTGTTTTACTATCTTTTTAATGGATTCATGCCCAGCCTCCACGGTGATGCTCCTACTATTGTCAAATATTCAACAGATACTATAAAATCTCATATCAATGAAACCTGATGAAATGAGACTTGGCATAAATAGAGAATTGATAAAATATTTATTCAGGAACTTATGTGAGTTCATTTTATTTAGAGGCCTGTGGATGGAAACTCTTCAATTTTAAGTACAGTTATCAAAATACCAATATGGGTATGCCTGCAGTACACCAAAATAATCAGCTAATTTAAAGGTCTGTCTCTAGGTATTTGTGTTCTCCCTAAATGGCAGAATACAGGCAGTTTTCACTTTACATAAGCATTAAGTTCCCCAAGTATCCTTATAAGGCAAATTGAGTAGAAGAGCAGAATGGGAGGACTTAGATCCTTAAAACCTGAGATGAATCCCATCTCTGCTGTTTACAACCTCTCTGATCTTGCACAACTCACATCTATAACTCAGATTCCTTATTTTTAAAATAAAGGAATTGCATATGAATTACATAGTGATTTTAGTCTTAAACTTCTTATTTTTATGTCTTCAAACATTACAAGATTCTGTTTCTACTGCACGAGACTGATAATGTTCCTTCTTCCAATTATGCAAGCCTCCTATTTAAAATCAGGTAAAAACAAAGTTAATATATGTGATCCTGATGACTCCCTGTCATATTAAAATCCATTCTTTGGTCTTGATATTTCTGGACAGGAACACATTCTTGAGATTACATTTCTCTCTAAAGCATAAATTAGAGACTGTATTAATGAAGCCTCCAAATAAACCCCTTTTATATTGGCTCATTTCTTTATAAGCTCATAAAATTGATTTGGGTCCTATCTTTATCAAAACATTTTTGAAAGGATATAAAATATTTGGAAGAATACTCTTTACCACAGTGATCATTGGGGAACAATCATTCTAACCCTGCTGATTTCCAGGTTTGTTTGTTTTAAGAATGTTTATGCCTGGAGGAGCCAAGATAGTGGAGTAAAGGCAGGGACTGGCCTGACCTTTCCCAAATTCCTCTCCAGGAATGTTAAAAGAATACCTCAAAATGAATTCTGGAGCAGCAGAAGGATGGGATAAAACAGTTTTCCAACCCTAGAGAGAACTTAGAAGGCCACAGAAAAGATCTTTCTCATGGGGGTAAAAGTGGAGCACAGTTCAGGGCAGGCTGTACCTAGAGAGCTGGGAACATAACCTGGGGATTTATTAATTGGCAGCAGCAGTAGCTTCTGGAGCCCTCAGTCTGCAGATGATAAGGGGGTCCAACAACTGAAAAGCAGGATATCATGGGAACCCTTTGCTGCAACTGGGAGCAGGACTCTGTTGCATTGCCCATGAATGGTCCCAGTTCTAGGGTAAGGAAAAGCACCAGCAGGAGCAGGATCCTGGTCACAGATCTAGGGAAGACGTGAGTGTTTATGAGGAGGTGCTTATTCTGGGAACATGGTAGAACAGATCAGAAATTGCCAGGCTCTCCAGATTTCCTCCATGAATATGCAGAAAACTGCCATAAAATGAATGCAGAGCAACAAAGATAAAAGGGTAAATGCAGTTGTCCTACTGAGGCAACTTGAGAGGACCTCAGAAAAGACAGCAAAGGAAAAGGACCTGACCATAAACAGCTACTTTGGTATAAAAGAATATCTGGGTTCATATTTGGAGGAAGATATGTTAAAAAGAAAAACATTCCTACCCCAAAGAGTAACATCAAATGGTCACAAGCCAAGAGAGAATTCTTGGAAGAACTTAAAAAGGAATTCAAAAATAAAATAAGAATGAGGAAAAAAATAAATTATAAAGAAAATTATGAATTATAAAATTATAAAAAGAAAATTAACCAATTGGAAAAAGAGGTCCAAAATCTTAAGGAAGAAAATAATTTATTGAAAACTAGAACCGGGCAACAAAAATTGAATGATGTTTTAAGAATCGAAGAAATGGTAAATCTTTAAAAATATAGAAGAGAATCTGAAAAATCTCATTAGAAAAATTAACCTGGAGAACAGATTGAGGAGAGACAATATAAGAATTTTTGGGCTACCTTGAAATTATTAAAAAAAATCTAGATACAATCTTACAAGAAAATTTTAAGGAAAATGGCCCTGAAGATCTAGAGCAAGAGAATAAAGTAGAAAAAGAAAAAAAAAAAATCCTGTTCATCATCTGAAAAAGATCCCAGGAGGAAAACTTACAGGAACATCATTGCCAAGTTTCAAAACTCCCAGGTTAAGGACAAAATATTGCAAACAAGAAAATAAAAATCAAATACTACAGAAATATAGTCAGGATTTCACAGTACCTAACAGCTTCTACTTTAAAATACCATAGATCTTGAAACATTATATTTCAAAGAGCAAAAGAGCTGGGGTTGTGTCCAAGAATAAATTACTCAGCAAAGTTGAATATAATCTTGAATGAGATTTTTTTTTAAAAAAAAAAAGGTCATTTGATGAACTGAAAGACTTTCAGGTATTTGTAAAATAAAAAATAAAAAAAAAGACCAGAGCTCAGTGGGAAATTCAATGTAAAAGATCCAGAAGAAATATAAGGAAAACATTAATGACTATAAGGCAGTCATTAAGGACAAACTGTTTACATATATGTGTGTATGTATATGCGTATTATGTATGTGCACGTATGTCTGTATATGTATACATATTATTATTTACATATATAATTTCATATTCATATATATGAAAATGTTGTCAATATTCTGATAACTGTCATCGTTACTGAGACAGCTTGAAAGAAAGAAGAAACATTGGGGCTGAGTTGTGTATGATAAGGTGATTCTAAAAAATAAAATTGGGTAGGAAAAGGTAAAAGAGAACGATTACAAAAATGGGGCATGAAAGGAAGAACTAATACAGAGGAAGCAGGTGGGGTGGAGGGCTAGTAATGTTGGACCCTTTCACTCATCTAAGTTTAAGAGGAAACTATCTATGTGTACATCTGGAAGGGTGTAGAAGTCTTCCAAACCTGTAGAAGGGTGAGAAAACTGTGGGACAAGGTGGAGGGAGGGATGTTTAGAGGGTTGTGGATTAGGATTGGAGGAACAGGGAAGGGGATTGGGACTCTGGGAGGGCTGGGTGAAGTGGGAATGGGAAGGTGGTGGGAGAAGATGAGGTAACAGGAATATGGTAAAAAGAGAGGCTGAGAAAGAAAATAGCGAGTAAAAATAAGATGGAGCAAAATTCCTAAAAAGTAATGATAACTTTGAATGTGAATGGGATGTTTATAGTGGCTCTCTTTGTGGCAGCAAAGAACTGAAAATTTCAGGGATCCCCATCAATTGGGAAATGACTGAACAAGTTGTGTTATGTGATTATGGCGGAGTACAAATGTGCTAAAGGAAATGATGAACTCAGTGATCTTAGGCATGGAAAGACTTACATGAAGTGATGGTGAATGAAGTAAGCAGAACCAAGAGAACATCATACATAGTAATAGCAATACTGTTGTAAGAAAGACTTTGACTGGCTAAGTGATTCTGACTGTTATAAATACACAAATTAAAAATAAAGGACATATGAAGAATGATACTATGCATCTAGAGAAAGAAGTGATGAATAGAAGCATGTACAGAATAATTTTACACATATATACCAATTTGTGTCCAATGGTAGCCATCGCTATGGTGAGGGGGAGGGAAAAAAAGAAATTTATATAATAACTTTGTTGTATATTTGGAGAGAATAGCAAGTTGTATATGGTAGAGTTAGAGTTTCACATACAATCATCTTTTTTATTGTACTGTGTTATGAAAATGTTTATTTTGTTCCATGAGTTGAAAATAAAATATATATTTTTAAAAAAGTGTTTATGGTTGCTACAGACCAGAGCACTGGCCAGAAGAGCAGTGACCATATCTCTCCTTAGATCATTCCATCCTAAAAGAAGTGAAAACTTACAGACCCCACCCTCAATCCCTCACTCCACCCCACCCCACCCCACCCCACCGAGCTAGGCTTGAAAGCAGCAGCATGCAAACCTGAATCTTAGGACAGTATCCCCTCCACCTTAAGAGCAGATCTCAACTTTAACATGATGTTAAAAGTCAAGAAATAAGGTGTAAAAAAATAAGCAAACAACAAAAACTGAACCTGACCAGATCCTTGCAATCTAAGTCAAAATAATAGGTTATTGTTAATAATAAGGGAAATTAGGTTCCCAAAATAGTATTGGAAAGTAGATCCACAAAACAATTTTTCGTGTGTGTTTTGGAGACACCGTCTTTACATCTTTTCCACTTCATATTTTGGAATAAAAATGTATATCAGTCACATCCCTCATTCCTATCTATTTCCTAACCCAGAGAAAGACAATAGAGTTGGGTTAGTGCTTGGCCCTCAATAGAGAGATCTTATTACATGTAACAATCACAATACCTGCTTTTCCTCTTTCCTCTACTCTCAAACATCTCAAACACACACATAGTTGTTACAATAAACTGGAGTCAAGAAGAAAATCCATTCAAATAAAGCCTTAGACACTTATTAGCTGAGTGACTCTGGGAAAGTCAGTTAATCTCTGTTGCTTGAGGTTTTCAGATCTGTAAAATGGGAATCCTAATAGCACCCACCTCCCAGAGTTGTTGTGAGGATCAAATGAGGCAATATTTGTGCAATGCTTTGCAATCCTTAAAGTGCTTTACAAATGCTAGTTAAAATTGTTATCGTTTGATCATAGGACATGGGACAAAAAGTTACGTTAGAGATCACCTAATCCAGGGGTTCATAATCTATAGCCCCAAATTTCATTTTAGGTTTTAATATTTTTGTGTAGACATGCATACACACACTATATATATGCATATATACATATATGTCAACGTATGTGTATACACACACATATATCACTAAACTTCACTACCCTATGTTTATGTTAAATTATATCATGTCACATGACATTATATGTTGCTATGTAGTCATTATTAGGTATATATTTGTTTTATATTTGATATTGTATAACTATATTTCAACTATGTTTATATATACATATTCATTATTACTTTTCTTGAACTTTGTGCTTTTTGTTTTATGAACTTACAAACAGTATATTGATAAATGGTGCACAGACTTCATGAACCTGCCGTAGAGGTCTATGATACAAAAAAAAAAAAAAGATGAATAACCTTTGATAGAAATCAGTGGTTCTCAACTCTGGATGTCCCCCTAGATCTTTCCAGAAATTCTGTAATGTCTTAACTACTTTTTATATAATACATAATAATGCTACAACATTTTTTTTATTTGGCAAATATGTATGCATGTGTATATATATATATATATGTTTGTATGTGTATACACACACATATATGTATACACATACATAGGTATGTATATGTGTATATACATATCCTACATAAACAGAAGCTCTTAGGGGAGAGGGTTCCTCCATAATTTTAAGAGCATAAAGGGGTCCTTAGACCAGAATTTTGGGAAGAACTGATCTGGTCCAATGGCATGATTTTGTAAATGAAGTTACTGAGACCAAGAAAGGTACAATGGTTCTAAATGTACTGCTTTTTCCAGTAGAACAACCAGAATCTTAGGTAAAGGGAGGAAGATGGCAGATATACATTAGGACTCTGCAACTCTTTGTATGGTTGACCAAGGAAGCTAAAGCGAATGGCTAGGGTCAGGTCAGCCATTTATTCTCTTTCACTGTTGACCCCTCTTTATAAATCTTTAACTTCTACCCAATTTGACACCTATGCATTTTTGTACCCTCATTGACATATGTGGTTACAACTCTGTGTCAATGCCCATTATTTGGTCTCTGTTCTGTTGTAAACTCTTATTGGAGTCTATGGAATAAGCCTCCCTTTGGTACCATGTAATTTAATTTGACTTCCAATGATATAATTGTAAGTATCACCAGTCTTAATGTTTCTGGGGATTTGTAAAAAAGAAATTCAACACTCAGTAGGACTCACTATAAGGGTTTTTTTTTTTTTCAGCTGCTTTCTCAACTTTTTTTTTTTACCTCAAAAAAGATGGTATAGGTGGATTTTTAGAAACTCCACCATTTACTTAAATGCCAGTGCTTATATAGACCACAGGAACCTTTGTAGCCTTCAAATGCTCAGATTCTTCAAAGGCCAAATTACTGGACTTGTCCTGGGAACCTCCTTGCTTTTCTCTTTATTTTACATCTGCCTTGAGGCCCACTGTTGCCGAAGGGAGTTAAGTGATCAGTAATACTGCATCTGGCTTTGCCTCTGATCCCAGGTGGAATTGCAGATGCATAATGGTGCTACTAGAAAACGCTACATTAAAACCACAGCTCAAGAAAGAAAGTGAGTGAGACAGTGCAGAGGATCATTCTTCCTTCTTCCCCATCATAATCCATCACCCAGAGAAAGGGACTGCTATAACAAACCACCTGGGAGCATAATTAGGTGTGAAGCGAAAGGAATAGCCTTCTGGATTTGCCTGGCTTTGTTGCTGCAGAGGGTAAGATACTGTATACGAAAGCATCGAAGGCCTACGTTAGTGTGTATTAAGCCACTTAGCTGGTGCATGGAACATTGCAGCTTGTCCCAGGGATATAGGCAAAGAACTAAATATTGACTCAGCAAGAGCACAAATGAGAAGCCTAATTAAGTGAAATGGTACCAAAGGGAGGCTGATGCCATACAATCAAGTAATGGCTTACAACACAATAGAGACCAAATAAAGGGCGCTGAGATGCAGTCCTAACCATAGAGGTACACAGGGAGGCAGAGGATGTGTAGGTTTCTATTGAGCCAGAAGTTCGGTATTTATAAATCCAGGTCAACAATGAAAGAGGATGAGCAACTGGAATCATCCCAGGCAGTCAGTGTGGTCCGTAATAAACAATCTTAAAAGCAAATGCTGACCTCCAGTGGGCAAAGAAAGGCCCTATCTCCCAATGGGAGAAATTGGCCGAGCACTAGTGAAGTCTAATGTCTCATTTATTCTGGAGTAGTAGAAAAATTAGCTTGGCAGAGTCTAGAGTCTCGTTATCTCAATGAAATGGTGAGTTATGTGCGTGAGACAGCATAGACTAGGTAGGGCACTGAAATTGGAATCTGGGTCTGGGTGAAAAATCCCACACATACCACTTTTATGGGTTTCAGTGTTCCCATTTGCAAAATAAGACTACTGGGTTAGATGATTACAAAAATCCATTGTAGTCAGCTAAGTGGCATGGTGGATAGAGCGCCAAGCCTGGACTCTGAAAGACTCATCTTCGTGAATTCATCTGGCTTGAGACACTTACTAGCTCTATGACCCTGGGCAAGTCACTTAACCCTGCTTGCCACAGTTCCTCATTTCTAAAATAAGCTGGAGAAAGAAATGATAAAAACCACTGGAGTATCTATGTCAAGAAAACCCCAAATGGGATCACAAAGAATTGAACCTGAGGGAAACGAATGAACAATAACAAAGTCCCTCCTTACTCTAAATCTTAAACTTGAATGATGAAAATACATGTTTGTATGTGTGTATGTATACATGCATGCACATATGTGTGTATATATTTATATATGTGCACATATATGTATACACACATCTGAACAGAAGACATGAAAGGCTGAACAAGAGATGAAGGTATATTATAATGTCTCCTGTCTCAGAATCAACAAGTTTCTGTCACGTGCCTAGTACAAACTGAAGACTGTATTATCTGCCTCATGGAGAATCCAGTTTGGAGTAAGGCAGGAACAGGACCAGAGCACCAGGCTGTTACAGATTTTTCTGCCAAGTGTCAAGATTGTTATCAGAGGACAAGGAATGGGGAGTGAGGGTTGGAGGCTTCAAGAAGCTTAACAGGTAGTATCTTAGAAAGATAGTCTTTAATGTACATTTTGGTTACAATGCTTACACAAATGCTGGTTCTGCTTCTTCTGTCTTTTAATTAAAAAAGGTACTTTGAGTTCATCTACTAGGTTATATAATTTAGTGTAGTTGTATTTAGTATAGCAGGTTTATAATTGCATTTATTTTATAATGATTATTTAATTCATACTTTGTTTAATTCACACTGTCTACTGCCCAAATAGTCAAAAATATTATTAACCATCTTATAATTACATAGCAAATTATGTTTTCTGAATGTTGCTAAATCTTTCCCTAGTCACCATCCACCTATTCTAATCATTTCTGTCCTTCAACATTGGGTTCAAATTCCTCTTTGTGCAAAATCTTCATTAGCCCCTCTGATCTATCTCACTGCTGTGCTCTTATATCCAATTACTGTCTCTACCATATATTTTGCCCATTAAACTAATGAGGATAACAATTAATTTGGTTACTATCCAAAATAATGGAATTATTCTTGTTAATTTGGTTAAGTCTGAAAAAATGAAAGAGACCCCAAAGTTATTGTCTTATCCCTCTTGCAATTTATGCCTGAAATACAGGGCATCTCTAAAGTTTTAGAGTAATTTTAAACTGCTATGACTTTGGGGAAACCCTATGTAGTAGGTACTCAACAAATAATACTCTTCTATAATTGTTATAAAGCTAGACTAGTAAGAAAGAGGTAGAAATTATAAGAAGTTCATACATAAATAAGGCAAGCTCACAATTTCCTCTTAATTATGGGCATTCTCTTTGGCTGATCTCATGAGGACATGGTCAGTTTTATATGGTCAGAGTTTCTCTAAGAAAAGCTCATGTGTCTTCCAATGGCACATAGGTAGAAAGTAAAAGGAGGCCTCCCATGAGAAATCATGAAAATGATGATGGAGACTTTCTATTCAAATATTTGGGTGAGCAACATAAACACCTACTAACTCACAAATTTGAATATTGGTGACTTTTCATTCTTAATCTTATTTAGCAAATACACCAAATGTACCTTAACGCTTGCTTTGGCAATGTATAATTGCTATGTTCATCTCACCCAAGAGAAACCCAAAGACACCATTTATTTTTAACTATAGGTTAATCTCATCCATCATTGTAAATATGTTTTTTAAAAAAGAGTAGACACTAGTATTATAATGTGCGTTTCTATAGGGCTTTAAGGCTTATTTAGTCCTACTCCCTACAACCACCCTATGAGGTAAGTTAATTTGATTATTCTTACTCCCACTTTATAGATAGTGAAACTGACATTTAGAGAAGTTAAGCATGCAGTAATTGCTGGAAATGAACTGAAGAAATCACTACCTGATAATAAATAACAATTTAAAAATTGCCCATGTATAGTACTCTGTTTGCTAAGTATATGTATATATACATACAAATACACATATATGCAGATAGATAGATAGATAGATAAATAGTTAGATAGATACACACATATATACTTACATACACATAAACACAATCCTTTCCCTGGTCGTGAGAAATAAAATCTCATATGGCTCTTATGACAACCTGGGCTATAGGTTCTCTTATTATTCCTATTTTTTAGATGGGGAAAATCAGACTGAGAAAGAATAAGCAACTATCCTGTGGTCACAGAGATAGTACCTAAGTACCTAAGGAAGGATTTGAACTCAGGGCAGTAATAGTCCAAACGGCTCATTTTACCAATGAGGAAATGAAGATCAGCTTTGAACCAAGGCCAACACAGCCTTCTTTCCCGTGTATCCCAAGGAGACCTCTAATTCCCGTAATAGAATGTTTGCACTGCCTACTACACAGGGATATTGCAAAGAAAGCATTCTGCAAACTTTAATGTGCTACATAAACGTAAGGCGTAAGCATTTGGGTTTATAACAGTTTTATTGGCTTAGCGTTCAACTTGTTTTAGAAGTATAAACCATATTTTAAAACAAGATATACAAGTGCTGTGTTGCTGCTTTAAAATCATAGGCCTCTTCAGTCATTTTCATGCAGCATGCGATCCTTTTTGGCCAGCAAATATTTGATGTGCACAAAGCGGGGCTTGAAGGCGCACTCCTTTCTAAGCAGCATTCACACTGGTCACATCATTGCTCACATGTGCTTGAAATCAAGCACTTACTTGTATCATACAGGAAGCTTAAACTTTACCTTGCTCTCTGTGAAGTTGCCACCTCTGAATGTGTTTCCTTTTGCTTCTTTCTTTACTTTCTAACCCTCATTAAATCATTCCACCGGCTACCCCCAACAGGAACCAAAAGGGAAAATCAATTCTACAAATGCATATCTATATCTAAGCATATCTATATCAGCCAGATTTAGATTTTGTATCATCTACTTATTACATATTTGATTCTCCTGAACAACAGCTTCACCATTTGTAACATGGGGTAAGAATATTTGCAATGCCTATCACACAGTGTTACTGTACATAAACCTTGAAGCATTTGTGTGAGTTTATAAGAATACACATATATGTATACCCATGCATATGCTTTAAGGCTTCAACACTGTATAAATACAAACTAATATATAAATAGATAATATCTATAATAAATATAAAAAAACTAATATGTATGTGTGTACACATACATATGTATACTTTAAGGCATAAATATTATAAACAAATATACACACATATGTACATATGTATTGCACATTCATATGTATATGTGTGTTTATTGGGTAGCTATGTGGCACAGTAGCTAGAGTGCTGGGCCTGGAATCAAGAAGACTCATCTTCTTGAATTGAAATCTGGCCTCAGATACTAGCTATGTGACCCTGGGCAAGTCACTTAACCCTGTGTGCCTCAGTTTCCTCAGAAGTAAAATAAGCTGGAAAAGGAAGTGACAAAATACTTCAATATCTTTGCTAAAAAAAAAAAAACAAACTCAAATAGGTCACAAATAGTTGGATTTGACTGAAATACTCTGTTTATGGTTTTTTATGTTAATATGTATGTATGAACACACATATGCATATATATATGTGTATATGTATATACACGTATACTGTGTGTATGCTATATACATACATATGTGCATGCATATATGTATATATACATATATACATGCAATAGATAGATAGATACACATACATACAAAACACAAATACACAACATATTCACATATCTGCCCTTTTCCAGAGTATTATTTCAAAGAATCAGAAAATTTATTCGTTTCAAGGGATCTCAGGGACCATCCAGTCTAACCCACAGACACAAATAAATTAAACTTTCTGCAACATACCCAAGATGGTAAACCTCATACTTCTTTTGTGGAGCTCTGTGTAGTTCTTCCTTGCCTCAAATCTAAATCTTCCTCTATGAAGCTTCTACCTATTATTTCAAGTTCCACCCTTTGGGGCTAAGCAGAAACATTTCTCTTCCTTGTGACAGTCCTTCAAATACTCAAAGACAGCTTCTCATATCTCACTCTTTTTCCGGAAATATTCTATTTTCTGGTTTACAGTCACAGTTTCTTCAATTCATGACCTCAGGTCCATCCCCAAAAGGCTTCCTTCCCCTTCTAGACATTCTTTGACTTACTAATGTCCTCTGTGCACTGTGGTGCTAGGAAATTAACACAATACTAAAGAAGTGGTATGGGTCAGGACACACATCGCCTTATCATGCATGCTACTTTTCTCTTCATACAGTCCAAGATTGCATGATCTTTCTCTGCTACCCTCTGAGGCCATTGGTTCATGCTGATCTGGCAGCCCACTGAAGCCTGCAGACTGTCTTATATTTACATTAAGTTCTTCATTAATTCTGTGATTCACCCAACAGACATTTATGAAGCATTTATTATGACCTAAGCAGTGTCTCCCCACACAAAGTCCTCTTTTATTCCGAAGAAAATGCTGTAAATTCCTACCGATCGATATATCTTTTATATGTAAAACCAATGTCTTTGATGACTAAAGCAACTCAGTAACCAACCATGATTAGAAAAGACTGAACACGAAGCAAGATATCCACCTCTTGACAAGAAAGTGATTGACTCAAGATGCAAAATAAGGCAGAGTTCGAGCTGCAGTCAGCGGAGGGATTTGTCTTGCTTGACACCACATATTGTTAGATTTGTTTTCCATTAGTAGTGGAATGATGGGAGTTTATACATATACATGTCTGAGTGGAGGCCATGAAGTTTGAGTTGGAGGTGAAGGCACATTACAGTGCTCCCTTATGGGAGCAAGGGCAAGGAGGGGCAGGGAACAAAGAACAAGAAAAAAAAGGAGGAGGAAAGAGGGTCACTGAAACATTTTTTTTGGTTAATGCAGAGAGAAGCAGAGAAATGCAGTACTGCTTTTAAACCTACAAGTTGAATGGATTCAACGGATAGTTTTTAAAAGCAAACTAACAGTTAATAGAGACTTGAAGTTTGGGGCACTTTTCCTGTTTTCTATTCTACTTAGTGATAAGTTCAGAATAAAAATAAGAATAAGAACAATTTTTAAAAGCGTTTCTCATAATCTACCTTCTGGAATGTCTCAAGGGAGGGGAGAGAAAATCCAGCTGTAATGCCTCCAAGTATCCCATTGCTGAGACTGCAGTATATCTCTAGGTTGAGCTAGGCTACCCAGCAGGCTTTCCTGGCTATGAGAAACTTCTCCATTCACTTAGTTTGGGCAATGTCACTTTTTAAAAGCTGTTATTAAAATATAACTTTGATACCAATATACATATACTTGATTTTCCTAGACATTTTATCAACTGCTCAAATTATCAGAAACATTACTTTTTAAGACATGTGGTAATACATCTACTGTTGAACAAGGAATTAAGGCTAACTGTAAAAACTTTTTTTTTTCTGCTGCTGCTATGAAGGTTAAAAGACTTGTCCAAGGTCACACAAACAGTAAACATGGTAACAAATACTAGAAAGGTAGCATTGAACCCAGGTCTACTGATTCCAGACTTAATATTTTTTTCTCTTTCTAACATATTTCTCACTTTCTTAAGGGTTTTTTTTTGGCTAATTCAAAGCCTTTAGACTTATAAACAAAATATAGCACTTATTATTTAAATACCTCCAGTAGGGTGTTTATCTTAAAATGTGGTCAGGTCAGAAGATATAGGTTTGTATTCTGATTCTCATACTTCCTAACTCTGTGCCCTTGGGTAAGTTACTTCATATACCTGGCTCGGCAAATGTAAAGTGAGGGGGTCTGGACTAAGTGGTCTCTAAGTTCTCTCAAACCTCTAGGTTTATAACCTTATGAGCCTATAACCCACTGTGACCATTGCTTCCAGTATATGAAAAATATATTCTTTGTTCCCCAAAGAATATGCCCATTATCTTGTCTTGGTAATGTAGGCTGTCCATCGGCTATTCCTCACTCTCACTAGATGACTTGTTTTTAAATGAAAAAAAAAAGCATTTATGTCCCTGCTGACATCTTTTACCCTTATCTCCTGGAATGTGTTTCACTCATAATGTGTTGCTGTTTGTTCACATACAACAAGCCCCTCCCCATTGCCCTTTGGATGATTTCTGACTTCATTTCTTAAGAGAATACAGCACTCTATGACTCACAGGTCCACAGAATCACTGCAAAGATATATGTGATAAAAGATGTGCCTTTGCTCAGTTTAAGGAGGGACTTAGAGTCCATAAAAACATTGTGAAAATTCCCAAAGGAAATCCTACCAGCTGTCCTACTCCTGTTCAGTTCTGGAATGAACTTATTGTCCATTTACTGTGTCTATAAAGATACATGCAGATATACTTAGACATAGAGAAAGTTTTTATTTTGAAACGTATCAGTAGTTCTAGTCATGTGACCAACAAATGGCAGATTAAACATACCTCTCCCTCCCACTTCCCATGACCTCACAGACCTCTCCAAAACAGAAATTATGCAGCAAAGATAAAAACAACTTCAAGAGTCCCCATGGTCTAGGACACCCAGAATCCAAAAGAAAGTTTTCAAAAACAAAACAGAAACGGATGCTCAGTAAACATCAATCCCCCACCTCCTATGCTATCAGCAGCAAGGTTGCATTAGCAAGCCCAAGGACATGACACAGGGACAGGTCAAAACACACCCCTAGATCTACACTCATCCCTTCCACTTTCCTGAGCTGTGAAGACTTTGCTTCAGGCTATGGAAGTAAGCTTCTGGAACACTAGCACAACAAAACTCTAAATTGTTGGTACCAGTGAAAAAACAGCAAGAGCAAGAAAGAAAGAAACAAACAAGCTTTTAAAACAATTGGTTCTGGGTCTGGACCAAAGAACTAAGGAACAGAGGGAGTGGGTTAGGTCACCATGATCCTGACACCACAAATGGGACACAGTGCAGCACTCCACCAAGCCCAAGAGAAAGAACAAAGCACCCAGCTGGTGCCAGTTTGGACCACCCAAAAGACAGTTTGGGGCAGAGGTCTGCGCTGGTAAGTCATGAATTACTCAGTGTGGGGGGAGGCTAAGATACTTTGAGATCTAGCCCCTAAAGAAAACATAATAAGAGGGAAAGGAGTCAGGAAGTGAATAATAAGGAAAATAGGGGAAAAAAAAGACTGAAAGTGCCAAAGATTTCAGGAACAAGAAAACTCAAAGACCTTGAAGACAAAGAATAATCAGTGAGGAAAAACAAACAAACATTAACAACAGAAAGAAATAAGGCTTGTAGACCTAGCAAACAAGTCTAGGCATCTATAAATAAATACTACAAAATGAAGGAAAATAATCCAACATTGATGAAACAGAGGACCTAGTAGAGGTTGAGGACAATATGGAAACAAATATGACATGATGTTTCTCAGTGGTTTAAAAAAGAAATGAGAATTATGAGAGAAGAATTTTTGTTTTGCACAATAAAAATAATGGGCTAAATAGAAAAACTTGAATCTGCATTGGTAAGCCTCACCAAATAAACAAAAGAGAGAACAATAGATTGAGAATGTATGTACATAGGAGTGAAGGAAAATCTAGAAGAATTAAAAAAAAAATTAAAAGAAAAATACACTATTTGAAGCAAAGCATACAGAACTTAAAGACATGATTCATAGAAGCGACCTAATGATCATACATGTCCCAGAAACACATGACAAGCCAAAAGAACTTAAAACCATAATGAAGAAAATAATAATACTGTCCAGGACATCTGAACATAGACAATTAAATTCCAATTGAAAAATCACACAGATCTCCTCCATGGGAAAAAAAAAATACATGAGCCTGCAGACTCATAGACTCACAATAGTTAAACTTAATAAATTCAGAAACAAGTTTTCCAAGTAACAATAATATTAATAACAGTTTACATGTTCATAGCATTTGCTAGATACTAGGCACCATGCTAAGGACTTTACAGTTATTATGTCATTTGTTATTTGCAACAACCCTGGTAGGTGGATGCTGTTATTATCCTCACTTTACAGGTGACAAAACTCAGCCCAACAGGGGTTAAGTGATTTGCCACACAGTGATTGTCTGAGGTTGGATTTGAACTCATGTCTTCCTGAATCTCAGCCTCGTTCTCTATCCCCTGCACAACCCAATTATCCCCATCAGAAGAAAGACTTTCAAATAAAAGGAAAGGTTATCCAAGTAATACAAGACTATTATGTAACCACTAGAAAAAAGTGGTGGGAATGGAATCATGTAAGAGCACTAGTGCTCAGGATGCAACCCAAGTGATACAGAACAAAGAATGGGCATTCAATAGTAAAAAAGAGTTGGAAATATTTTACAAAGAAAACTAGACATGAAGTGATTGCTTGCCTCTCATACACCACAAATTACAGAAATTCAGAAGGAATGAATAAATGTAGTAGGCAAGGACAGCAGCATCAACAGAGTGACAAGAGAGAGCAGTAAATTTAAGTAACAGTGAAGAAGTAAACAAGGGATATTATGGATAAAACCCAGCAGCACCTGCCTAAAGGTGAATCGATGCTGATTTTGTGAGACTACATTATAACATGGAAGGGTACACATAAAGGTAGAAGCCAATAGGAATCTAGGGAGGAGCGTGAGATTCTCCAAGATCAAATCAAAAGCCATAACTAAAGGGAAATTGATTTCTGGGATCTCTGAAAGAGAAGATCCTATAGGAGAGTAGGCAAGGAGGAGGTGGGAAAGATGGAAAAGGGGGATGAGGGAAGAAGGCCTTTCTTTGGAGGTAGGAGGGAGTTCCACTGATAAATGCTCTTATAGAAGAAAGGCGATGGTCAGTGAAGGGAGGGGTGGACCTTACACTGGTTGATACGTGGGAGATTGGTGTTTAAAAAGCACCTGAGAAGGGGAGAGATGGAACCATTTGGGGCAACTGGCACCCAGAGAAGTGGGAAAACACAGACACAAGGAGGTTTCAAGGGAAATGTGTGGGGGAGGAATAAAGAGGGGTGGGCAAGTACTGGTGAGTGAGGTAGCCCATCATGGGGCAGTGTCCTCTCTAACACTCGCAATAATTGGCATTATTCTGGGCATGAGGCCCAATGGAAAAAGGAAATCCATTGAGTAAGTCCTACACAACAGTAGCAGTACTTAAAGGAGAGAGCCTAGAATGGATAGTTTGGAAGCTTTGATTGCATGAAGAAAATGCAGAGCTAAGAGACAGAATAGATGATTGTAGGGGTGATGAATCAGAGAATCTTTCTAGAGTAAACAGAAAGAAAAGATGTATGATTAAAAGAGAAATCTTTTTGTTTTGAAACGGGGTACAAAAAATGAAATTTAAAAAGTCCAGTGATTTCATTTGTTTAGTGGTATCCTTGTGAAGAACAACTTTTGCCAATTCCTTTTGGTACCTACTCTATAATTTATTATTTTTTGTCTTCCAGAGGTGCCTAGACCATGGAGAAGTGAAGTGGATTGTCCAGAGTCACTCAGCTGGCGTGACAAAGAGTTGAAAATTGAACATAAGTCTTCCTGACTCTGAGATAGTATCCATTTTCCAAGGTATGTTGTCATAAATGGCTTAGGTAAATGTTATGTAAATAGAAGAATGGAGGAATAGATGGCATAGCTAAGAGATGCAAGCAAACACAACAAACACTGAGATAGACTGATGAGCTCTATAGATTTTTGAATCAAGTTTGGACAATAATCATTTTTTGTCCACTTGTTTGGGACGTCTTTATTTTATTATATTTTTGCTTTGAACTCTGAACTCTTCATGAATTCAAATCTGGCCTCAGACACTTGCTGTATGACCCTGAGCAAGTCACTTAACCCTGATTGCCTCAGTTTCCTCTTCTGTGAAATGAACTGGAGAAGGAAAGAGCTAACCACTCCAGTGTCTTTACCAGGAAAATCCCAAAAGGGGTCTTTAAAAGTTGGATGTGAGTGAAATGACTCAATGACATTTTTTTTTTTACTTCCTATGTGGAAATTAATGCTTTACTCTTCTAAATCATGTTGAATCTCATTTTGATATGTCTGGTATTTGATATATCTGTGGTATTTGAGAATTTTATTTAATCAGAACTGGGTAATCTACAAGCAGGAACATTCAAAGGACCCCACCACCTATATGTGATTCAAATTCTGGGCTGTACACCCTGTATGACATGACGATATGACAGTTGTGATGACCTTGGCTCAACTCTGCTTTTAGTCACTGTTGTTAGTACGCAACTTTGTCATTTGTTTAAATTTGATAAACATGTCTCATTATATCTTTTAAGGATTCTAGTATGATTTTAATGGATTAAAAGAAGTCACCTTCTTATTAAGGAGATATTAATGAATAATTATTTACTTTGACATTACATAAATATCAAAGAGCATGATAGATCAGTTCAATAAAAGAGTTAACATTCTCCTCTAGACATTTCATTTGTAAGTCTTGTATAATCTGATCGCAAACACTGTTACAAATACATACACACACACACACACATCCACACATACACACACAAATAATTGTTCTGCATTTCTTTCCCAGAACTTTCATTACCGACATCAAATAGAGTGATGTCCTAACTACTAACACTGGTGAATGGGGAAAGGGGAGACAGCATAATGGTTAGAATAGAAGACATGGAGTCAGGAAGACCCAAGTTCAAATATCACTTCAGCTACTTACTAGCTGTGTGACCATAGGCCAGTCATACATAACCTATCTCTACCTCAAATTTTTCCTGCCTGTAAAATGTGAGAAGTAACAGCACCTACTATAAGGTAAAGTTAAAATATGGCAATATGTGTAAAGTATATTACAAAACTCACAGTGTTATGGAAACACAATCTATTGTTATTTTTGGTATGTTTAAATGTGTGAGGTGTGTGGGTATGGGTGTGGGTATGCTACTCTTGGCCTGACTTTTGACAAATGACTCTTCCAAATGATTGTGAAATGTTTTAGAAGTTGATTCTCTCCATCCTGTATTCCTTTAAGATGGATAAGTACATTAACCTGCTATGTGAGTCTGTTATTTAGCCAATTTTCTAAGTACTTGAGTCCATCCATGGTTTTCTGCTGAGTTTTAAGCAGGATTACAGCTGCTTGGTAGATTTTCCATTTTGCTGATTTTTTTCACCCTCCCAACTGATCAGCCATATTTATTTATCCAATTTAACAAATTGTGGCTTTGGCACACCTGCCTCCTTGTGAAACTATACAATGAAAGACATTAAGTAAAATGCACAAAATATGGCAATTAAGTGATTAATCACTTTTGGATATCATAATAAAATTGCTGACCTCCAAATAACGCCTTGTGGGAAAAGGGTAATTTTTATTCTAATAGGTAAGGTCCATTTAAAATAATTGAAAGAGTGTCCTTTTGGCATTTGTATGGATAGGTTATAATAGAAAACCCCTTTTACTTCCCTAACTCATTATTCTTGGCATGCATTCCTCCCCCTCCCCCACCCACTGGTTTCAAACACTGTTCTCACTGCCTACCGGCAACAGAAGGGTTGACCTGATATATAAGTAGGGACTACCTATTTATAGCCTCGTTATCTTTTAATCCTTGTACCCTGACACCCAATTAGGAGACTGAAAATAAAAAAAAATATGTGAATGTAAAGAAATAGGTTAACACTGCCTCTGTTATATTCTTTAATACTTTTCTTGTCATATTCTTATGTTGTTTCCTCTTTTCTCTTACTAATAATCACCCCACAGGGCAAGGGAGGTTAGGAAATAGGAAGGGAGGGGAGTACTTTTTGGTATCAGGGAAGGACCTGGGGCAGCTAGGTGGCACATTGGCTATAGTGTTGGACCTGGAGTCAGGAAGACTCATCTTCATGAGTTTAAATCTGGCATCAGATACTTACTAGCTGTGTGACCCTGAAGAAGGAAAAAGCAAACCATTCCAGTATCTTTGCCAAGAAAATCCCAAATGGGGTCATGAAGACACTGGACTGGTTTGCCATTTCATTCTCCAGATCATTTTATATATGAAGAAACTGAGGTAAACAGGGTTAAATGACTTACCTAATTTTAATAAGGATTAATAATGATAATAATAAAAACAAAACAAAAACACCCAACTCCTTCTATGTGATAGAAACTGCAAGACACTGAAAAGGATATGCTGAAGTAAACCTCTTTCTCTTTTCTTTTCGTCTCTGCCTTTCTGTCTCTATATGTCTCTGTCTTTTGTCTCTCAGTATTTGTAATGAAAAGAAAACATCAAGGAAAATTTAAGAGTTTCTTACTCTTGAAGGTAGTTTACAAACTTAGCTCATCTTCCTTTAAAAGTCACTGAAACTTCTTGAAATAGGACACATTAGTTTATATCTATACCTGAACCTGGAAAATGCTCTCCTATTAATGCTAGGAAGAGCAGGAGGAATGCCTAAATTCAAATGTGGAAATAATACTCCACAGGTTAAAGTTTCATGTTATAAAAATGGAAATAGGAGAATTTGTATCTGTTAACAATTTTAAAATTTTAAATAATTTGAAAATGAATAATAAGAAAATTCTTTCTGTATTCATTCTAAATCAAAAATTAGAAATAAAATTCAATGTTCCATCCAGCTGTTCAATTGCCAGCTGTTCAATTGCCATCCAGTTGTTGCATGATAGAGATTCTAAAAAAATGATCAAATTTGGTACAAAAAAGTCATACCTGCTCATATTTCTTTTATAAGAAATACGTAGTTTCAGGGTTTTTTTAGACTTTTTATTTGAGATTTTATGTGCTAGGCCATTAATGAAGGAATCTTAATCTTATCTAATCATTATAGGTATTTTCTAGCCAATGACAGTCTGCCTAAAGTCTCTCCCCACTCCAATCCATTCTCCATTCAGCTGCCAAAGTGATATTCCTAAAGTTCAGAAGCAACTAAGTCACCCTTTCTGTCCCCCCCATCCCACACACTCAATAAAGTCCTGTGCATTTCCATCACCTCTAAGACCAAATATATAATCCTCTGTTATTCAAAACTCTTCACAATCTAATCCAGTCTTAACTTCCAATCTTCTTACACCCTACTCCTCAAAACATATTACTGGATCCATTGACACTGGCTTTATAGTTCCACAAATAAGATACTTCTCTCTTCACTTAGGGCATTTTCTCTGGCTGACCCCCATTCTGGGAAAGCTCAATGTACTCAACTCAGTCTACAGACTTCAATCACTTCTTTTAATGTTCAATTAAAATTCTATTTTTTTTTTACAGGAAGCCTCTCCTAACCCCTTTCAATTCTAGTGCCTTGTCTCTGTTAATTATTTCCTACTTATACATGCCTTCTTTCTATTTGTATAACATGTTTCTGCCATGGTTCTTAAGGAGGTTCTTAAGGACAGGGATTCTCTTTTGCCTCCTTGTGTATCTCCAAGGATTATCACAGTGCCTGGCACATAGTAGGTGCTTAAGAGATATATATTCCTGATGGTGCTGATGGTGATGATATTGGCAACAGGAAAGACAAATAGTTTGGAACCTAGGATGTTAACCCATAAAACTCTCAGTAGAAAATTGTAGTTTATACTTACAGCAGACATGATGAGCTCTCCTCCCAAATTCTGGATTTCAGCTTTCACTTGACTACATATTTTGAGCTGGTGGGAATAGAATTTGATCTGTTCCAGATAAGCCAATAAATCTTGCTTGCA
Source organism: Phalanger gymnotis (assembly GCA_028646595.1). Taxonomy (NCBI): domain Eukaryota; kingdom Metazoa; phylum Chordata; class Mammalia; order Diprotodontia; family Phalangeridae; genus Phalanger; species Phalanger gymnotis. Next base: position 20,340,397 of record CM053624.1, read on the forward strand.
GGATGGGTCAGGGCACTAAAATAAATTAAAATGGAATAGAAAAAGAGAATAATATTAAATATGTAAATGTATAAGTAGTGACAATGTACATAAACAATATGCCCCTGTTGTTTATTTTCCAAAATAGGTATGTCTGTAAAACATTTATTATGTATTTCCTATATATCAAGAAGATTGTACTAAACCTGACAGATTCAAATACAACCAAGAAGAACAGCCTCAAAGAGACCTCAAAGAATTTACATTTTAATAATGGAAGACAACAGCTAGGAAGGGACATGGAAGCCAAATTTCTTGGCAAATAGTAAGTGCTTAATAAATGCTTTGCATGTCTGTCGCCAAAAACAATTTTTATGACCAAAGAAATAGGCATACATATACATATGTGTGTATACTTATATTTAAAATATAATTTTTTGGTCTCTAGGTTAAAAATCAGAAAAAATCTGAAATTCTCTTGAGATCTACAATCTTTTTTATGACTAATTAGGGGCATTTTTTACCCTACTTACTTATTACATTGTTGAAAAATAGCCTTAAAACAATAATCATCCCGTATTATTATTATTTTTTTAAATAAAACATACTTGAACATGTTAGGTAATTGAACTCATTTCTGTCTCAGATAGCTACTTTGGATGGAGAAATGGCCAATGAAATGAACCATGTCTTCCATGTCTTTTAATTAATATAGGCATTCTCTCCAGCTAGTAAGAAATAACCCGCCTGTGTCTGCCCCCTCTTATAAGGTTTCTATCCATTTCCAACTGCAAAGCCTCTCTGAGAGATTTACATTCTCCAAATACTTTCTGTTCTAAATCCAGGTTTTCCATGTGTTTTTGATGAAGAAACAAATATGTGGTTATCATCCTATGTTTCTTCAAACAAAAGTGAGAGTATGTTGTAGAAACAGTTATTCTTTGGGCATGGGTTGAATGGCGTGGCCTCTGAAGCTCATAACCCTGAGATAATGAGGCTGCAAATCCATCTTTTTCCTTGAAAGTCATTGACTAAATGACAAGTAGTATGGAAAATGAAAATGACATCACTGTAACAATAACAGTGGACAAGCTTCCAAGCTTTATTTTACAAAACAAACTTTCAACCTTTGCAGAACATTATCAAATGTCATCTGTTTGATGCTGTCGTTAACCCATTGACAAATAATCGCTGGAATCTCATAAGATAGTTTGGCTTTTCATAGCCCACTTTATTGTGGAAGACTTCACTGACCAGGACATCTGTTTGGTTCTCTATTATGAAGATTTTTTTAAACTTTTATATGCACCTGGGCATTTACTAGAGGCAAGCAGATGGAAACTCAATTTAAACGTTCTTTCTCGCTTCAAACCAACATTAGCTTTGTTTTTTAGTTTTTTCTTTCTTTGTTTTGTGCTAATGTTTAATATAACATTTAGTAGAAAATGGGAATTAAAAGAGATATGCTACTTCAGATTGATTTTCTTCCCTTCAAACAAAAGAAATAATCAGTAAAATTGACTTCTTTATAACATGAATCCATAATGCACATCAGCTCATTTTTGTAAAATTTGGACCATAGATGCTCTTCTTCCATGGTCCATTTCAAAGAACTTTGGCAATGTCCTAGGAAGATATTAAATATTGAGAGGCAGGCAAAGTGAAGGCTGTTAGTGAAAGTTACAATGGGCTTCAGCTTTGACTCTCACTTCCTGAGTTAGGAGAATCACATGGTAGAATGCAGTGAGTGAGCTCTCTGCATTTCCATTGGCAACTCACCAATGATTACGTCCTATGCCCAAGATTGAGTAGCAAATGGTTGTCCTTAAGTACTGTTGTGTGGTCAGATTGATAGGGCCAGCACTTCCAGTGAGAATAAATAGCAAACAAGAGTATGGAAATGTCCAGGGAGTAGGAGGAGAACCAACTTCAGGAAGACATTTCCAAATACAGGAGAATTCCTTTCTCATGTCAGTATAGGACAACAGTGTTAAAATTTAGGCCTTTTCAGTTTAGGACATCTTGTGATGGGATTTACAAGCCACATCTCTGTAGCATTTTAAGGATTATAAACCACTTTCCTCTTAGAAAACCATGTGAGGTAGTAAGATTATATCTATAAGAAAGAATAAGGAAACTGAGTCTCTGGAAAAAGAAATGACTTCCCAAGATCAAATAGCTAGTATATGCTAGAGCTAGGGTTCTAAGCCAGGTCTCTTCTATACTGAGATATCTTAAATAGCATCTGATACAAATCCTTATTTTAGAGGTGAGAAAATTGAGGCCTTACATAGTAAAGTAGCCAAAGAGTATTTAGATAGCCTAGGGCTCTAAGGAATGCCTTTGGAGTCCATATCCACAGTCTTTATACTATGTCAGGCTTTCTCAAGTAGACAAACCAAAACATTTTTGATGCATCTATTATGTTTAAGGCACTGTACTAAGCAATGGAAACCAGGATAGGCATGGTGGAATGAGCCTATAATTTCATTGCTATAGGGACTTCAAAATGAGAAAGTACTTTTCCACAATGTAGCCTGACACATTCTCTATCATTTATAGTTTTAGAAATGTTCCCTAAGTAACAAATGGTTAGGTGACCTGTCCAGGGTCATGCAGCCATTATTTATTACAGGTTGTTCTATAACACAATTCTTCCTGGTTCTGAGACTGGCAAGGTATCTATCACATCATATTGCATCTCCCCAGCATTGGGAATACAAAGACAGTGGCCATCTCTTCTTTCTTCATTCTCTTTCTTCTTCCCTTCCTCCCTCCCTTCCTGCCTCCATCTCTTCATTCCTTTCTTCTTGTTATAATCTCCATTTCTTTATCCCTCCCTCCTTGCTTCCTTCCTTCCTCCTTTCCTTCTTTTCTTTCTTCCTTCCTTCCTTTTATTCCTAATAGATACATAATACTCACTGAGTAAAATGAATCAAATCAGATCAACTTTAATTGAATTGAATTAACTTTTAAAATTCAGAAATACATGATTACCCTGAATGAATGAGAGATTTGATAGAGTTAGGGGTGCTGGAATGTTGTTTGGAACTTGAAACACACAGTGGTGGAGAGGCTTAATATAAAATACTTTCATTCCAAACTTAGCACCATTACCATCTATTCACCATATAACCCTGAGGAAGTAACTTGATACTCAGTCAGGATCATACTCCGTAAAGTGAAGATGAAAATATCTTATGACATATACTTTTCACATTTTGGGGGCCTAGTAACAGACCTGAACCAAGAAAGGAAAAAGGCAAGGTCTATTCCTCCTTTATCAAGTAGGATTCAACCAAAACAAAAAGAGATTAACAGGCTATATATTTATGCTAAAATATTTTATATGTCTATCTTAACTGATGTGAATGTCAGCTAGTTTTATCATTGATAGAATAAGAAAAGACTGCCTCAATACTACTAAGTAGGAATGGTATAATTAGGGTGGTGGGTGAGGTCACTGGATTCCGAGAGAGGACACCAGGAACTATGGCAAAACTAGAAAATTAGAGATGGGAAGGTTACAGCCCTGTACCGTAAAATGAAGAGGCAATGTGGAAGTGGGACATTAGAGTGGAAACAATACTATTTCTAGAGTCAGGGTAACTGAGTTCAAATTTTCCTCTGATGCTTCAGATTTTGTGTAACCTTGAGAAATTCACTCTCCTTCCATGGGGCTCAGTTCCCTCACTGTCAAAATGAGGGGGTTAGACTGAATTACCTCTTACTTCCCTTCCAAGTCTAGAACTCTGATCCTATGACCCTATGGCCCTTCTCTTCTTGAACTAAATGTCGCTCTGCTACCGGGTCTCTGAACTCAGATTACTATAATCGGTATCAGAGTTGAGCTAAAATTTGGATTGATTGACATTTAATGTACTATGAAAAGGGGGCTGGATTTGGAATCAAAGAAACTAATAGAGGTGTGATCTTGGACAAGTTAGCATACTTGGACTTCAATTGTTCATTTGAGAGATGAGAAGCCTAGACTCAAAGATTTCAAAGACTGCTTTGAGCCTTAAACCTATGATCTTCTGATTCTATTGGACTAGGAAACTTAACAACAATAAAATTCCATTACTTGATCATATGTTCCAAGTTGCAAAAAAGAAAAGTAAAAGATTTATATATGCCATTTATCACTGGACAAGTTTAAGGAAGTGTGTGTGGGGGGGTGCTGCCTGTATAAGTCTAGCATTCCACTGGGATGCCAGGGATACCATTGTTTTCCTTCCATTTATGGAGAATTCAAGCCATAGGAACAAAACCTACCTTCATTTTAATAAAGTGACATCATCGATGCTGAGAACAAACACTACGTACCCATTAAATTCTCCTCTCAGAGAAATGTTTTAGATAAAGATATTAGTATCAAACCAAGTGAAGTAGCTAAACGTACGGAGATTCATATGGAAATGATTTTCTTGACAGATCTAATGAAGACCTGCCTGATGAACTAGTCTGCTGGTGGCTTACTGGGGGAGGAAATATTCTCAATGAAGTTTTCCATAAGATGTGGTTGAAGTGAGGAAATGAGGCCATGCCTATTAGTTACCACTTTCCTGTGTGATGACAGGCAACAGGGTTTTTTTAAATAGCCCTTTGATTATAAACATGAAATAAGGGAAAAAAATAGAAAGTGATGCCCCTCAAACATGCATGCTCACCACTGTTATTGAAATTTAACGTTCCAGGTCAAAATGGTAAAGGGTCCCCCTACCAAAAAAAAATAAGCATGTTGCTTAAATATCGTACCAAAATATCACATTGAATAATGTCAATTTACTACATAACTGACCCTACAGTCAAATTTCCTTGTGACAAGATGTCTTTGCTATGTTTCACTAAATCTCAGAATATTAGATCTATAAGAAGCCATGGTTGTCATCAGTTTCAACCACCTGAAATCTACAACTAAGGCCCATAGAGTTGAAGGGGCTTGTCCATGATCACATAGCTACGAAGTGACAGAACCAAAACGTTGACTCGTATCTTCTGACTCTAAGTCCCAATCTCATTTAACTACACGAAGCTTCATCAGTTAAAAAAAATTCATCAAAATTATTTGTTAAATCTATAGGGTTGGCAAGGTACAGTACTAGGTATGAGGGAAATAAATACAGAAATGAGGCAGTTGGGGCAGCTAGGTTGGTACAATGAGTAGAGCACTGGCCCTAGAGTCAGGAGGACCTGAGTTCAAATCCAGCCTCAGATACTTGACACACCTACTATCTGTGTGACTTTGGGCAGGTCATTTAACCCCAACTGCCCTTCCTTCCCTCCCAGCAAAAAAAAAAAAAAAAAGAAATGAGGCAGTGATCTAAACTTGTGGAACTTATACTCTACAAGGGATAGACAACATATTCACAAGTAAGTAAGTAAGTAAGAACCAGTGATTTGAGGAATACGAAGGCTTAGGAATAAGGAATAGAATGATTAAATATATGGAGGCAGGGAAACACAAGAAGTGTCAGTTATTGGAGGCTAAGATGGCTCAGTACAGGCCCAGACCCAGCTGAATTCTCCCAACATTCCATTACAAAAAACAACTTTAAATTAACAGCTCAAACCAAATTTTGGAGCAGCAGAAATAACAAAAGGTCAGAGAAAGACTTTTTTTTTCAACCTATGACAATGATGAGGTCAGCAGGAGAGGTCTGTGATGCTAGGTTGGCACAGGCCCAGAACACAACAGGAATACCAGTAGTAGGTCTTGGAGGCAGCCATGGCAACAATAGTAGCTTGAGGAGCCCTCAGCCCAGGGATGGTAAAGTGGTCAGATAACTAGTCAGAAAGAGATTACAGGGGATCCTTTGATAGCACTCAGTGAAGCTGGCATTGATAGGCAACTCTACTACCCATAAGCAGTTTGGGGTCACAAGTCCAAGGTAAAGAGGAGGATTAGCATAACAAAATAGGGAATCTGGTTGCAGTTTCAAGGTGGAGAAGAGTGCTAGCACTTGCAGAGGACCTGGTCATAGTTCTGGTCCCAAGGGAGAACTAGTACTTGCAGCTGCAGGGGAGCAGAGACCATTCCCGGGTAAGGACCAGAATGCAGATCAGAAAAACAGTGATCACACCTCTCACAGATAACACCACCTTGTAAGCACTAAAAAACTTAAATAGCCCACTGAAAGCAGCAGCTTCAAAATGCCTGAAGCTTGGGACAATGCCTCCTTGCTCTGAGACGAGCAGAACCCACCTTTAACATAAGTTCAAAATCAAGAAATAGGCTGGGAAAATGAGCAAATAAAATATTGCACTCCCCCGCCCCAAACAAATACCCCAAAACACAACTTAACCATAAAAAGCTACTATGGTGACAGGGAAGACCACGACATAAACTTAAAAGACAACAATGTAAAAACAGCTATAAGCAAAACCTCAAAGAAAAATATTGATCCGAGTCAAGGCCAACAAGAATTCCTGGAAGAGTTAAAGAAAGACATGAATAGTAGAGGAAAAAAAAATCAGAAAAAGACATTAGAGTGATGCAAGAGAATTATGAAAAGAGAATTAACAGCTTGATAAAAGAGGCACAAAAAATACTGAAGAAAATATCACCCTAAAAATATAATTGACCTAATGATAAAAGAGGTTCAGAGGATTCTGGGAAGATGGCAGAGTAGGTCAGAAAATTCTAAGCTCTCAAGATTTCCCCCCACAAAAGAAATAAAATAGCATCTTAGGGTGAATAAAGTACAAGGGGTGATAAATAAGAATAGGGGCACAACAGGGGTCTTCCTGGGACAATTTGAGAAATCCCAGGAAGAGGTTTGGTCGCGTGAAGAGTAAATACCTCCAGGCTAAGGTCCACCTTAACAACAAACTGGCATGGCCCAGCCACAGGAACTTTTACTACCAGGATAGTGTGGGGAATTGGGTGTCTAATCTGGGGAAGATCTAGGGAACCTCTGCTGACAAGGTATGCCAGACTTATCTGTGCTGGGGAGAGTGGCAGGAGCAAGAAGGAACCAGTACATGCCCGGTAAATGCAGAAGCAGTGGGGGAGAATTCCCCTGCCTGTGGGCACTTAAAAGGAGTTTGGAGGTTTGGCTTTGGTTCCAGGCTAGAGCGGAGAACTGAAGATCTGAGGCATAAGGCATCATTCCCCATACACCAGGGCTAGAGGTGATTATAAAAATTAAGCTATTGCTAAAAACAAAACAAATAAAACCAAACCAAAACAAACAAACAAACAAAAAGATGAGCAGGCAAAGGAAAAAGAATTCAACCATAGGAAGTTATCATGGAAATAGAGAAGAACGGGGTTCATTATCAGAGGAGAATATTGAAGCAAAGAAACCCTCTTCTACCCCAAAGAGTAACATCAAATGGTCACATGCCCCAAAAGACTTCATAGACAAACTTAAAAAAGATTTTAAAAATCAAATGAGAGAGATGAAGGAAACCTAAAATAAAATGAGAATAGTACAAGAAAAACAAGAAATTATGAAAAGAAAGTCAGCCAATTGGAAAAGGAGATCAAGAATATTTAGGAAGAAAATGACACCTTAAAAATTAGAATTGGGTAAAACAAAGCCAATAAAGTTACAAAAGATGAAGAACTGATTAAACAAAATATGAAAAATGAAAAAAAAAGTTTGATAAGTGGCAGGTGGGGTATGCATATTAAATATTTAAGGTATTTTTTAAGCTTTTAAAATGCTGTGTAATTTTGAGAGATTATAAATGTATATGGTTAGAAAAGGAGGTAGGCAGATTATGCACCAAGAGCAAGTGATCACAGAACAATAAACTGAGGGTAATACCATCATTCTTATATTGTTATAAGATAAGGAAGAAGACTTTTAGTATTTTAGAAAGATTGGTGGAGGTTCCATGAGACAACTGGGACAAAATTTCACAGAATGAGAATGATTTGTACTATACTGATGAGGTGGGAAAAAATCACTATATTTATGAAGTCAAAGACATAGTGGGATAGGGAAGCATGCAGAGATGTATCTGATATTATTAACACATCATAAGATATAGGAGCATGAGATATTAATCACTGCTAATATATTTCATTAGGAATTATCACCATATTAACCCAAAGTGTGTGTATCTTAGGAAATTAGTGGTAGCTATTTTATTAATATTCATTAATGATTTTAATGGTATTAATGTTTTATTGAATAATAATTATTATTATTAGAATTTCAAATATGATATTCTTTAAATCTCATAAGATGTAGCTTAAGAACTTAGTAAGGAAAATTTGTCATAAAAAGAAGATTGCCAAAGGTCAGTCTGTATTATATAATCTATTTTTAGAAACAGATCAAGAAAGGAAGCTGCATGAATTCCTCTTGGTCTTTTGCTTGTGTGTAGACATAGACATTTTCATGAATTCTAATGATATCTTATCAATCACCCAAATACTGTTTGGAACAGCATAATATATAGTTCAAAGGCTGTAAATCAGAATTCTCTATGGACATTTTCAAAAAGAATGAAGGATCGCCTAAAATGTAAAGCCTTGGAAGGGGCTGCCATCTCTGTGAGTTGAAGCAATATCCATCCCAAGGAGATAACCGATCCATAAAATTATTAAAACACAAGTAAGGTTTCGATGGCTATTAAAATGAAAACACCTGGCATACATGCTCACTACTCATTTCCCTATGTTCCTTCAAAACTATTTTTTTAATACCACCTCTGATGTGAGGGCTTTTATGATCCCCACCCCTATCCACTAGAGTCTTTCATAATATATTTACTTTTGTGTTACTATGTTTGGAAATATATTCCATTTAATATATATATATATATACACATATATATATGTGTATATATATATATATACACACATATATATATGTGTATATATATATATATATATATATATATATATATATATATATATATTTCCCCTTCCCTCCCCTCAACAGGCTATAATACTCTTGGAGAAAGGATTTTTTTTGTTATTTTTGTTTTTATCTTTGTATTCTTAATGCATAGCTGCTCAATGTCTTACATGTTGTAGCCACCTAATAAATATCGATTGATTGATTTTTTTCAGAAAATGATTATGTAAGAGCATCTATCTTTTCAGAAATGTTCAGCTATGCCAAAGTTTTAATTTGTCCATGGAAAATAGCCCCAAAGATGTATAATTGCAGTCTGCCTTCTGGCTCATGGAACCAACACTTTTGCTTTAAACAGTTATGTCCAAATCACAGAAAGCAAGCGAATGGAATTTTCCCATGCCGATTTCTTAAGGACTCACTTGTTTGGCGATCTGCCGGGCAAGGACATCCATCCTTGAGCCTGATTCAGATATCATTTTAGCTGCATAAATTACATCAGTTGTATGCTTCAATGGGCCTCTGCCCCTAGAAATAGAGAAAAGCATAGTGGTTAGGCTTACTTGATACACAGGACCAAATCATACATCAAAGATCATTGATCTCAGTCCCCAGGCAACTCATTCTTCTAATTCAGATGACAGCACATTTTTAGCATAGTAGATGCCTTTAAAAAGTTGTGAAATATAATCAGGAAGATGAAATGGAACAAGGAGATTTCATTCTATCATCTGTAATGAAATAATTCAGTCTTGGCAGGGATTATTCCAATTTGTTTTGGTTTCCCCAGAACTTTGTATAGTGCCCCTAGGATACAAATAGTAGTTGAAATAAATGCTTCTGTCTGGTTAAATTCAATTCTACAAACATTATTAATTGTGTCTTATATATCAAAAACTATGCTAAACCTAGAGGATACAATGAGAAAAAAAAGTGTCCCTGTCCTCAAGAAGCTTCCATCTACTGGGTGGAAACAATTTATATAACAAATAAGTAGCAGCAAAGAACAAATACAAGCTTTGTTGTTAGAGGACCTACATTTGAATTTGACCTGTGAGCCTATTGCTAATACCCATGGATAAGTCACTTTTACCTCCCCTGGTCTCAGTTTCTCCATCTATGATGACTCACTTCTATCTCTCTCTCTCTCTCTCTCTCTCTCTCTCTCTCTCTCTCTCTCTCTCTCTCTCTATATATATATATATATATATATATATATATAAACACAAAATAGTTTGGAAGGGGGGAGCACTTATGAAGGGAGGAGACAATTGGAAGGGAATTTTTTTTTCTTGTAAGAGGTGGCCCATTAGCTGAGTTTTGAAAGGAAAGTAGAGATTCAAAGAGACAGGAATTTAGGAGGGAGAACATTCCAGACATAGGGCCATGATCTATGCAAAGGCATGAAAATGGGAGATGGAATATCGTGTAAGGTGAGCAGCAAATATATCGGTTTTCCTGGGTTGAGAAGTACATTAAAGGTGATCTTAATTAATTTCAGTATCTAGTTGGAGTTATATTATGAAGGGCTTTAAATGCCAAACTGAGGGTATTTTTTTTGTTTACTTATTTGTTTTTATTCTGAAGGTGATAAGGAGCCAATAAAGTTTCTTGAGCGGAAGAGTTACATGATTATATCAAAGATACATTTGATCAATTAGAAAATTTTCAAGAACTCCAGGACCAGGAGAAAATGCAACAGTATTTCAATTCAACTGAACACACACACACACACACACACACACACAGAGTTTTTTTTTTTTAAAAGCAACTACCAAGTTCAGAGAATCACACTAAGCAAGACATATGGGTATAAATATGAATGTCTCCATCTCAAATGCAGAATTGATATTAGTTGAGTCATAGAATATATTCAGATCACTTTGCTATACAGTCGATTACTATTCTCCTTTGCATTATCATTTTCCATTCAAGATTTTTTTAATTCAACAATAAGCCAAATCAGTAAGAATTTATTAGTATCTTCTATGTGCGAGACTGTGCTAGGTTATAAGACCCTCACCACCAAGAAGTTTGCATTCTTCTACTGAGATACGGGGTAAACAAAAAGAAATACAAAATAATGTATGGAAAGAGAAAAATTCTAATTTGTTGTTTGGAAAGAGAATGAGTGAAGGCTTTGGGTCGGTCATTTTACAAGTTTTGAGTCTGATAAACTAAGGATTACAATTTGCGGAAATAAGGAAGAAGAGGATTTCCGGTAACTTGGAGTTCATCTTGTACATAGCAAAAAGAAATGTGGAATGGCACATTAAATTTGGGGAACGGCTAGTCAACCAGTCTGTTTGAAGGGAAGTGATGTGAAATATCAATGGAACTGTAGATAGGAAACAAATATTTATTAAGCACTTACTATGTTCCAAGCACTGTGCTAAACACCTCACCTATATCTCAACTTATCCTCACAACATTAAAGGTAGATGCTATTACTACCCCCATTTTGTAGTTGAAGAAACTAAGGCAGACAGAAGTTAAAAGATTTGCTCAAGGGACACACAGTGAGTGTCTGAGGTCAGATTTAAACACAGAATTTTCCTAACTCTAAGCCCAGCTCTCTAACCTTTGCACGAGCTAGCAGCCCAAGTGCTGAAGGCTTTAAATGCCATGTTCAGTCAGTCAGTCAATAACCACTTATTATGGGCTCTCACTGGGGTGTGTTTGAGATACAAAGCAAGGAGAAAATCATCTTTGCTCTCATGGAAAATTCAAATTTCACATGAGGATCAAGTAAATTTACAGGTACATAGAAGATATTTGCAGAGGATATAGAACATTAAGTCTGGAGTAGAAGCCTTCACTCACTGGGAGATGGAGGAAGGTCTTTTATCTCTTGAAATGTGGCATTTGATCTGACATGAAACAAACCAGTGATTTAAAAAGTTGAGGTGAGTTCATACTGCATCTTAGAGACATAAGGGAATCATTGAAGAGTTTTGAGTAGGGGAGTCAAGTGGCCATGCAATGTTTAGCAAAGATTATTTTAACAACTACATAGAGGATGGATTGGGGAGGGTAGATTGAAAGCAAGGAAAAAAAATAGAAGGTGGCTCATTAGTGGAGGTGGTACATTAATACAGGGTGTTCCATGATATAAAGAAATCTGTCATAGGGTCAATAGGGTTTGCTTAAATAGAAGTGTGAGTGATGAAGAGATGGAAAATTATAAACATGGTAATGCAAGACAGCTTGGAAGTGTCTTAGATCTTGGGAGGATATGAAGAGAGGAGATCCTGAAAATCCAGGATGTATGTATCAAGAGGAAAGATACAGGATTAAGAAGGACTCTGTCTGCTTTTCCATATTGCCATAGACAAGTTAGACTTGTCAATAGCCCAGTACTATGGTCATTTATGTAAATGTCTGCTTGGATTTGCTTCTGTAGAAAAATCTGAGAAATATGAAGAGAGTTTCTGTTTGTGAGAAAAGTCAGGGAGCATTTCTATATTGCTGATGTCTATGCAGAAGGTTCTCCAACTGCATATCTGTTGTAGAGAAGTTTCTATTTAGTTAGTTTGGGGGGTGGCACATGTAATCTACCAAAGGCATGCTTTACTTCCCAGCTGTCCCCAATTTTCAGAAAGACATGCATAATAAAGGCAGAACTTCTGGACATCCAGGTGACTAACAAGATAAATAATAATGACCTTGCTTCTTTAGCTTAGCTTATATACAGGTTTAAATACATATGAGAGTCAATTCTGAGATCCTTGAAACTTTATAGCCCAGCCTCTATCATGCTCTTGGTGATTTTTTTTGAGATTCACTTGAAATCAGTTGTGGTGGAATAGGATTCTATAAGGGGTTAATGATATCTGAAGAACTTATGACCCTAAAGCATATCCCAGAAAGCTAAGACATTTAAATGAAATTCAGTTTCAGATATGGGAGTTAAAAAATTCTTAATCTTATCCTGAAAACACTGAACTTGAATTTCATTTGTCTATGGTCATTCATAGGCTAAATATTGTCTAAAGGGCTGGCACACTGGCCTTAGAAAAGAGAAAATTTTAATCACTGTGTCTTAGTAGAAAGAAGCTAAGATAACCAGGATGTAACCCTGAAAAGTTATGCCCGTATAGAAGCATGGTGACTACCCTGGTTACTTTGGAAAACTATGATATAAAAACCTATTCCCAAAGAGTACTGTGAAGCCAAAAGCAACCAAAAGACCAGGAAAGAGATTCCTAGAAGAGCCAACTTCACGTCTGATAACAGAAACATGATGTCCAAATGATAACAGAATACAGTACTATGATGGCATTATCAGAAAAGATCACCAACCCCTATATGTTTGCCCTATCTGTTCCCTATCAGATATCTGTTCCCTACATAGGTGTCCTTCAGCAAAACATTCTACTCACACAGCTTATTTCTGTCTTTTTGTTTGGTTAAGTTCCCTCGTTATACCCTTACTCTGTCTTACCATCCATAAGTGGTTCCCGGTCAATCAACCAATTGACAAGCATGTATTAACTGTCTAATGTTTACCAGGAACTATGCTATATTCTAGGGAGGGATACAAATATAGAAAAATGGAACAATTGACATATATTCTAATAAGGCAGGCAAGTACACTTTTATGGACAATCAGAATATGTAGGAGAGCTAGGTGGCACAGCAGGCAGATTGCTGGCTTTGGAGTAAGGAATACCTGAGATGCGACATCTCACAGTTTCTAGTCGTATGACCCTGGGTAAGTCATTTAACCTCTGTTGCCTCCATTCCCTCAACTGCGAAAGGGAGATCATAATAGCTACCTTCTTCTCAAGATTGTTGTGAGGAACACATGATGTGGTATTTGTAAAGTGTTCGGCAACTTTAAAGCAGTACATAAACACTAGTAATAATAATAAACATTATTATTATTATATAAATATAATAAATACAAAGTATAGAGGGAGAGCATTGTCGTTCTAGAGATCAGATGAAGCTTCATATGCAACTTGATGCCTTGTGCTGCATCTTGAAGAGAGACATTCAATGAGGTCATAGCCTGCTCTGTATTCATGCACATTCAATGCGCATCACCTGGTAGACTTTTCACATTTGGTACATATATCACTTCTTCTGTTGGTGGTGTGGAATTTTGTGGAACACCATACCTCATGTGTACAAGGAGGTGATTTTCTTTTGTCACTTTTTTGATATGGATTTTGATGGAATGCTATGATTCTTGTTTGAACCAGTACATACCACTAATTGCCTTTTAAAAGTAAAGATGCTGGTCAGGGATCATGAGCTACGCTTTTTGATTGCCTGCTAACCCATGGAGTGCTTTGAATTTTAGATAGCTTATCCAAGGTTTCAAACATTGAAGAGATATCCAGTTTGCTAAAATCTCAAGTAAGGGGTCTAAAGCCTATATAGAGATATATTTTGATGACACTTTTCTTTTTTAATTGGGCTTCCCATACTCAATGGAATCAAGTCTCAGAGCACTAAGCACAGTGCTTGAGCAATCCTGAGACAGATTTGTCCTGCTAATATAGAATACAGTTAGTCTTTAATTCTACTGACACATACTAGCTGCCTTCCTTGGACATCTACTAAAAAGACATGATGTAGACACTGGACCCTCACACTCTCCCAGTGAGTCACTCACATCCCAACTTTTCGGAGTACAAAAATCATCACTAGATTTTGTTTATTCCAAGTGAGCCCAAAAGCACTTCATTTGAGAAGCTTAAATCAAATTCCCTGTATTAAGCAGGTAGTGCTGTGTGGAGAGTTTTAAGCAAGGCACTGGCTTTCATTACTTCTATGAATCTCCTGAGAAAGTTAAACTAGAAAAATGCTGCCTAAGCCCTCAGAAGGCAATACATCATTTTTCAAGGTCTACTACAATGGACAAAGGTTATTGGGAAGATGTGTAGCTCCACACAGCAGCTAAAGACAATAATGGGCCATTTCCTCCTGCGTCAATATATTTCCATGTAAAAATGTGCCAAGCCAAAGCCGTCAGATTCCTTCTAGCTCCTAACATATTTACCAAATTCACCATGAAGCAAAGCTAGCATTTTAGACAGAGAAAAGGGTCTTAAGTAGTGATGACAATACAATGTGACAGGTTACAATTAATCTTTTACATTTTTTTCTTAATTAAATGCACTATTTGGCCAGTTTCCTACTAAATGTTGGACAAAGTGCACATTTTAAAAATGATTCCCCATCAAGCCAACCATAAAAAATGTACCCAAAAAGAAGGATATGCCCTGGAATATTGATGGATTTTGAATGGTTTCAGGCTATGGCATGACATATGATGAAGTTTTCATCTTCCAACGAAAGGCATTCAAAGAATTGATTAGTTGAAAAAGAATCTGAGATCTGGGTTCAAATATTAGCTTTACCACTTACCATCTGTGTGAAAGCAGGTTACTTCAGCCTCACTAGGCCATAGTTTCTTCCTCTAGAAAATGAGGAAATTCAATAGAAAATCTCTAAGGCCTTTCATCTCTAAAACTATTATTAGATTATCCTATGACTCAGTGGACATTGAATTAATTTGAATAATATTCTTATAGAGCATCCCAGCAGCTGCAATCCACTTCATCACTACCCTCTGTCCCTGACTGGAGAACAGAGCCAGGAATTTCAACACCCCTATCTAAAGAGCGAACATCAGATGTTTAGAACATGTCATTTATCATCTGGTTGCACCATTTTGGGATTTCTTTGGTTTTTCCAATATGTGCTTTTGTTGGGTAACTTTCTTGGCCTTTCCCTCTTCTACTTTTCAGCTAGTATTTTGTTTTCTCTGACTAGACTGTAAGTTCCTTGATGACAGGGACTGACTTTCTTTTTGTATTTGTATTCCTAACATTTAACAGAGTGCCTGACACATAGTAGGTACTTTATAAATATTTGATTGATTGATTCATCGGGGTAAAATGAACAAGAATGAGCCCCTGGTGCAATAAAGGTAGATTTTTTTTTTAAAGACTGACATTCTATATGGTATAGGGAAGAAGAAGGACAGCATATCTAGGACATGTCGCCCTCCACTATGGAGTCACTGATAACACCATGCCAAAAGTGTTGACAAGGTTCTGCAGGAGAGAGCTGTGTCTTAGATTCATAACACATTAGGGCTAAGAGTGGGTTTGGAACCTAACTAGTGAAAATCCTCTAATTGTTACAGATGAGGAAACTGAAACCCAAATAATCACAGAACCCAGAGATTGTAAGAACTGGAAGAAATTTTAAAGAATATCTCATCAGTTTACAGAACAGGAATTTGAGGCCTCAGACAGTGAGGTGATTTGTCCAAAATTATAGGGATTATGGAGAAGCCTGTTTCCCTCGATTGCCAGGGCTGTTGTTCTTCTATCATATGGTATTTTCATGCTATGAAGACTCGAAGGAATGGCACCTGATGGTTATTGATAGAGCCAACAGAGAAAATAGAGCTATGGTAAGGTGGGGCTATCCTCCTATAGGCAATTTATGCTGCAAAAATATGTTTGTTTTTTACCCCTGTTGATATAAAATGTAATTTATATTGAATGTTATATGTATTTTTTAATTTGGATGTAATAATATGATTCCTCTAAAATGAACAAATAATTCTCTTTTCCATGGCAGAAATGGGCTCAATGTGTTTTGCTATTTCAATTGCCACTGAAGGCTTTGAAGACCAAATCTCAGGCAAATTGTTTTGTAGTCAGACTCCTGTGCCAGGCAATTGGTGAGAAATTCACCATCTGTGTGTTCGGCTCAGAGAACTCCAGCACTGAGCTAGTTGATCGTCTAGTTCTCCAATCTCTTTCCAGCCCTTCTGTTGCTTTTCCTAATGTTGACACGTCCCATTCCAATATAATGCTCAATCCACATTCTTGCGGATATAGACTCAAGGAGGCCTGAGAGTTGGACATGAAGATTTCTTTTCTCTCCCTCTCACTCTCACTCATTCTCTTTCTCTCCCTCCCTACTTCCTCTTTCTTTCTTCCTTCCTGTCTTTCCTTCCTTCTTTCTTTCTTTCTTTTTTCTTTCTTCCTTCCTTTCTTTCTTCCCCTTTTTCTCTTTCTTTCTTTTTCCCTTTTTCTCCTTCTTTCCTTCTTTCTTTCTTTCCGGGCAGGATGTTAACTTCATGCAGAGTTGCAATATTGGCTTCTTCCATTTGAAAGCAATCCATATTTCCAAGTAGTGATTGCTTATGCAAGAGGATGAACAGTTCATAAAATCTGAGAACTGTTACCATTTAGTCCAACTCTTAACTACATGGGAATCCTTTCTATAATACACTCAACAAGTATGACTACAGGTTATCCAACCTGCACTTGCAGACCTCTAGATATGAGGTTCTTAAGAGTGTGTGTGTATGTGTGTGTGCATGTGTGTACATGCATGTGTTTGTGTAGTTGAGTATGTGTGATAGACTCTATTAGTAGTTAAATGAAACTTATAGACCTCTACTCAAGGCAGTGTTTTGAAATACATAAAATAAAATATGTAGGATTGCAAAAGAAAATAATTACATTGAAATACAGTTATAAAAACATTTTTAAAAAGACTTCATGGACTACAGGTTATAGCTAGAGGTTAAAGCCTTTTTTAGTGAGAAGGAACCAACTTGTCAGGCAGATTTTTTTTTCTCTAGTAGATAGTGAATACCCTATCTAGCTATAAATCTATGGTCCCATGGTTCTCCAGTGTGAAACTCTGTTAGTAAGCTTCTACCCATTAATCTTTGTTCTTCCTTCAGAAACCAAACAAAACCATTCTAATCCTTCTTTGCCCACTCTCCCAAATCACAAGAAAACTCCTCATCTAAAGGAAAATACCCATGAGCTAGGCAACATGATATAGTGGGAAGAACATTAAACTTGCCTAGATGAACTTGAAACCTGGAGTTAGGATCCAGGATCAGCTGCATTATGACCCTGAGAAAGTCCTTTAGGCTTTCTAAGCTTGAGCTTCTTCCTCTGTAAAATGAGGAAGTTGGATTAGAAAACCACTAAGAACCATTTCAACACTACATCTATGAAGTCTTAAGCCGTGGTCCTTCTCAGTCTCTTTTCCAGACTAAAATTACCCTTCTTGTTCATGTAGGACATGCATTCGAGATCCACTCTTGTAAAATCAGTCGGTCACCCTAGTCTGAACCCTCTATAGATTCTTAACATTCTTCCTAAAACACGGCACACATTGACCATGATAGCCCAGAGGTGGTCTGACAAAGGCAGAGCACAGTAAGGTCAACCCCTCCACCACCCTGTAAGCTATCTCATTTACCATTGAGCAAGCTGAACCTCAATTTGTTTATCTATTACATGAGGAAGTTGGAATAGATGTCTTCAGAGATCTCTTCCACTCTAAAGCTATGATCCTTAATGCACCTTAAAAATCATCCTTTTAATGTTATATGACATAATTGAATCATAGCAAGTTTGCAATCCACTGAAATTGCTGTTTTCCTCCCAAATGAACAGCTGCTTCACTGTCTCACTCATCGGATACTGTGAAGTTGATTTTCTGAGCCCAAGTGTAAAATGTTATTTATCTTTGTTAAATTTCATCTTATTTGAACTTGATTAATATTTTAGCATGTTAAATTTTTTTGGATCCCGAATCTGGCAACCAATATATTGTATATCCCTTCTAGCTTTTTGCTATCTGTTAATCTGATGTCTGTCTGTGTCTAGACTTTTACTTTTTTATCCAGGTAGGAAAACTATAATTTGAGTAAATAGCAAACAACTTTGAATGCATTTACATTGAGAGGGTTATCTAGTTTTTGTCCATCACTCCACAGATCCATGGAGGCTAGTGGATCAGAAAGTGTTACATGGCACTAGCTGCCAGTGTTGTTGGGCTAGCCTTCCACACCATATTTTTGATGGAGGGCAATGAAGGAAGACGGACAGGTGAAGTTTGGGCAAATTGGGAGATGAGGAGCTATCAGTTCTCCACCCGTTTATCACCTAAGTCCTGAGTACAAAAAATAGAATATTCTCTGTTTTCTAGCATCTCCTTTCCATTACTTGGAACGTATCTCTAATAAACTGAAGTCTACACCATAGCTCATGCCAGTCCTTGTTTTGACTCTATTGTTTTCATCTGATTTGGCCTCTGACAACTCCTCTTGGCTCTGAGTGTAGGGCTATTGCTGTTCCTGGAATTACTAGAGTTGCTTAGCAGTCCTTCCAGGCATAGTATTTGCTAGACCAAAAGTGTCATACACATGGCCTACCAGCCACTTGCAGCATATAAACATTCTTGAGTATGATCCAAACCAGATTAAAATTTCATAGGGAAATATTTAATAAAATAAATTGAAATGTAATAAAACATAGATGACATTAATATGTGGTTTTCTAAGCAATATGTGGTCTATAGGCATCCTTATACATGGTTTAGTGGCTCCTGTTTCTATTGGAGCTTAACACTACTGTGCTGGATTCATCCATAGACCAGAGAGCTAGTTATTGTTTACCCATTTTATTTTTCTTTCATAAATAAATTTCTTCTGTTTTAAATTAAATGCAAAATTTAAATTAAAGTAAAAATTAAGTTAGATGAAATTTTGAAATGAAATTTAAATTAAATGAAACAATTTAAGTTCCATGTTGTACTACTTTTTATTTTTTTATGCATGTATGTTTGCATTCTATCTATTTATCCATCTATATATCTGTCTCATATATTTACTTAAATGCACCTCTATCTTCTATTCCTGTAAGGTACCCCTCCTCCCTTCATCACTTCTAGAGCTTAGATTGTCTTATATCCTTTAAGACTCATAAGTGTTCTCTAAGGCAGTCATGTTAAATACAAAGAGAAGTGGATCGCTGAAGGCCCCATATGGATTGGTCAAAAAGAAAACAAAAGAAAAAACACACTCAAATTCACTTTCTCTATATCATATTATATCTTTATTTAGCCCTGGACCACTTTGGGTCTTGAATTTGACACCTCTACTAAAGGTATATCTGAGTACTAGAAATAGTAACTCAATGCGTACATGTTTAGTTGACAGTATTAGAACAGGAAATTAGATGGAGTTCTCTGAGTCTCACTCCATCAGTGTATATCAAGAATCCAAGATTTTATTCATTTATCTTGCTAGTGTTTAGTGACTCATTTTCTCTTTCTGGATTCTCATCCAGATCATGGCCTCTAACTAAAGGTATCCCTCAGGACTCCGTCCTGGGTTACTTTCTAATCTCCTTCTATTCTATTTTATTTAATGATCTCATCAGGTCCTATGGATTTAATTACCATCATTGTGCTGACGGTTCTCAAATCAACTAATCCTGCCCCCAACTTTCTATTGACCACAACCTCACATTCCCAACTGCCTTTTAAGCATTTTGAACTGGATATCCAATGGACATCTTAAACTCAACATATCCACAATATGACTAATTTTCTTTCCCCCTAAACTTTCATCTCCTCTGCTGTTTTCACTATTATGTTCAAGGGTAGCATAATTCTCTCAGTCCTTCAGGTGAACAACCTAGTTGTCATACTTGACTCCTCACAATCTTTCACCTCCTATATTCAATAAATTGCCAAGGCCAGATGATACATCCCATTCTCTCTTCCAAAACTGCCATTACTCTGGTCCAGGACCTCATCACCTCACACCTGGATATTATAATATCTCTGTGGTGGGTCTGCCTCAAGCCTTTCCCTACCCGAATTCACCCTCTATTCAGCCACTAAAGTGATACTTCTAAAGCATAGACCCAGCAGGTCCACAGGCTCCAGTGACTACTTATTGCCTACAGGATCAAATAAAAAATCTTCTGTTTGTTGTTCAAAGTCTTTTATAACCTACTCCCCTCTTCTTACATCATGTTCCCCACCATTCAGTTTTTGATCTGCTGACTCTGG
Organism: Phalanger gymnotis; assembly: GCA_028646595.1. Taxonomy (NCBI): domain Eukaryota; kingdom Metazoa; phylum Chordata; class Mammalia; order Diprotodontia; family Phalangeridae; genus Phalanger; species Phalanger gymnotis. Next base: position 20,361,051 of record CM053624.1, read on the forward strand.
TTTCTGTGATGTTCCACAAACAAGACAATCCATCTTTTGGTTCCAAACATTTTTTTCTAGCCATCCCCCATACTAGGAATGCTCTCCCTCCTTATCTCCATCTACTGACCTCCTCGGCTTCCTTTAAGTCCCAACTAAATCACACCTTCTACAATAAATCTTTTCCAATTCCTCTTAATTTTCAGACTTTTCTTCTCATTTATTTATTTTCTTGAATATAGGTTGTTTGCACATGTTTGTTTGCTGTTGCCTCCTCCATTAGATTTTGATTTGGGGCAGGCTTTATCTTTTGTCTCTTTGTTTAGCTTAGCACAATGCCTGGCACATCGAAGGTTTTTAACCTATTAGTAGAAAATAGCATACAATAAACTATGGTGATTACCTAGAGAGACATAAAAGATTTACTGAAGAATAATCATGAAAAAGTTAAGTCAAATTTTGGTACATATGAAAGGAAAGGCAGATTTTGAGAAAGCATGTGTTTAGGCAAAGATCACACCATCACCCATTCTATCTGTCTATACCATGTACAAAGTAGGGAACATTAAACAAGATATGAAGTTCATATATCTGAGCAGTCATAGATGTGGAGCTAGAAGGAGCTTCAAAGGTCATTTCATCCAAACTTCATGTTTTACAAATGAAAAAAATGAAGCCAAGAAAAGTTAAATGACTTACTCAAGGCCACACAGATAATAATTGGTAGAACTGGGATGAGAGATCGGGTAATGTAATTCCAAATATAATACACGTTCAATTTTCTCAACTTGATTTTGCCAGGTGCCAGCATGATGTTGAGAAAGGAACACTGGTTTGCCTATCAGAGGGTTGAAATTTGAATCCAAGCTTTTGTTATTACAAGTATGATATTAGGTAAGTCAATTAAATTTTCCATACCTCAGCTTCTTGATCTGTAAAATGATATAGTGAGACTAAGTGACCTCTAAGAATTATTTATCTCAAAATTAATAGTTTTATGACCGTAGTATTCCTGCCTTCAAGGAATCACTATTGTAATACTAGGTGAGTCAATATGGGTGCATGAGGTAAAATTTGAAATTGTGATATGGAAGGGTACAAAATACTATGTTAAGTCAGAGAGGGGAAAGCAATGCTGACTGGACTGATCAGAGAATAGATGGGGAATGGGGTAAAGAACTGAGCAACCATCAGGGAAGTCTTAATGAAAGACTTGGAATTTGAAGGATAAGTAGGAATTGATAAGTAAAGAAAGACTGCAGTGAAAATTCATTCTAGAGAATGACAGAAGTACCAAATTTATAGCTCAACAGAATGGAATGAGGGAACTCAGATCAGTCACCTGTCTTCAGTGTGGCCTTTTGACTGAGTCCAAGTTTTACAGAACAAATCCTTTTATTAAGGAGATTTGTTCTGTGAAGTTAGGATTCAGTCAAAGGGCCACACTTAAGGACCTAGAGGGCCATATGTGGCCTCGAGCCCACACATTCCCTACCCCTGGCCCTAGTTCATAATACAAAAATACATTAAGAAGGAAAGTTATAATGTGGGCTACAGCTGAGGCTCATTTAATATGGGAGGCTATAATTTGTTTTAGGCTTGGCCTAAAACTAACTACATGGTAACTGCAGTTTGATGTCAGGAGTGTTGGGCAGGGACCTTCCCCAATGTCTTCTAACTAATCAAATTCCAGAGGTTCCTCACCCCTGGAGGCTATTGATTAGGCAATCTGTGCCTGGGAAAGGGATAGATAGAAGGAATACTGTGATAATTTGGAAATAAGCAGGAATAAACATAAAAGTCAGCCCATGGTAGTGTAAAAGAGCCCAAGGAATGTTAAAATCCAAGATAGCAAGGGAAAGAAACCAGGTTGGGTCTCAGTGCTAAATCAAGCAACCCAAATATAAAGTTTGCCACAGCTGACCATCAATCTGACTCAACCTCACCGCTCTATCTTTTTATGATGGTTTTCTGGGTTTCATGTTTGTGTGATAACGAGCATATTTAGTCATAAGACCCTCTGAGATTGAAAATACTTTAGTTTGTGGGCTTTCTCTTGTATGGCATTTCTTCTCTCTCTCTTTTTTAACCATATGTTCCCTTTTGTAAATGAAGGATTAGTTGGAACCTGATCATTATGATACACAAGTATTGGAAAAGTTGTTATGCAGAAAAAAAAAATAGGTTTGAAGTGAATTAAGACAAAGGTTCCTAACAGTATAACTGTCAAAAAATGGCTGCCTCAGTAGGTAGTGGCAACTAGGTGGAGTAATGGATATAGCTCTGTTCTTGGAGTCAGGAAGAACTGAGTTCAAAACTGACCTCAGACATTTATTAGCTATAAGACATTTGGCAGGTCACTTAACCACTCTGCCTCAGTTTTCTTATCTGTAAAATGGGAAAAAATACTGACTACCTCTCACAGTTATGACAATAATATCAGATACTCCTGAATAATGTTGCAAACCTTAAAGTCCTACATAAATACTGGCTAATGTCATTAGCCATTCCTCTTCAGTGGAAGCCTTAAAGCAATGGGTGATCACTTAGTATGGTTTACAGAGGAATGCTTTTTCATTTATGTGTTTAAAGTTAACTTAAGAGGTCTCTTCCACACCTGAAATTCTGCCTTGTCAACATATTTAGTATAGTCAGATCTATATAAAGCAAGGGTATAGACCTATGAGTTCATTGGTGTAAGGAAGTCTTGGATAAGGAAATTCCCCATACCTATGAACCATCTCCATTTTGTCTGCAATTTGTATATTTTAAGGTTTTGCGTAGCTCACTAAAGAAGCATATGGTGTCACAGCCAATGTATGCACACACATCTCTTAAAAAATGAGAGACATGAGTCAATGAATTCTGCCCCGTAGATACTCTTTTCCAAGAGATAAGATTTGAACTCAGGTCTATATAGTTTCAAAGACTCTGTATCCTTCTCCCTTTTCCTACTAGTTCACATCACTTTTGTAATTCTCTAGAAGCCTCCATCATGTCTTCCTTCCCCAGGAGACTCATTACTGGGAAATCCCATTGTGGGCCTGGTACTCACATTTCCTAAGTACTCTCTTTAGTCTAATTGGATGCTTTGACTGCAGGGCAAGGTCATGGGCCCTACTTAAAGAAAGGCCTTACCATGATTTTTTCCCCTATTTCCCACAAGTTAAATGCTTTTTGATGCCTTCCTAAGTCTCCATCATGGCCCTGCCTCACCTGCCTTTTCAGCTTTGTTTTGGGTATTATCTCTCCTCATTAGCCAATAAGCTCCATGAGGGCAGGGATTGTCTTTGTCTTTATTTTTATTTGTATCCACCATACTTAACACATTTCTTGGCACATAGCATATACTTAATAATGTTTATGGACTATTTACTATCTACTAAAATGTATTGCCTTGATCTATATTTGTTCATGAGGCAAAATAAAATTCATGCAAAATATACAGAGAAATAAGAATAAACTTAGATTTTTTTTTAAATTAGCACTGTATAGTGTGGTGGAGTTCATAGCACACAGACATACACACAGAGAGACAAATACACACATGCCTTAAAAAATGAGAGACATGAGTGAATGAATTCTGGCCTGTAGATACTCTTTTCCAAGATTTGCTACTCTTACCTTTTTAATATTACCTCCAATCCTAGAAAGACAATAACATTTATTGGCACATTTCACTGAACATTCCCAGGAAAGTAAAACTAATAGAGAAACAGAAGTAGGATCAGAGAGAGGGATTTCTTTAGCCAGCTTCCCTGGGAGGTTTCCACCCCACACACCCCCAACATACACACAAACATACTTTATTTTAAAGTTCGAGATAAATTAACTTGAAGAATGCCTGGAAATACACTTGAATATTTGTTTTTGATGAAATAGACCAATTCACCAATTTTCACTCGGCGGGAAGCTTGCAATGCAATTAAGTCATATGTTTGGTCTTAAAAATGCCAAAAGAAGAAGTCTATAAAAAACATGAAAGGTACAACAATTTATCCCCTGGGCCTTTGGGAGATACCTCTCATTAAGCAATGCCACTAAAAAGGGATCAGGAATGAGGCTCCAAAGGTCTCAAAAAATGGAACTGTAGCTTCATGCTATGCCAGTCACATTGATATTTGGGTTAGAATTCTGTTACTGGAAAATATCTCTCTCTGCCTCCCTCTTCTGATCCTGAGGGTTACAGAGTAAATAATACTCTTTCTTTGGATTTACTCTATCAGTAGCCTATCATTTGTCTTTGCCTCTCTCCCTAGCTCTTTTCATGTGCTGTCTTGCTTGGGAACATGAAAGAACAAAAATGACCAACCAAAAAAAAATTTTAAAGATTGACTTCTGCTTAAATCCAGGAGCTTACGTAGACAGAAACGTAGTGGGGTGGCAAAGGGCCAGGGATGGGCACTGGGGAAAAATAAAAGATTTGCAATGGTAGCAAAGACACTGGTAATTTTTTGACCAACGCACTGAGATGATTACTTAGAAACAGGGATTCGTGTTTTTTCCCCAAATTTATTAATTTATTTGATTTCAGTTTTCAACATTCACTTACATAAGTTTTAAATTTTCTCCTCCTTCCTCCCCTTCATCCCTCCACAAGACAGCGTGCAATCTGATATGGGCTCTACACATGACGTTCCTATTAAACACATTTTCACGTTAGTCATGTTGCAAAGAACGATTATAATGAATGGGAGAAACCATGAGAAAAACAAAACATAACAGAAGAGAAAATAGTCTGCACTTTGTTCTTCATTCCGACTCCATAGTTCTGTCTCTGCATGTAGATGGCATTTTGTATCATGAGTCCTTTGGAAATGTTTTAGGTCCTTGCATTGCTGAGAAGTGCTAAGTCTATTAAAATCAGTTCTCACACACTGTGTGTATAATGTTCTCCTGGTTCTGCTCACTTCACTCGGCATCAGTTTATATTAGTCCTTCCAGGTTTTTCTGAAATCTGCCTGTTCATTATTTCTCATAGCACAATAGTATTCCATTACATTCACATACCACTACTTGTTCAGCCGTTCCTCAATTGATGGGCATCTCCTTGATGTCCAGTTCTCTTGGCCACCACAAAGAGAGCTGCTATAAATATTTTGTATATGTGGGTCCTTTTCCCACTTTTATCGACTCTTTGGGATACAGTCCTAGAAGTGGCATTGCTGGTTAAAGGGTATGCACATTTGTATAGCCCTCTGGGCATAGTTGCAAATTGCTCTCTAGAATGGTTGGGTCAGCTTAAGACTCCACCAACAATAAATTAGTATTCCAACTTTCCCCCATCTTCTCCAATATCCCATCACTATTGCTTACTTACTATAATAGATGGATCATTTGACTTTACTGGGCATAGTTTCCTCATTTATAAAATGAGAAGGTTGAGTAGATTGTTTCTGTGATCGCCTCAGGTTCCACATCTATGATCCCATGAATGCTAGACTCTGAAGGTCAAGAAGACCTGGATTCAAATCCTGCCTTAGATATTTACTGTCTGTGGAATTCTGAATAAATCACTTAACATTCCTTAAAAAAATTTCCTCATCTTTAAAATGGATATAATTATACCCATAGTATTTTTTCTCACAAGGTTGTGGTGAGACTCAAAGGAGATAGTGAAGACAAAGTGCTTTGCACACATCGAAGCACTATATAAAAGTCACTTGTTAAATAATTGCTAAATCAAATGGGAGTTACCACGCTCAAAGCAAGAACCTGAAAAGGCCTTAGCCTGAAAGGGCCAGGGTCTCCCAATGCATCCTGGGCCATCTCCAGTCATCCTGGTGAATATCAGGCCACTGGACCCAGATGGCTCTGGAGGAGAAAGTGAGGCTGGTGACCTTGCACAGCCCTCCCTCACTCAAATCAAAGTCAACTGCAAGTCATGTCATCATTTCCCTGATGTCATTGTCCTCTTCAAGAATGAAAGACAAACACCTGTGAGGTGGCACAGTGGACAGAGCACAAGGACTGGAATCCGGAAGACCTGAGTTCAAATTTGACCTGAGACACTTACTAGCTATGTGTGACTCTGGGGAAGTCACTTAACCATGTTTGGCCCAGTTTCCTTATCTGTAAAATGATCTAGAGCAAAAAGTGGCAAACCAGTATCTCTAGTATGTTTGCAAACAAACATACAAACAGAAATCCAAATGGAGTCACAAAGGGTTGGACAAAACTGAAAAATAGCTGAATGACACAAAATCAAGCCCATATATGATTGTGGATATGGCATTCGAGTCAGAACCCATAAGATATGGGTTCAAATTCTGGTACAGACACTTGTTGTGGGACTCTAGGCAGGTCGCTTAATTTGCTTTATGCTTCAGTTCCCTAGTCTGTAAAAAAGAAGTTATACCCAATGGACTCTATAGTCCCTTCTATCTCTCCCTGTGTAGTGCTTGGATTCATTGGTTGGTACCTCTAAGGAGGATAAATTATATTTTAAAAATTATTATTAAGAGGAAGAAGTATATAACTTTTAATCATAGAAATAGGGACTGGATAAGAGACTTCATTCATTTATGGAACTTTAAGGTAAGGAAATTGCCTTTGTCAATGAAGACAAATGCCTTATCCACATCTTATAGCCCTAGGGTGTTGCCTAGGACACTAATAGGATACAGCCAATACGTTTCAAAAATGGCATATGAACCCAGACGTTCCGGAATTAATGTAGCAGTATGCTGGTAAATGTTTAACAACCAGCTCTCCTCCCTGCCCCAAATTAATTATAACATATTTTTAAGTTTAATTATTACTGATGTTGTTCATCATGATCTTAAGTCAAGACAATAAAAAAACCAAACAAGCCTCAAACCCTGTTTCATAGCACTTGCTTACATGAGAGATGTAAATACTCATTCCAAAAATTTTAGAATCAGTTCACAAGCCATTAAGAGCTGACTCCAAGCACCTCTATATATTGAATCCTCTTCTCCAACTGCTCTGCATTTTGACTCCTTAAAGAATACAAACGTGAAAGAGAAGATAAAATAGTGACTGAAGAGAAATCATTTGGCATCTCATGCGTACCATTGTTGTCACTGAGATGTCAAGGGGAGAAAGGCCCCAAGCGATGTGGTGTACCTCCTGCCTCCCCTTCTCAGATGAATTGTGAATATGTCAGATCAAAGTGACACAGAATGAGCAGGCATGGATATATTATGATCTGTACCCCAGAAGGGAGGGCCAACTTTGGAAGATCACAGATCCATTTAATTAAGTATTTGAGATCCTGTTATCCAGGGATGAGTATGGAATGTAGGGTCAGAAGATTCTCCCTTTTGTTGGGTTGGAGAATGTTTATTCATTAACTCTATCCCTTTGAGCATTAAATAATCATTCTTTTCTAATGAGAAAGTCTTATTCTAATAAGCACTTGATTTATCATTATTATTACTATTTTCAAAATATACACAAAGTACTAGTTAGAAGGCACTTAGCAGCTGTGGGAATACATGCAGAAGTAACACTGAATTCCAAGAGGCAGGTGTGAGAAGGGAGATGATTCCACATATGGAATTTACAGAATCATGAATCTGAGAGATGAAATGTTGTGTGTGGGGAACATCAAGTATCTTGGAACATTATGGTAACAAAAAGAGGGATAATGAGGAGTAAGTGCGCAAAGATAGGCTAGAACCAAATGCTAAAGGGCTGTAAATGTGAAATTGTTGTTCAGCCATTTCCATTTGTATCTGACTCTTTGTGATACCATTTGGGGTTTTCTTTGCAAAGATATTGGAGCAGTTTGAAGTTTCCTTCTCCAGCTCATTTTACAGATGAGGAAACTGAGGCAAACAGGGTTAAATGACTTGGCCAGGGTCACACAGCTAGTAATTGTCTGTGGCCAGGTTTGAACTCATGAAGATGAATCTTCCTTGTTCCAAGCCCAAGCTCTATCTATTGCACACCTAGCTGCCCAAATCTGAAATAAAAGTATTCACATTTGATCCTGAATAAATTAGGAAGCCACTGGGGTGTATTGAGTAGGGGAGATAGAAGGTCATTATACTTCAGGAATATCAACCTGGAAGGATGATTGTACAGTGAATGGAATTTCAGTATTGAAAATGGGAGGAAGACTAGGCCATGAAATGTGCCCATGTGCCCATAGGGGCAGGGATGGAGAATGAGGCTATTTTAAGCTTGTTTCCTACATTAGGAGCTATTCAAAGTCCTCTAAGTCATTTTTCATCAATATCCTTTTCTGTCCATAATGGGAAATGTGTACTCAGCACCAACATTTGAAAACAGGCCTTCCTCAACTCCTGTACCTGACTTCCTGGAATGAGTCCATTTATCAAAGCCATTGCCCGGTAAACACAATCTTATTCTCTCCCTGTAGGAGTCCCTCCGTTGCTTGTTTGGAGTGGCCTCCGCATTAATCATGTGTACAATCTCTTACAAAGGCAAAAGATTTTTTCTAGGCCTCTCCTTTAAATCACAGTGATAGAAGGGTTACTATTACTGCCTTTTGCAATAGAGCCAAATTTTATGGATTGAGAAAAAAGCATCTCTTTTTAAAATGAAAATAGCATAGTGTTAACATTTATTGATTATTATAGATTAACCTTTTTAGGACCCCTTTAATACTTCTTATCTTGAGCTCTGTGGGTGGAGGGAATACGTTAATATTATCGTCAATTCAAGTGCAGAACCACAGATTATCATAGGCTCGAAGATTTGGAGTTGGAAGGGATACAAATGGTCATCTGTCCAAACTGCTTCATTTTATAGATGAGGAAATTGAGACACAGAGGTGTGGAATTGTCTCCCCAGAGACCCCCTGGCCACCAAAATTTAGAACCATGATTCAATCATAGGCCTTTCCACATTCCAAGTCCACTGATTTTTTTTTTTTCAGTTCACTAATGAAACAGTATTGAATCACAAGAATAGAGGTAAAAGGGGACCTCAAAGTCCATCTAGTCCAACATCTTCATTTTTCATATTAGGAAACAAAGGCCTAGAGTGCTTAAGACACTTGTACAATGTTACAGGAGAAATAATCATCAGGAAAAGAAAAAAAAATAGACAAGGGGAAAAGGATCATAGATTTAGAGCTGGACGGTACTGTAGTCAAAACTCCATATTTAACATAGGTCTAGAGGGGTTGAAAAATTGATGAGAATACATAGCCAGCAAGAAAGAGATCTAGGCTCTGAAATCAGGTCCTGGAATTTCAGACCCAGTACTTAATTGAAAAAGTATATCAATCTAAAATCTTGAACCCCCTCTCCATAGTCAAGTAGGGCAAAGGACTGGGTACTCCTACGCTCTAGTGTCTTTGTCTGTCTCTGTCTCTGTCTCTCTCTCTCTCTCTCTCTCTCTCTCTCTCCCTCCATTGTTCTCTCCAGGGGAATAAAGACTTCTTTATTCATCTTTGGAACTTCCAACCACCTTGGTCCAGCAAAGTCGCAGTTTATTAATTTTTAGGGTACTCTGTAAAACCAACCCCTTTTAATTGACTCTTCCAGATTGAGTGTAACTTGAGACAAGCTGTTTTATACAGCTAATTTTTATGTTAATGTGCCCATTATGGCTGTTCTCCGTTGATTTAAATGCTTTATTGAATTATTTTATTGTGCAGTGCTCCAGAGCTTCCCCCCTCCCAAAGTAAAGGGCATGATTTACAATTTTGAATAAATAAAATTATCAGGCTTAATGCAACCATCCATCCATTTTTTAAAATATCTTCTCACTGCCTTCCATTCGGTCTTAGCCTGGTTCTCTTTGAGGCGTGGTAGTAAGCACTTCCTGCTTGTAGAGGGCAGAGAGAATATTAACATTTAGATAAGACTCAATCCCCATTATCTCATATTTTCATGGTTGCAAAGCACCATATATTATTAGCAAAATTAAATATCATCCCAACCCTGGGAGAAACACACTGTGAGTATTATTAGGATTTTATAGATGAGAAAACTAAGACTTTGAGAGACTGAGTGACTTTCTCAGGATACCAGCGTGAAGAAGTATCTGAAGGCAGTCTGGAGCCAATGACTCCTGACTCTAAGTACAGAAGGTATCAACTAATTTACATTGCCTTTCAAAACTCCATCATGGATAGCTACAATACACATAGTTACAGGACAAATGCATTAGAATTTTACAAGTTAATTTACCACGTAAGAACCTGAAGGACAGAAGGGGGAGTCAGCATCAGCTGAGTCCAGAGATGTCTGCTTATGTATGTGTTCATGTTTTCCTTCCTCACTGCTATCTTTTCGTTGTTGGTGTGTTCAGTTTCCATTGTGTCTGGCTTTCTGTGACCCCATTTCAAGTTTTCTTGGAAAAGATACTGGAGTGGTTTGCCATTGCCTTCTCCAGCTCATTTTATAGATGAGGAAACTGAGGCAAACAGGGTTAAATGATTTCCTTAGGGTGACACAGGTAGTAAGTGAGGCTGAGTTTGAACTCATATCTTCCTGAGGCCACTTGTTTGCCTCATCCCTTAGAATCCCTGATTTCCTTCAAGATGAAGCTCAAGTACCACATTTTGCACAGGTCATTTCCTGGATATCCCCCAATTGCTAGTGCCCTCCCTCCATGGTTATTTCTAATCTATTTAGTATATGCCCTAGCCATACCCCTGCTGGTTCTCCAGCTAGCATATAAGCAGCTCTTTGAGGGAGATATTGTTTCTCTATTGGCTTTCTAGCCTCAGCACCATACCTGTCTCTGACATAGCCCGACTTTGATAAATTCTTTAAATTGACTGAGTAAGTAGGGGAGAAGAGGTGATATTTAAGATGTTTTTTTTTTTTTGAAAAAGGAAGGAATATAGTTGGTAAAGTGAGGGAGTATTAAGTGAAATTATATCAGTGCCATTACAGTCAATCCATACTAACTTTGTGCCCCATTGAAAATTCAGGGTTTTTTTTTATTTTGTTTTGTTTTAAATTTACAAGTCAACATGCTTTCTGATGACACTTTAGTAAGGCATTAACATGGACCAAAAGCCCTGATCATCACACAATGGCTGCCCTTATACCTCATCCCAAAACTGTAGGAGTCATGGGGAGAACTGTGGCTGCTGTTTGCTGTTACTTTCAGGTCTCTGTTGGGAGGCCCATGATGTGAAGCCAGGATAGGTATGGCTTCAAAGTGAGTTTAAATGCTGGGAATTTCCACCATCCATTGTGGGGTCAGTGATAAGATTTGAGGTTATTTGTTTATCCTATTTTTAAAAATTAAGGACTAGAAAATGAAAGGTAATATACTACATTCAGAGTGACAGTATTTGTGTAGAATTCTGGTTCTATAATTTACAAGCTATGTGATCTGGGATAAATGGATTAGGCTCTCTGGGCCTCAGTTTTATCAGCTTCGAAATAAGAGAATTGGATTAAATGACATCTAAATGTCCAATTTTTGAAGAGGTAGAAATCAGATTTTTTTCTGATATTAACATAATATTAAGGAATGGGACATATAGAATAAGGAGAAAGAGCCACCAAAAAGTATTTCTTTCTTATGTTTTACCTGGGATCCTGGAACCAGTGTTATGAATGGTAAATTTTAGAGTCATGGGTACTATATTTAAAGAAAAGATATTGAGTTTGGTTCTAGACATATCAAGTTTGAGAGAAGTCAAGTCTAGTGTCTAATGGGCAGATATAAAAGATTTTGTGGGAAACAAGATGATAAAACCTAGTATGATCATCCATTAGCAAAATGATGGATGAAACCACGTGGACAAGCTACTTGCTGGGCAGTATTAGATACAGATGAATAGAGGTGTGATGGCAGAAGCTTAGGGAATTTTTTGTAGGGTATAAGGAGCAAGGGAACCAGAGACACGAGAGTCAGAGAGATATGAGATAACTAGGGTGGTAGCCTCCCACCAAAGGCAAGAAGGAGAATATTTTAGGAATAGCAGGGAAGCCCCGGTGAATATAAACAAATGGGATAAAAAGGGCAATGTGGAAAAACAAAAAGTCACCAGTGACTTTCAAGAAAATGATGTCAGGATATTGGTAGGAGAAAAGTGAGACTACATATGGAGAAGAAGGCGTTGAGGAAAGGAAACGAAAGCCAAAGTTGCTGATTAAAAGTCAAGAAATTTGGCATTAAAAGTAAGGAGAAAAACAAAGTGGTGGCTACTGGTTAGATAGGCTAAGGGAGAAACATTCTCTAAGTTTCTCTTCTCCCATAAATGTTAGTATTTCCCAAATTTTTGGCTTAGCTCTTCACTCCACTCTTTCCCATTTTTATAGTTTCAATTATCACCTCTATGAAAATAATCCCCCAATCTACATTTCTTCTCCCAATTTCTACCCAGCCCTCCAATCCCATCTCCAACCTTCCATCTGGATGTCCCTCTGGCTCCTCCAATTAAGTGAGTCTAAAAATCTGAGCTCATTTCCTTCTGAAATCTCTCTATTCGCCCCACTAATTGCTGGATTCTAACCTTGTAGTCATATTTGAGTTTTCCCTTTGCCTTTTCCTCACTGCACTCACCTAATCCTCTCCCAGCTTCCATTACATCTATCTCCATAACACTTCAGGCATCTGGATCTTTGTCTCCATTCTAACTGTAGAGGACATTTGTTAGATACCATTTGTATTAAGGAGCTTCTGAGGTTCCATCCAATTTTGTGATTCTGTTATTCTGTTACTTTTCAACTTCAAGGCTTTGTTTCTCCTAATCCAAGCCATTAGGAAGGTAAGTGTGTAGGGATACTGGACCTGGAGTCAGGAAGACAAGTCCCACGTCAGGCACTTATAAGCTAGGTTGTCTTGGCCAAGTCACTTATTCTCCACCTCTGTCAGTTTTCTCATTCGTAAAGTGAGATGATAATAGTATATATTGTATAGGGTTGTTGAGAGGATTGAACGAGAGAGCATATCTAAAATGCTAAGCAAGCCTTAGACCGCTAAAGAAATGCCAGTTGTTTTTGAGGACTTGGTTATTATTATTCATTTTACAAGCATTAAGAAATCCTAAGATGGGGGGGGGGTGGAGCCAAGATGGCGGCTGGGAAGCAGTTACTGGCGTGAGCTCCCCACCAAGTCCCTCCAAAAACCTATAAAACAATGGCTCTGAACCAATTTTAGAGCTGCAGAACCCACAAAGTAGCAGAGGGAAGCAGGGCTCCACCGCAGGACAGCCTGGATGGTCCCTGGGTAAGGTCAGTCCCACACGGACCTCCCAGCCCCCAGCCGACGGGAGCGGAACGGCGCGAACAGACCAGACATGGACCTACCAGACCAGGAGACGAGCAGAAAGTTCGCTGGCATCCCGAAATATCGAGCTGTGGCATGTACCAGACCTCTCAACCCACAAAGAGCAAAGACAGCAGAGAAGGTTAGTGGGAAAAGCTGTGTGACTGAGTTTGCGGTTCCGGCCATTTGCCCCTGGGGCAGCAGAGGTGGGG
>CM053624.1:20374914-20414726 GCA_028646595.1 Phalanger gymnotis
ACGCCATCTTGGAGTGGGGGGGGGGAGGAAATGGGGAGAAAATTTGTAATTCGAACGCCTGTGAAAATCAATGCTGAAAACCAAACATGTCAAAAATAAATTAAAAATAAATAAATAAATAAAATGAGGAAAAAAAAAACAAAAACAAACAAACAAAAAAAAAGAAATCCTAAGATCATAAATAGAGAGCTAAAAGGTACTATATAGGTTACCATTTTATTTCCTCTCCAGTCTAGCACCCATATGTTGTTGTTATTTTGTTGCTGTCGTGGTTTCCTACATAAATATGCTTTCAAATATACCACTACAGCAGAAGTATGTCACAAAAACCCAGAGAAAAGACAATCCAGGATGAGTCAATAATTGAGGCAACATCATTAGATTTAAGAATGAAGAATCATTGGCTTAGTCTTAGTCTACATCACTTTCATTCATATAGTCTACATTCCCACAAACTAGACAATACTGCCTTTTGCATATGCGTGGCTTTATTCCCCTATACTGAACTCTATCTTCTCTTTTTAGATGCTGAAACTATTTTGTCATTGTGTTTTATGCTTTATTCTTGAAGAGGACCATGGCATCAGGGAAATGACGACATGACTTACAGTTGACTTTGGTTTGACTGAGGGAGGGCTGTGCAAGGTCACCAGCCTCACTTTCTCCTCCAGAGTCATCTGAATCCAGTGGCCTGATATTCACCAGGATGACTGGAGAAGGGCCCAGATGCTGTAGGAGACCCTGGCCCATTCAGGCTGAAACTATTAATTATGTCACAACTCACATGGTAACTCTTTCCATGAAATCTTTCTTGATACCCTCTCCAGGCCACAATCCTAGTTGGTAAAAACAAATCTCAATTTCTTCAAACTTCTCAAAGTATTCTTTTTGGATCTCTCCTCCATACTTATCTTGCTTTCTCTTCTATTACTGTTCTCTGTGTCTTATTCTTCCTCTCTACTAGATTGTAAGCTCCTTGGGAGCCTAAGAGGATAAACAAGCCAATTTTTCCCCAGAATGCTGAAATACTTAGGATGCCATGAGATCAGTCATAGAGAGGTGAATATACTTCCATCCCTGGGTTATCATTTAGAAGAAGTTTTCAATGTTCACTAATCTTGCAAGGCTTCTCAACAGTTAAATACCATACAGTGGTAGGCAAAAGGATGATGGGTCATGAGCAAGATCTAATGTACTGTTCTGTCTAGGACTCCTTAATAGAGAGGAGTGGCACATTGAGTACTATTTGGTGAACAGGATAGGCATATCCTAAATCCCTCATTGAAAAGCAAAATTTAGAGCCAATCAAGTGGAAAAAAGAAACTATTTCTGAAATATTTAATTTTTTCCAAAAATCATGGAAGCATAAAATTTTAGAGCTGGAAGGAAACTAAGCCATGAACACAATAATAACAGTAATAATCCTTAGTATAATATACTTAACATAAACAAAACACCCACAAATCAATATGCATATAAATTTAAATATAATTTACTCATTAATTATTGCAATAATCATGTAGCTTGTGTACAAATAGACTAAAAGGCAACTTATTACCACTTTAGATAGCCTGTCCCATTGGAAGAGAGCCTTATACTCTACTTGTATCTGTCCTCTTTGTCTTAAAAGAACAAGCCTAATCTCTCTTCAATTGGACATTTTTAACTATTTGAAAATATAATCTAATTGCTTGAAAATATAATGTCATCCCCCAACCTCAAATCTTGTATTCTGTAGGTAAACTTGTGCCAGTTTTTATTTCTAGTCTTTGAATGGCCTAAACCAAGGCCTTCTTCATCGTACTGGATTTCCCCTGGATGCAACAAAGTTAACAGAGTTCTTTCAATACCGCTGCCTAGAACTAAGAAAAATATGCCATGGTGGTCTGCACAGGGTAAAGCCTTTAGTAGAGCCTTTCTCCTGGAGTCATCAAGACTAGAATTCAAATCCATCCTTAAATACTTACTAGCTGTATGACCCTGGGCAAGCTACTTAACCACTGCCTACCTCAGTTTCCATAACTAAAATGAGAGAATTGTTGAGCTTTAAGTGGAGCAGAAGATAGTGTGCTGGGCCTAGAACCAGGAAGATTTATCTTTCTGAGTTTAAATAAGGTATTAGACCCTTACAAGATGTATGACCTTGGACAAGTCATTTCATACTGCCTCTGTTTCCTCATCTGTAAAAAAGAGCTGGAAAAGAGAATGACAAGGAACTCCAGTATCTTTGCAAAGAAATCCCAAAATGACATCACAAAGAGTCAGATATGATTGTAACAACTGGACTACAACAACATCCTTTCCATTTCCTAATATATATTCTTTGAGTATAGAAGGAGTATCACCTCTGGAAATTGTCTCTCCTCATGCAGGCCGTGATCATATTAGCATTTTTGGTGCTATCATAATGTTGATTAGTATTGAACTTTCATGCCAATGAAAGAAAAATATTATTAGAATTTATAGCTAATTTCACTTTAAGAATTAAAGTAAATTATAAGGAAATCTACACCATGCACCTTGACCATTTCCCATACTCCAAAGGCTAGAGTATTCAAGTGCATTTGAAATCTTAAAGGTTTTGTTTCTACAAGATAGAGATTTTAAAGTGTTACAAAAATTTAAAGTTCTTTTCTTGGGTGGCTATGAAACATTCACTGTTACCCTAAAGTACAAAACCATCTTGTTAATATCCATCCCAGGGTCAGGCATAGCATGAATAATTGAAACCCATCGACGAATCAAAACTATTTTGGTCATTAAGTTCAACCTTCTTCCTCATTAAATGTTTTACTAGAGCTGCTGATAGGCAGTATACTTGACTGATTCGACTTTCATTTCCAGCCCCTGCCTCTGTCTGGTAGGCATTTTTCAAGTAATAAAATCATCAAAAAGGGGAGGGGCAGGAGAAGAAAGGTGTCTGAATAAAACAAAAAACTGGATAATCAGCCTTCGAATAAGTGAGCATGAACATAAGGGCCATCCTGCTTTGGAGTGGAGAGAAGGGCAGAGAGAGGGAACCATATTTTACAATATTCTTCTAAAATATTTCCTATATATTAACTTCTTAAACTTAAACGTGCCCTGATCCTTTCTTTTATCAACACCCAATGATGAAATTGTAAGGTTGCATGTACCAGCAGTTTGCTAAACTGAACGGATTTTGTGGGTTGTTTTGTTAACAAATTTGTATGGCTGTTTCTGCTGTCTCCAAACAAATCCTTTCCATTAAAAGCAAACACAAAAACATGTTGACCAAGCAAATGCTAGGGAAAAAATATTCCCCATCAATTTATTACCAGTTAAGATGTAAGCTTTTAAAGAAAGAGGCTGACTGTGGGAGTTCCTGGGAGATATGATTTGAAGAATGATTTATCTTCATCTTGCCCTGAGAAGACTCGGGGGTCCTAGCTTCAGTGGTGCTGGTTGGGAATAGAAAAGTGAATGCTCAGGCAGCCAGAGGACCAAGGAAGAGGGGGATGGCACCAGAGGAGGCTTAAGCATCTGTCTGCAGAAAAGGAAAGTGAAGCTGGAGAAGAGAGTGCTAAGGTGGCTGGTATCTTCATCTGCCTCAGCAGAAAGGTTAACTTTGACCAGAGCATTGGGAACATCCTATCATTGGTAGACTTTCTTCTGATTGAGAATCCAGGCATTCAATAAAACATCTTCATCTTCATTTCAGCCTGAGAAGCCAGATCCAGTTTTCTGAAAAGAATATCTTACTATGAGCCAGACATTCTGCTAAGTGTTTTATATTTATTATCTCCTTTGATTTGCACAACATCCCTGGGAGGTGCCATTACTAGTCCCATTTTACAGATGAGGAATCTAAGGCAAACCAAGTGGTACTGTGACTTGCCCAGAGTCACACAGCTAGCAAGTCTCTGAGGCTGAATATGAACACAGGCATTTCTAACTACAGCCCCAGTCCTCTATCTCCTTCATCATGTAGTTGCAATTGAGAGCTTT
Organism: Phalanger gymnotis; assembly: GCA_028646595.1. Taxonomy (NCBI): domain Eukaryota; kingdom Metazoa; phylum Chordata; class Mammalia; order Diprotodontia; family Phalangeridae; genus Phalanger; species Phalanger gymnotis. The sequence continues at coordinate 20,378,884 of CM053624.1, forward strand.
CAGCTCCTTAAAGTCGGTTATCTGTTGTGTTAAGTAGGACTTTTAAAAGTTTGCTCACAATGTATCTTATGTATGTGTGTGTATGTGTATATGTATGTATATGACATATTCTAAATTCATTTGATTCATGTAAGTCCTTAATTGCAAACGGGTAGCTGGAACAGTGAAGAACATTGATTTGGGTATACAGACACAGAAAGACTCTAGTTTGAACCCTGGTCCAAAAGTGCCAGGCTTCTTCTCGACTAGGGGCAGAGTAAAACTGAGAATGAATCATAGAATCATAATCTGAAAATTGGTAAAGCCCTCACAGGCCATTTCAGTCAACCCTCTCATTTTGTAGGTAAGGAAACTGAGGACAGAGATTTGAAGTGACTTGTCCAAGGCCACACAGGATATGACATGGGTAAGATCTGAACTCAGTTCCTCTGACTTCAAAGTGAGTGTTTTTTTTTCTCATTGTACCTCATTTTGGGGTTTTGATTTTAAGCATTTTGGCTAAAAGACAGAACTACATTGTATTTCAAGATTTCCTCTTGCCCCTCAGGCTAAAACAAATCAGATTTCTCTTTCACTATCTAGAATAAGGCTGTGATATCTTGTAATGTGGTCTTACTCACTCATCTTCCCCTACCTCCCTGATGCATGCACAGATGGAGATTTCTACAGAGATACAGTTAAGGGCAGTCACTACATAGTAGTAGGAAGTGCTGGGTGGGAGATGAAATGCTGCCATATCCACATTCCAAAGGTAGAGACTAGAAGAGAGAAAAATTCTTCCTTTTTAGTTTCACCTTCCACCTCATACCAGAAAAGCACAAATATCAGGAAAATATAAGCTACTCCTTTTACAGAATCCTAGACTTAGAGCTATAAGGGGCATTAAACATAATCTGGTTAAATTCTTTCATTACATAGTGGAGTAAACTGAGGCCTGAGGTCACAGTGGATATAAGTAGCCACTTATAGGATTGGAACATGGACCCTTTATTCTTAGGCCCAATGCTCTTTTGCTAGAAGCCTCCTAAATGAGACACCAAAAGGCAAACAAAACATGGCCAATAAACGGACCTGGAAGAGTTCCCTCACTGAAGCTTGGGCTGGACACTTGCTGGATTGTGACGCTAGCAACATTTTTCGAGGATAACAACAGAAGCGATGCATACTGAGTGATGCTTGATTGATATGCAGGGAGGTGACAGAAAGGAAAGACTGACTCATACAGAAGAGATGGGAGAAGCAGTCACCTTTCCAAATGTCAATCCCTCAATTAACAGGGAAAGCTAGAAGTATAGCTTTGTTTCCCAGAGATCTCTCAGTAGTTCCAAGCCAGAACTATGTGGGCACAACAAAATACTTAGATAAAATTAAGGTTTCATAAGAATCAGAAAACTTGAAAGCTCAGAGACAGGTAGGGTTGGGAAGCAACACTAAACCTCTAAACCCAAGAAATAGTAGAAGTACAATATTTGAGTTACAACTTTCCCCGACTTAACAACTTCCCTATTACATGTTAGGGAAGACCATACTCTGTAAAGTTTGGAAGAAGAAGAAACCAATCATTTTGTGAGCAATAAGGCTGTAGAAAGGAGAGAAAGCATCATTTCTTTAAATGATGAGGGTAGCCAAGTTCTAGGAGAAAAGTGGGATTTCAAATGTAATTCAGAAGAAATTTACTCTAGGGAACAAGAGAGATGAATTAAAAGTGAGAGCAAGAGCAAGACTGAGACAAAAAAAGACAGAGAGGAAAACAAAACAAAAGAAAAAAAGATTTCAACTGAAAAAAGAAATTACTAGAATATTTTAACATATATTGACAATTTCTGAAAAGAATCTATAGATATATGTGTCTATATATACACATACACACATACACATAGAAAACTCAATTAAAAAAAAAAGAAAGAAAAATTGGGGTAGAAGTTGACTTTTCTCCTGTCTCCAGACTATGGATTTCTTTTTTGAAAAGAATCAAGGCCACACTCATGAGAGGGCTCCCAAGGATCACCCCAATAAGATGAATGATTTCCTTTTCTTTTCTACATGTTCTATTTCTAGCAATAATCCTCCCCCATGATGGCCAGCTGTGCAGAGAATGTGTGTGCTACTTTAGGCAAAAGTGTACATGCATTAGCTGAGGCACCAGACTAGGCCCATAGTCTGGTCAGGCACCATACTAACCCCTCCATATATTTGTCATATTAGGAAGCAGCCCTGTGTATCCTGAGAAATGAGTCTCATTAAGAAGAGAGGCCCTTATTGCCAAAGCTCAGTTGCCCATTGCCAACAGCTGAAAAATCATTCCTACTATAACCATACTATAAAATATTTGGCCTGGAGTGTGTAAAGCTGAGAATGGATCCATTCATTAAGGGAAAAAAGTGAAACTATCTCAGAAAATTTCTGAAGTATTCCTTTGTTCCTTAGATTACATTAATGGGCACATAAATTAAGGTGGTAAAAGAAAAAAAAAGAAAATTCCTTGTACTTACTCTCCAACTCAAAATATTCATTGTAACAACTTTTGTGGTAGCAAAAAGCCAGAAATGAAACGAGTGCCCAAGGACTGGAGAATGGATGAATAATCAGTGGTATATGAATATATTAGAATATTATTTTGCCCTAGGGATTCAACAAACATCAGGACTTTAGAGAAAAGTGAAAGTACTTCTACAATTGAAAACTCAAGTAAGCACAACCAGTATATGTGACCATGATAACATATAGAAAAGCAACACTAAAATGCTAATGAAAGCTCTCTTGTTGCCATGCTCCATCTTAGCCATAGGAAATACGTAAGGAATTAGACCTCTCTCCTTTCCTTAAAATGGTGGGGAACTATGGATATGGAATTCTCCACATACTGTCAGATGTACTTGGTATATGGCTGGGTTTTGCTCAACAGTTTTTTGTTACATGGGAATGATAGTTGAGCAGCAGGTCATGTTCAGAGATGATTAAGGCATTAAAAACAATGGTATTAATTCAATTTTAATAAAAATTAAATGTGTCTTCTATTATAAACGTGCCTGCTGATTTGCTGCTCATAGACTAAAAATTATCTGTGCCACTTGCCAGGACACAGGCAGCCTGCTGCACCCAAGGCAATGGAAGATAGCATTTGCCAATCAATACCCTCCTTTTCTTTATCTCCTGCATCATTTTCTCTCTCCCTCCTTCTTCCCTTTCTCTATCTCTGTCTATCTCTCTGTTTCTCTCTCTCTCTCTTTCTCTTCCCACCCCACCCCCCTTAGATTTACCAGTTGTACTCAGGCATAAAGATACTACACTTTCTTAATACTTCCAATAGCATATCATATCCAATCCTTTTTAGCAACAGTAGACAACATGAACACAAAACAATTATTTTGGCTCCTAGGTCCTTTAATTACAAATCCAGTATCTTGCTATATGGAACAAATCTGAGCTTCAGGGTACAATGACTAGACAGTATGACAAGAAAGCATAGGCTGTTAATGTAGGTTCAGGAGACTTGGGGCCAAATATTTCCTACCGCAGTAGCCATGTGATTCTGAGAATCTCAATTTCCCAAACTGTAAAATAAGAAAAATATCACTTGTAGTACCTGCCTAACTCACATTATGGGGCTCAAAGAGGATAATATGTGAAAAGTACTTTGTAAACTTTAAACCAGTATAAAAGGTCGCTTACTATTATGAGCTTCAGGGCAAACAAAAGATAATTAGTGAGTAGGAAGGACAAGTAAACAGTTTACCTTCAGTGAATATATTTTGAGGTTTCTTAGTTTATATTATAACAACATGAGAGGCAGTATGGAACAGAATTCTATCACCAAATTCTGGAAAACCTCTGTTTAAGACCTAGGCCTGAAATATACAGGCTGTGTAACCCAGGACCAACCATTATGTGTTATAATCCCTCAGGAAAGTCTTTAAAGAAATAATGTATAGACCAATTATTGACTTGTGTCCGCTGGAGGGACCATCCAAATAGGAAGTTCTCCACACCTATAAAATCTCAGGTCTGGATACACACATTCAAATAGTTTTTTTTAAGGTTATAGAGTATCTATACATTTCATCTTCCCATTCATTTAAATCCTTTAAAAGACAAGATTTTACAATATCCTTATGAATTCTGGGTAGAACTTGTGAAAAAAAATTTTGTTTTCAGGAAAGCATGAGAAAATAGAAATTATTTATACCTCTAAGTAATTATTCAATATATTATGGTTGAAGGACTACACCTTGACATCCATTCATGAAGGTGATAAAATAAGAAATGTAAATTATTAGAGAAATCATGAAGTAAATCAGAAGGCTGTTCAACTTTGAAAATATCACATCTTAAATTATGAGTCCTTGGATGTGGGTGTCCTTTAGAAAAGCCCTGGCATCAGAAGGCCATGTTAGTTAACTAAGTAACCTTGGGTAAGTCACTTCACCTCTGCGAATCTCAGATATTTCTCCATGAAGATGACTAAGTATTTTTTTTTCTAATTTATAAGGTCACAGAGTTGTTGAAAGGCATATGAGGAAATATTAATAAGGAAACAGATATGAAAGTGCGTCACAGCTGAACAGAGCTATAGAAAGGCCAAGCTGGATTGTTGCCACCATCACTGTTGTCACTATCAATATCACTTAAGTATGACAGGCAGGAGTTCTCATGACTAAGGGTGAAATGACTTCAGCTAGACTGAATAGAAACGCATAAAAAATACAATTTTTTTTTTCCTTGAATTGACTCATTAAAGTAGAATCAACTGAATTGACTGGTTATTTCAGATTTTATTGATCAGTCAATAAGCATATATTAAATCGTAACTAAGTGACATGAATTATAATAGGGAAAACAAAGACAAGACAAGAGACAGAAAGAGAGAGAGAGGAAAGGAAGAAGAGAGGGGGAGAGAGATAACAGAGGTAGAGAGGGAAATATTTATTAAGCACCTACAATATTTCAAGCACCGTGCTAAGCATTTTTACAAATATGATCTCATGTAATCCAACCACTCTGTGAAGTAGATGCAATTATTAACTCCATTTATAGTTGAGAAAACCAAGGCAGACAGAACTTAAGTGACTCATCTGAGTCCAGAGTTTGAACTCAGGTCTTCTGTCTCTAAGAACAGCAATCTATCACCTAGATGCCTAGTAAACAAAAAGGAGAGGAGAGAAGAGGAGAGGAAAAAGAGAAATGGAACAGAATAGAATATCCCCTGCTCTCAAAGAGTTTATATGGAGAAGGACAGAGACTATGAGAGCAATCAAATGTATCACTGAAGGCTTTCATTTACATGATAACATCACTCATGCTCAGCAATACTCTGAAAACAAGTATGTACATGTCATTGAAGAGATATATGGGATATGAGGAATTTGGAGAAACAAGGAAAGACTATTGGAATTAATGCTGAGTAAAACAAGAAGAACCAGATGAATCATGCACAAGATGTCTACAAAAAAAGGAAAAAAGCCCACAAAGTCTGTTAAACTCATATTAAACTTAATGGCCAAGATTGATTTCAGAGGTCTTGGAATGCAATACAATTCCATCCTCCCATTAGACCAGCGTGGTGCTATGGATGTTTAATGAAACACATATTGTCGGATAAGAGTTGCTATTTCAGGGAATTCTGCTTAGCTGTTATTGTTTGTAAGAAAGGATGGTTTGAGGGAGAGGTGATAGACATTAGAAGTGTCTGTTCTCTAAACAACAACTAAAACAAAGCTTTAATAAAATTTTAAAAATGCTAATAGCAAAATACATGGAACAGGAAACAACATATTACCATGGATATTATGAAGAATGACTTGCCATTTGCTCCATATTTTCAAAAATAAGTGCCTCCCATGATACCTGTCATTGTACACATATACCTGCTTCGATATTGGTCTTTTTCATGTGCATGTGTTTTTTCCCTTATGTATGCATATTTGTAGAATCAATATTTATATACCCATCTGTGTTTGTTTATCTAGATTATTGTCATAGACTCTATTTCCCTGAAGGAAAGAGATTTCTTGGTTTAACACACTTCTTACTTTGTCTACAATTCTTCATATTAAAAAAGTTCCACTAATAGGGCTGTGCATGGTGTTGATGGATAGAATTATGGCAAATATAGATTAACACAGTGGCATGAATTAGGTCTCATATATTTTGAGCAGGCAGTCCTTCAAATACTGTAGACTCATTTTAGTAGAGATAGAACCAACCCTACGAATCTCAGGGTTGCAAATGTTCTTATAATAACCTTTAATTTCAACCCAAAGCTGAGAATCAGGCTGTAAATTTATCGGCCTCCTAATCTATTGGGAACAATTATTTTAGAAATGATAATGTTGTAAAATAAAGCAAATAAAATGGAATTCTCCACAACATTTAATTAAGGCATCTCATTATAAAGAAATAAGATCAGGAATTCCTATAGCTGTATCTTGGGTTGGATGCCTACTTAGAACATCTGCTCCACTGTTTTGACAGGTGTTTATTAATATGAATGTCTAATCCTATGGCATTGGTGCTAATAGTTTGGCAGTTCCACATTTAAATACTGTAGACATCCTTGATTAAACAAGGAAAACCTTGACTAATTGATTCAAAACCATTTCTTTGCATACATAACAAGAAACAGCCACTGTATACACAACATTTCAACCCATATAATTCAAAATGTTATGGTAGAGCTGAAAAAATATGGTAAGAATATTATTGATAATTGACTAGTGATTTTGTGTATGTATGTCTGTGTGTCTGTCTTTTCCTCTATCTACCTATTCATCTAGCTAGCTAGCTAGCTTAGACAGAGAAATCAACCCCCTATCTTTACTGATGATAGATTATGGGATAATGCAATTTGCCAATATAAAAATTCCTTTTCTAATGAAAAACTGTAAGGCAAATGTTTTCCTCCAATCAATATGACAAACAAAACCTGATACTTGAAATGATAAAGAATACGACCTTACCTAACTCATTTGAGTGATAACAATGGAAAATATTTATATAATAATTTCCCTGACTAGAATTTGATGTGATATATACAGGAGAAGTAATTGTCAGTACAAGGAATTCTCTGTGGCAACAATATTTAAGTTGCTTGAAAAAAAAATCATTCTATGAATAAACATTTTCCACTAGTAAAAATATAGAGAAAATATTTTTTCTGTGATATATTACCATTCCTACCACTTCTTTGAAAGTGTTATATCCTACCTGTGAGAAAAATAGCACATTGAATTCATTATTTTGTAACTTTACTATTTCCTATTGTTTTTGACTTAGTGAGTGGTTTTAAGAGAGTCCAGGATAAAGGATAGGCAGCATGCCATAGCCACATGTGGGCACGAATGGCTTGTTACTGTAAAAAGAAAGTCAATCTCTGTCTCCCATGCACAGAAGGCTGCACTGTCAGAGAACACATATCTCTGTCAGTAATAAAAATAGTAACATCGATGCACATAGGTGGAGGCATACTACATGAGAGGAATGAGTGGTTTCCTAGCTGGCAATGGAATAGTCAATCTCTGTCACATGCAAAAACTGTCTACACCTGGAGATGTGCTCGGTCACCATGGGATTAGACACCTGTTAATATACCCAATCACTCACATGTTAGGAGCCCGCAGATGAAGATGCTTGAGACAGGGGGTAACAGAAGGAGCAAATTTTAAAAATAATGATTTAGCATAGCCATTTAGAATTGGAAGGAGTCTTATAGGTCTTGTTTTTAAACTCCTTTTTTTTCTGAATGACAAACTGAAGATTCGCAGAAGGAAAGAGATTTTCAAACATCACAGAATTTGCCAAGATTAGAACTAGAACCAATCCCTGTTCATCAAATTATAAATTCTGTATCCCCCTTCATTCTTGTTAGTCAATCATCATATCTATCATGCTAACATAAAATGGATATTTTTTTTTCCTTAAACAGAGATCTAGGGAAAAAAAGTCAAAATCACATGGGAGCAAGATATGGTCCATGTTATTTGCTTGTAAGTGTAGTTGTACTGTGGATGCTTTCGGCGACTCTACATATGACCTTTCCTCTTGCTTCTATTCAACTAAATATCAGTTATTTGTTTTCTGCCTGTTCAATCAATCATCCACAGGGCTTTAGTAGGATAGCAACTTTTTTTTTAAACCAAACTCAACCAAAACTGAGAACTTCCATTTAATGCTACGTCTAGAGCAGTGCTGTCAAACTGAAATGGAAATAGTGGCAGCTAAACCAGTCCATGTGATTGACACCTCTGTTCTGGAGTATTGACCACATTACACATCTTTGTCTTAATGTTCATTTTTGTAATATCACAGTGTCCAGTTATAGTGGCATATAATTGCATTCCCTAATGCTAGGGAATCTGATACTAGTGAATTTCTTGACTTTGGGAGTTTGTAACTGCATAGGGTAAAGTTCTATCACATATACATATTAATTCTGGTACGAACAAGGTGATACTGTGAAATTGTAGGACCAACAGAGTTGGGAACCCTCACGTGTTGGAAAAAACAGAATAAATTAAGGCTTCTGTGCTAAACTGTACTACCAACTGGCTGTGAAGAGCTACTGCACTTTTGCTCTGGATGAAATAAGAAGAGATAGTCTTTATTATTTTTAAAGGATTAATAATATGGATTTAAGAATTATCCAAATAAAAACTCTCACAATAATCTTTAAAAAATACAGGCTCTACTACTCCAGAGTGGCTAGAGAAAAGTTAATATTTCCATAAAAAAGGAGAAATAAGATGAATAATTATCAGATTTCATGATAAAATGTTAAAAAAAGTTAGAGAATTACCTTTTAAAAATAGATACTACTTAACCAGTCAGTAATAATGGCTAATAATTGGCAGGAGTCCAATTTAACTGGTACATGTTTCCCCAATATAGAACCTATGAAATGACTGAGATCAAAGAGTGATACCCAAAGGTCCTCCTCATAGACAATATCCACATGAATGCAGCCAACACTGCTTTCAATGATATGTCATGGAAATGCCTAACTCAAGGCCATTTGATTATTTGAATAGGTATTTTATGCAAGTGACACAAATTAGATTTTTGCTATCAAGAAAGAACAAAAGTTTATCTTTAAGAAACTGGATTTATTGAGTATTGAAGATTTCACAAGGACCTGGAAGTATACAACATATAATCTCAAATTTCCAAAATTTAGCTTATATCAAGTATCTACAAATTCTTCATCAAGTAGCCAAAGTTACACTGCGAAAACTCAAATCCTTTATAAACTATAAGCTAATATATTTTTGCACTACAAATAAAAACTCCAAGTATCCTTGAAAACACAAAAAGCAGTGTTGGAATTGGTGTATCATAAAAGACACAATTTCTCATACACGCAACTCCCACAATCATTGAGAGAGGAAAAAAACAAAATAAAACAAAAAACACATAAAATTTAAGAACAGCTTTTAAAATGAACACTCAAACTCCCAACAAATGGAAGAATATATATATATATATGTGTGTGTATATATGTATACATGAATAAATCAAAATCAAGTGTGATGAATAAGAAAAATTACAAATCGTCCCTTTCATCTGGTATTCTCCTAGATTTATGCCAAAGATGTTTGCACAATGATTTATCTAAAGAAGAGGACACTGTATCCTATTACATATTCATTTGCAAAAATAAATAATTTCTCCAAACTTCAAAACAGAAAATTACAGAAGTAGGATAGTGACTTGAACTGATTACATCTCTATCTTGAATAACATTTTATGGATATGATTTGTCTTCCTATTCTCTTCATTTTCCAATATGTGCTTTCCTTCTTTGCCCCTTAGACCATCCACTATATTAAAGGATTTTTAAATGAAAAATGAAATTCTTCAATAAAACTAAACAATGTCCAAAGGATATGTTTGACATATGCCATGTTTTATAATAATAGTCCCCCAATCCTCGAAAAAGACAGTGTAGTGTCATAGCTTTTCTGTGGCAAGTCACAATGCTTTTAATGCCTACATTTATTAAATAAGTATGATAAGAAAACCTGCCTCACGGAGTTGTTATGAATATCTAAAAAATAATATATAGAGAATATTTTGTAATCCTTGAAGCATTATGTAAATGCCAGAGATGGCACAGTGGACAGAATGCAGGGCTTGGAGTCAAGAAGAGTTTGGTAGAAAGGGTCAAATAAACTAACACGAGGGGAGGTGCTTTGTAAATTTTAAAGCACTCTATAAATTCTAATTGTTGTTGTCCATATTTCATTATAGTTTTATAGTATTTAATTTGGTTGTTCTGTTGTTCTTTCCATTTAGATTGTGGTAGTCATTGCCTGTACTGTTTTCCTCATTCTGCTTACTTGACTTTGCATCAGTTCAAATAAATCTTCTAATATTTCTCTGAATTCTTCATAATACATCATTTCTTAGATGACAGTGACATTTCTTTATATCCTTGTACTACAACTTATTTAACCATTCTTCCACTGATAGTCATTTCTCTTGGAACTTCATCAAATAAAATATGAGAAGAATGAACGTGGTTGATGAGTATAATGTTAATGATAACAACATAACAAATACGGTCTTGAACTTTGACCTTACTGGTGTAAGCCGAGCAACTCCTTGATTTGACCACGCCTTTAACTGATGTAGATAAGCACCTTATCTATAACTTAGGATCTTAGAGAGCTGGGTGGGGGAAACTAAAATTTAAAATAACTTACTTATGATCACACAGTTACTTTGTGTGAGAGATTCGGCTTTATACCAGTTGTTCCTGATTGCAAGGTCAGACCTCTATTCATGATATTACATTCACATAGACATTTTAAGCTTTGGAAAAGGGCTTTCCAAATGACGTTTCATTTACACCTATCATCAGCTTCCTTTTCCAAAAGTGGAAATTGGTGTACCTTCAAGTCCATTAAGTGACTTGCTCATGGTCACAAAGCTAGTAAGTACTTGAGGCAAGATTTAAACCTAGGCCTTTTTAAGTCTACCATTAGCACCCTGCCCTATACTACACACTGTTTCTAGTTAGTGTCCATGAAACTTCATAGATTACACAGTAGAACCTTTGAGGATATTTCTGTCTAAATAGTCATTTAATCTATTTTTAGAAAGTATAGAACAGAGATCTTATTTTTCTTATTTGAATTAATAGAGATTCATAAAAACTATGCCCATTTAGGACCTTATAGATCACAAACATAGGTAAGTGATTTGACTCTAGTCACAGCTAGGAATTAGGAACATATTTGACAATTCATTCGCTGAATAAGGAAATATATCATGAGCACTTTATATCCAAATCTGCTAGGCATGGGAGAGAGGGAGAGAAGGGTTAAGCATTTGTATAACACCTACAATTGCGTAGTGCTAAGTGCTTCACAAATCCTCACAATGACCATGGAAGGTAAGTGCTATTATTATCCTCTTTTTGAGTTGAGGAAAGGTGCCTCAAATCTAATCCAAACTCTACCTGTAATTATTCCTTTCTACAGTATACCTGACCATTGGTCACACACACTCTTTGCTCTGATTCTTCAAGTGATACCGCATATGCTAAACTCAGGGGCTTCATTGTCCTTTTTCGTATAGGTCTAATTGTTAGGCAAATGCCTCTAAAATTAATCCTAAAATTGTTTTTTTTTTTTTTTGACAATTATATTGATGGCTTGACGTTCTGCTTTCTGGGTCCAAGCAGATCAAGTCTACTCGCTTTTTATAGGACAACTCCTAAAGACATATGAAGAACACTATATTTTCTCCTATAAATCTTACTTTCTCCAAGTTAAAGATCCCGAAGTCCTTTAACTGATTCCTTTACATCATGCTAACCAATCTACATTTCCATTTAGGTTACCACAGTCTTGTAACTCTATATTTTCTCAGCAATCTATAACAATAGGCAAGTTATTTAAAGCATTCTGGGTTTCTGATTTCTATCGATGAAACAAGAGCTTTGGGTTGGATAGGCTGTACTGTTCCTCCAAGGTCGAAATCAATGATCCTGTGATCCTTCTTATCATATGTACCTATATTTTTCGAACTTGTCACATAGTGTCCTCACAAAAGAGAACTATGAAAATATTAATTTGATGACATTAAAAATAGGAGATGGGGGTCTCAAACAGCTCATCCAACTTTCCTGAATGTCTTTGCTCCCACTCAATCCCTCAGAAAAACTCTTTCAATCACTATGCAGATTCATTACAAAATAGAAGTGAACCCTTTGGACTTCACAGGAACAAATCTACTTATGCTGTGGTTTGTTGTAAGAAGAAGTATTCACATTAAGCAGAAAGTTACAAATTAAAATGTACTATATGACCTCTCCAGAAACAATTCACACTTAAAATTTGCTGCTAAGGTGAGCAGAGAGATGATTAAATCAGATGCAGAACTCTTCTCAAAGACAATGCCTGAGTGATAAAAAATGGATGGAAGATACAGGAAAGAGCATTACTTTCCCAGCAGTCTATCCTTCAAATGCTGGGGTCAGTTTCCTCCTAGGTATTAGTTGAAAAAGAGAGTTATAACTGAAAGAAATTAATAATGATAGAAACATATAGCCCCAGTTCTTTGTTGGTGTGGCTTTTCACATTGACCAATATTTTATTGTCCAGGAGAAGATTGAAAAAGAAATTCAATATTAATACTGATCAAATCATTTACTCCTGTGGGTCTCAGTTTCCTCACTTTTAAGATAAAAATACTGAACTTTAGATATACATCTGTTAATCTGTGAATCTATGATCCCATTCATAACATCTTGCACTGTTGTTCCAACTTTCCATAACCCCATTTGTTTTTGTGTTTTTTAAGCAAAGACACTGGAGTGGTTTGCCATTGTCTTCTCCAGCTCGTTTTACAGATGAGGAAACTGAGGCAAATATCAGGGTTAAGTGACCTTTCTCAAGGTCATATAGCTAATGTCTGAGGGCAGATTTGAACTTAGATGAGTCTTCTTTGTTCTAATCCCGGAGCTCTATCCATTCCATGACCTCACTGCAACATCTTATAGTCCCTAGCAAAACCCAAATTGTATAAAAATGTAAAACATCTTACATTAAATTATTTTTGCATTGCTTAAAATCTGAAATATCTCCACAGCTAGAGAACCCCTGGTCTCCAGTAAGAGAAGGAAATTTCAGGGACATTAACCCTGATTTTTTCTTTTTTTTAGTTTATTTGTTTGGTGTATGTGCTTGTATGTAGGAAGACGGATTTTTGAGGAGCATGACTTTTGACCTATGGTTTTACCACACAAGAAAAACAGTCTTAACAAAATGCTAGAGCTTTTTCAGGAATTGAGAAGAAAAGCAGATTCTCAAATTTCACATAGGAAATATAAGGAAAAGACAAGACTTCAATTTAAGTCTTCCTTCTAGGAAGGTAGGCTCTCAAGCCACTGTATTGGGGTATGATAACAACTATCAAAACAGAGAAGTCACATCAGATGTATGAAGAACTGGGGCCAACTGCCATCTCAGCCCTGTGCTGGCTGTCTGAACGTGGGGAAAGTCACTTAACCTGCTAGTGCTGGAGATGGTCCATTTAGACCTGATAAACACAATAGATGTCAAATTGCTTTGAAAATGGGAGTTCTCTTTACCCAGAGGTGTGATGAAGCAGTCTTGACCTTGCTCATTAGAGTTGATTGTTAAATTTTGACTATGAGCATTTATGCTTTAAAAATTAGCAAATGCTGCAAATCAGGACTTGATTTATTTTTCTATTGATTGTCTGATCTTAAGTGATGTAGAAAATGTTAGTAAAGCAGATTAAACATAAAAGTATGCTGTGTATGTGTTATTTTATCAAAAGAGCATGTTATAAACACTTATGAGCATACTTCTGACTTCACTAATGTAATCACAGGTTTCCTGCCTTTCCCTGATGGTAATAAGAGCAAGAAGAATGGCAATTCCTCACACTTTTATAGGGTTTTGAGGTTTCCCAAGTGTTGTCTTCACAATAGCATAGTGAAGTAGTTGCTAAATGGATTATCACTCCCATTTTTCATATTAGGAGAGTGAATTTCAGACAGGTTAAGTGACTTGCCTAAGATCATTAGACTTTTACAGCTTAAGCTACAATCTCTAATTTACTTCAAAGTTCACTTTATCTGACACTTTCTACATGAGACATGTTCTGATCTAGCCACAGAGATGATAGGTGGATAAATGATGGATGGATTGGTAGAAAATAGATTATATAGATATCTATTTAGAGGTATCTACATGTATCTGTGTTTTAGAGATACAGATATTGAGAGAGACCTCTGTCTATCTATGTATGTCCTTTAGTCTCCCTCTTTGCACCTTGATATGTGTAACAGATACTCATTCTCAACTTTGGATTGATTCTTAAACTTTTCCCACTTGTGCCCTCTTCAGTGCTTCTTAAACTATGCGTCATAAGTAGGAAGGGGTCTGATTGTAAAGAGCTTTACAAACCAAGCAGGATTTCATACTTGATTCTGGAGGCAATAGGGAACAATCAATTGTATTGATGGGGAGAAGGTTACATGATCAGACCTGCACTTTCGGAGATAATTTAAATAGGGAAATAGAGGATGATCTGGAGTGGCTTGTGAGTTGATGCAGTGAGACTATAGATAAGGCTACCACAATAGTCCAGGAATGAGAAGATGGAGGCCTCTATTAGGATGGTGGCAGTGTCAGAAGGTAACTGAGAAGATAATGGCACCTTTGAGAGAAATAAGACATTTTGCAAGAAGGGAAGTTTTGGAGATATCTCAGGTTTAGGTATGCTGACTTTAAAATATCTATATGATATCCAATTCAAGATGCTACTGGGCAGATGGAAATTCAGGAATGGAGATCAGGGGAGAGGTTAGGGATGGATAAATAGATTTGAGAATTATCTGCAGAGGAATGATCATTGAATTTAAGAGCTGATGTAAGATAATGAAGACAGGAAAAAAGAAGATGACCCAGGAAATAGCCTTAGGGGGCACCCATTGTAATAGGATATAAATCGGATAAAAAACTATCAACAGAAATGAATTCTCTAAGAGTTTGAGAAATAATCCAGTTAAAGGGAAATAGATTTCTCTAGTTCATCTATCTTACTCTTCCAGTTCCATGGGTTTTATATCAGTATAATCATCAACCACAATAATGATACATTTTAAATATGCTTATAGGAAACAAGTCAAAATAAATAGTATTATAGGTACCAATATGGTAAAACCAATTTATAAATATTAAATTTAAATTCTATCACAATTCATATATAAATCAGAAGCCTATTCTCAGATTAATGTCCTCATTATCTATGGCAAAGTGTGTGCCTCAACAAAAAATTGGACACTGAAAATTTACATGTTGAGTACCTAAGTCAAAACTTTGGACTGCAAGTTTTATTGTTATTAGCCCATTCGGTTCCACACAACACTGATTTTGTGATCACTGGTTGATTACTAATCCTTATTACTCTTCGTCTTGGAAATTCTCTTTTCCTCCCTATTAGAACAAAACCTTTATCAGCTTTCTCAATTAACCCTCACCTTTGTAATGGCATTTAATCTGGAAAGACATAGATGAACTGATGCAAAGTGAAGTGAGCAGAAGCAGAAGAAAATTATACACTGCAATAGCAATATTGTAAGATGACCAACTATGAATGACAGGTTTTCTCAGCAATACAACAATCCAAGACAGTATCAAAGGACTCATGAGGAAAAATGCAATCCGCCTCCAGAGAAAGAACTGGAGTGTGAATGTAGATTGAAGCATTACTTTTTTGCTTTATTTTTTCTTGTTTTAGGTTTTTTTTTTTTTTTGGTCTGTGTTTTCTTTCTCAGCACAGCTAAGATGGAAATGTTTTGCATGACTGCACATGTATAGTGTATATCAAATTATTTCCCTTCTCAGGGAGATGGGTGGGAGGAAGGGAGAAAGAGAAATTGGAACTCATTTTTTAAATGAATGTTAAAAATTGATTTTATATGTAATTGGAAAAATATAAAAAAGTAAACTCACTTAGAAAAAATGTCATTTAGAGAGTATAAACTCTTAATGAGAATAGCAGCTCTCCTTGAACTAGGAAGCTACAAAGCTCATCAAACTGGCTATTTCTGGGCTTTACAGACCAGACCAGCTATTCACTCACCTGGATGCTGTGCTCTCTAATCAAAGCAGAGCTCCCAGCTATGCACTTCAGGCTGACTATTTAAGCCAGCTCATTGGGACATGCAAGGAGCTAGAAAGTCCCCTCTGCTTTCTTCTTCTCAGGCTACAGGTAGAAGCAGAGAGGAACCTTACTCTGTGATATCTCTACATCTCTAGGTTGTGCTAAGGGCAATAGTGAATAGAGATCCTGACCAATTATGTTAACTGTCTCTCCAACCTATCAGGAAAGATATAATTGTAGCCTTTTGCCAGCTAACTGCTCCTAACTGCCACAGTCATGATGCAGCACCTTTTCAGCAAGCCCCTCAAATGAACCCTATAGGTTCTTTGATGATCCTATTCCTCTGCTTCCATTTAAGGAAGTTGCTGATTCTTAGTGACTCGTATTTTATTTAAAAAGGTACAGCTCCCAAAGTTCCCTTACCACAGGTTCCAAATGATTGGTTTCACTGCCTTTTGTCATAAAAAAAATGTATATATGCAAATTAGTTAATGTTCCATCATGCTTTGCAACTCTTTGATCCACTAAGTAGTCCTGTATTTCATGGCCTTGACACTGTTTCCTTGTACTCACATCCTCTAATTTTAATGAAGTGCAAGTTTTTTTATCACCTTTTTGTAATATTCAACTATCCCCACACAAGCAAGCTATCATTCTATATTCTGACAGAGATTTGTGTCCTCACATTTATGCAACAGGTAATTTTCTCTACGAAATCCTCTAAATCCTAAATGAAAGATTTTTTTAATATACTTAAGCAGCATATTTTAAAACAGTCACTTTTCTGCTTATAGTAGGTATCAAGCTATTTATTTGTATGCTTTGATACATATACATACATATATGTATACACATATATGCATACACACACATATATACATGTGTATATATACATATATACACATGCATCCTATACTCGGGTTACAAACACATACACATGCATATACATATGCTTTTCTGTTCCTTTCATTACCAAACTCCTGCTTATCTTAAAGGCAGAGAGAGAGTCATTTATACAAGGAAAGCTAAGTTGATATCACACCATCTGGTACTACTGTGGAAATCTGGCCAACTTTGAACTTGACCATGCATCAGTGAGCCAAATCCTGACCAGGCCCTGAGGCTTCCAGGGAAGAAAGAAGCACTGAAATTTTCATCCAAGGATAGATGTTGAAACAGCATGTGCTGTGGATTGTCCTAAACACCAATTAGTCACTGAACCCTATAGAATCATTCTTAACTAATGTTTTGTCATTAAATGATTTATTTAACAACATCCAGAATCAAAGTGAATTTACTTGGTGTAGGACTTTAGCTTTGTCATATGCACATTTTAATTTTTCAAACCTAGTCTGTGATTTCATTTGTATGCCTAATTTACAGCTGTGCTCCTCCTGCTGGCAATGTAGATTAGTTATTTCTCTGACATTTATAGACTGAGATATCTTAGTCAATGAATGGCTAATTTTCTTGTCTGTGGTCATACAGACAATATATTTCAGAGTCAAGATTTGAATCTAGGTTTTCCCAACTCTAATTGCAGCTCACAAACCACTATCCCAAGCTGTCTTGTAAAGATATTGAAATTACAATATATGAATGTGCTATGTAGAGCTAGTTATTCCTTTGGACAGATTCAGATATGTTTTTCTATTCTTTTGTTGTTGAGTGGCACTTTTTCTCCCTCAAAATAAACTATGACCCCCTCCATGCCTTAGTTGATTGTTTTTTATGGAATTGCTGCATTTTATAAAATTTAGTATTTATAAGGTGCTCTAAGTTTTGCAAAGCACCTTATAAGTTGTCACTTCATTGGATATTCACAACAGACTACTTCCCTCTGTTTCTTTGAGTGTATTTAGTAGGGGACTGATGTGGGCAGATGTATACTTCAGGAAGAGCAATTTGGAAGCTGAGTGAAAGATGGCCTAGAAAGGAAAGGTGATTAGGGACTGTATCAGGGGACAGTAGTATCAGAGGAGAAAAGGGAATAGGTACAATAGATGGTAAACAATTTAAGTGAAAATGTTTACATAAGGACAGTATAGAAACAGCCATGGGTCATTCATTGATCTTTTCAAGTTTTTCTCTCTCTTATCTTCCTCCAACATGAATCTACATATTTTAAGGTCACAGATATCATTACTTTTAGCTTCCAGAGTTCATACACTTATATAACTTTTTGCATGATTTAAAGTAGGCCAACTCCCATTTCTAGACCTCGGACTCCTCATCTGACAAATGAAGGGGTTGGCTTAGATCAGGAGTGGGGAAACTGAGGTCTCAAATGTGGCCCTTTGACTGAAGCCAAACTTCACAGAACAAATCTTATTATTAAGGGGATTTATTTTGTGAAGTATGGATTCAGTCAAAGGGTCACACTTGAGAACCTACAGGCTCACATGCGGCCTCAAGGTGACCGGTTCTACAGCCCTGGTTTAGATGATATTTTCCATGTTTCCAAATTTAGATTATAGGATTGTAAGTGCGTGTGGCTTCATGACCTGATTTCTAATGCACATTGATCAGTCTTACAAGGTCACTTTTAGAGAACACTAGTAACCCTGAAATATGTAATGTGGATTTGTGGTGGATGGAGCTGGACATAGAGTCAGGATGGCCAAGGTTCAAGAAATATCTCTGAAACCAATAGGTTGTGTGCCCTGGGCAAATCATTTAATCTCACAGTGTTTCCTGGAAATTCTCTAAGACCATAAGACCCAAAGCAAGTGATATTCATCATTAATATAAGGTATGTTCCATTGGGTAATTCCTACAATGATGAAATCATAAGGCTCTGCTCCCCTTTGCCCCAAACAAGAACCTCTAACTCTAAAGAAAAAAAAGTAATTGGGCATTGACAATTTGTCTATCATAAATATGTTGATACTGGCAGGATTTGACTTTGTTAATACAAAGTTGTAAATATTTATAGTTTTCTTTATTTTATATCAGTTTATAAGACATAATTACAGAGACAACAAACCATACAGTATCCATAAATAAATAATCAGGACAGGCAGGGACAATTACTTTTAAGCCTAATAAATTATTAAATTTATATATGAAAATATGAGATGTCTCTTTAGCAAAAATATTTTAGGGAAGTTGTGTTATAATTAATCTTGGTTGTGGGCTTCAATACTGTTTTAAGTACAAGGTTTTTTTCAAATATTTATGAAAGAAAACAAAGGTTTTCTTTCTTTTGGAATTATTTTATTATTTACATATGTATATATTTACATGTATAAGTATGATATATACATATGACATAATATGTGTGAATATATAATAAAATAATTAAATATTTAAACAGATATACAATGTTTTCAGTATGGGTAGGTACAATGTGGGTAGGTATGGCAGAATGTAATCCACTCTCATTTATGTGATTCATATCCATATCATCCCATAAACTGATGCAGAAAATTCACCTAACAACCTGAGAATTTTTGTCAAGCTCTCCTGGTAGTTAATGGATACCAAAGGGAAATCCTCAATGTGCCCATAATTCACCCCTGCTATATGATCTGCTCCCCTTCCTTAACCATACAACTCTCTGATGCCATTTTGAATAGCAGTATCATAGCTTAGCTGAGGAAAGGAATTTCTCATTTTGCAGATGAGGAACCCAAATTCCATGAAGTCTAAAGCCTTTGCTGAAGGTCACACAGGTAGTTCAAATCAGAGGCAGGATTAAAACATAGGTTCTTTTACTCCAGAGTCTATGCTCATTTCACTGAACTAAAAATGTATGTGCACAGGCAGCTGGTGGAACAGCGGATAGGGAACTGGCCCTGGGATCAAGAAGATCTGAATTCAAATCTAGTCTCAGAAACTTATTAGCTGTATGATCCTTGGCAAGGGACTTAACCCTTAAGCCTCAGTTTCCTCATCTGTAATTTGGGGATAAGCATAACATGTACTCCCCAAGGTGGTTATCAGAATAAACATGATGTTATATTTATAAAGTACTTTTCAAACTTGAAAGTGCTGGATAAATATTAGTTTGACTGTTAGTGGTAGTATCATCACCATCATTGTTGATATTGTTCTAAGTATGTGAGCATAGATGAGGAATGATTTTATAGAAATACTGCAATCAGATGCAAAATTTCATATTTTTTACATCTGATTATGCTCTACGGTTTTGCATTTTGTAATGTTCTCTATCTCTTGTTGAATCATGAATTCTTCCCTTTCCTATACATCTGATAGGTAAACTATTCCCCACTTTCCCAAATTGCTTATAGTATCAGCCTTTATTTCTACATCATGAACCCATTTTGACTTTATTTTGGTACATGGTATAAGACATTGGTCTATGCCCAGCTTCTGCCATACCATTTCCCAATTTTCCCAGCAGTTTTTGTGAAATAATGAATTCTTAACCCAGAAGCTGGATTCTTTGGGTTTATCAAAGAGTAGATTGCTATAGTGGTTGACCTCTGTGTCTTGTGTACCTAACCTATTCCACTGATCCACCACTCTGTTTCCTAGCCAGTACCAGGTAGTTTTGATGACTGCTGCTTTATAGTACACTTTGATGTCTGATATGGCTAGGCCACCTTCCCTAGCATTTTTTTTTCATTAATTCCCTTGACATTCTGGACTTTTTGTTCTTCTAGATGAATTTTGTTATTATTTTATCTAGCTCTGTAAAATAGTTTTTTGGTAGTTTGATTGGTATGGCACTGAATAAGTAAATCAATTTAGGTAAAATTGTCATTTTTATTATATTAGCTCAGCCTAACCACATGAAACTGATATTTGTTCATTTATTTAGATCTGACTTTATTTGTGTGAGAAGTGTTTCATAATTGTGTTCATAAAGGCCCTGGGTTTGTTTTGGCAGGTACACTACCAAATATTTTATAATGTCTACAGTAAATTTAAATGGAATTTCTCTTTCTATTTCTTGCTGTCGTGCTTTGTTAGTAATGTAGAGGAATGCTGAGGATTTATGTGGGTTTGTTTTATATCCTGCAACTTTACTGAAGTTTTTTTTTTTTATTATTATTTCAAGTAGTTTTTTTTTATTTGAATCTCTAGGATTCTCTAAATAAATCATTATATCATCAGCAAAAAGTGATAATTTAGTTTATTCTTTTCCTGTTCTACTTCCTTCACTGTCTTTTTCTTCTCTTAATGCTAAAGTTAACATTACTAGTACCAAATTGAATGATAGGGGTGATGATGGACATCCTTGTTTCATCCTGGATCTTATTGGGAATGCATCTAGCTTATCTCCATTACATATAATGTTTGCTGATGGTTTTAAATAGATGCTATTTAGAATTTTCAGGAAGACTACTTTTCTTCCTATGCTTTCTAGTGTTTTTAATAGGAATTGGTGCTGTATTTTGTTAAAAAGCTTTTTCTGCATCTGTTGAGATAATCATATGGTTTCTACTACTTGTTTATTGATATGATGAATTATGCTGGTAGTTTTCCTAATATTGAACCAGCCTTGCATTCCTGGAATAAACCCTACCTGGTCATAGTGTGTTATTTTCCTGATAAGTTACTGAAATATTTTTATTAATATTTTATTTAAAATGTTTGCATCAATATTCATTAGGGAATTTCATCTATAATTTTCTTTCTCTGTTTTGACTCTTCCTGGTTTGGCTAATAGTACCATATTTGTGTCATAAAAAAAATTGGTAGGACTCCTTCTTCACCTATTTTCCCAAATAGTCTATAAAGTATGGAAATTACTTGTTCTTTAAACGTTTGATGGAATTGACATCTAAAACCATCTGGCCCTGGAGAGTTTTCCTAGGGAGTTCATTGATGGCTTGCTCAATATCTTTTTCTGAAATGGGGTTATTTAGGTAATTTATTTCCCCTTCTGTTTACCTGGGCAATTTGTTTTTTTGTAAATATTCATCCAGTTCCCTAAGGTTATCAAATTTAAGGGCACAAAATTGGGCAAAATAATTCCTATTTTTTTTTTTACTTTCCTCTTCATTGGGTTTCATGTTGTTTACAAGAAACACATTTAAAACAGGCAGATACACACAGGGTAAAAGTAAAAGGCTGGAGTGGAATATACTGTGCTTCACCTAACATAAGAAAAGCAGGAGTAGCAATCTTAATATCAGACAAAGCAAAAGCAAAGATAGACCTAATTAGAAGAGATAAGGAAAGATCATATATCCTGCTAAAAGGTACCTTAAACAGTGAAGCAATATCATTGTTTAACATATATGCACCAAGTGGTACATTCACCCTTCTCATTTTTGATACTGGTATTTTGGTTTTCTTCTTCCTTTTTTAAATCAAGTTGACCAAAGGTTCATCAATTTTATTGCTCTTTTCATTAAACCAGCTCTTAGTTTTATTTATTAGTTCAGAAGTTTTCTTGATTTCAATTTTATTAATCTCTTCTTTGATTTTCAGTATTTCTAATTTGTAATCTAATTGGGGATTTTCAATTTGTTCTTTTTCTAGCTTTTTCAGTCACATTCCCATTTCATTGATCTCTTTTTACCTATTTTATTCATTTAAGTATTCAGAGATATAAAACTTCCCCTAAGAACTGCTTTTGCTGAATCCCATAAGTTTTGGTATGTTGTCTCATTATTGTTATTCTCTTTAATGAAATTATTAATTGTTTCTATGATTTGTTCTTTGGCCCACTCATTCTTTAGGATTAGATCATTTAGTTTGCAATAAATTTTTAGTTTATCTTTCCATGGTCCTTTATTACAAATATTTTCTATTGCGTCATGATCTGAGAAGGATGCATTCACTATTTCTGCCTTTCCACACTGGATTGTGAGGTTTTTATGCCCTAGTACATAGTCAATTTTTGATTATGTGCCATTTATCACAGAGAAAAAAGTATATTCTTTTTTATCTCCATTCAGTTTTCTCCAGGGGTCTGTCATATCTGCCTTTTCTAAAATTCTGTTCACCTCCTTAACTTCTTTCTTATTTATTTTGAGGTTAGATTTATCAGATTCAGAGAGGGGGAGGTTGAGGTCTCCCATTATTATGGTTTTGCTGTCTATTTCTTCCTGTAAATCCCTTAACCTCTCCTCTAAGAATCTGCATGCTATACCACTTGGTGCATATATGTTAAACAATGATATTGCTTCATTGTTTAAGGTACCTTTTAGCAGGATATATGATCCTTCCTTATCTCTTCTAATTAGGTCTATCTTTGCTTTTGCTTTGTCTGATATTAAGATTGCTACTCCTGCTTTTCTTATGTTAGGTGAAGCACAATATATTCTACTCCAGCCTTTTACTTTTACTCTGTGTGTATCTGCCTGTTTTAAATGTGTTTCTTGTAAACAACATATTGTAGGATTATGGTTTTTAATCCATTCTGCTATCCACCTCCATTTTATGGGAGAGTTCATCCCATTCACACTCACAGTTATATGAATGTGAATGTGTCTTTTTCCCCATCCTGTTCCCCCCCACCCCATTTATGCTTTTGTTTCTCACTTCTCCCTTCCACTCCTCAAAAGAGTTTTGCTTTTGAACAGCACCTTTCTCAATTTACCCTCCCCCTTGATTCCCCTCCCTTATCTTACCCTTTTCCCCTTGCTATTTCTAACCTCCCTTCTGACCACCCCCTGCTTTTCTTTCCCCCTCCTATTCCTGTAGAACAAGTTCGATTTCTATACTTATTAGAGTATATTATTCTCTTCTTGAACAAAATTAGAGTAAAGCTTATATACTACTCTTCTCCCTCCCTTCTTTCCCTCTATTATAATATGTTTTTGTGCCTCTTCATGTGATGTAATTTACCCTTTTCTACTACCTCTTTTCCTCTTCTCCCAGAACCCTCCCTTTACATCTCTTAATTATGTTTTTAATCATTATATTAGTTATTTTATACTGACACCCACAGTCTATGTGTATCCCTTTCAACTGTCATAATAACTATACTATTCTCAAGATATATATATATATACATATATATATATATGTATATATATATTCATATAAAAGGATGTAAACAATTTGCCCTTATTGATTAACAAGGTTTGTGGCGGTATTTTTCCCCAGTTTACCTTTTATGTCTCTTTTGAGTTTTATATTTGAAGATCAAATTTTCCATTGAGCATTGGACTTTTTACTGGGAAGGTCTGGAAATCCCTTATTTCATTGAATGTCCATCACCTTGACTGAAAAATTATGCTCAGTTTTGCTAGGTAGTTAATCCTTGGTTGTAATCCAAGCTCCTTTGCCTTTTGGAATATCATATTCCAATTTCTCCTGCCATTTAATGTAGAAGCTGGAAGATCCTGTGTGATCTTGACTGTAATTCTATGATATTTGAATTGTTCCTTTTTGGCTGCTTGAAGTATTTTCTCCTTAATGTGATAATTATGAAATTTGGCTACAATATATCTTGGAGTTTTCAATTTGGGGTCTTTTTCAGGGGGTGATCAGTGGATTCTTTTTATGATTATTTTGCCCTCTGTTTCTAGGACCTCAGGGCAATTGTCCTTAATAATTTCTTGGAAGATTCTGTACGTTTTTTTTTTTCCATCATGGCATTCTGGTAGACCAATAATTCTTAGATTGTCTCTCTTGCACCTATTTTCCAGGTCATTTTTTTTTCCAATTAGATATTTCATATTTTCTTCTATTTTTTCATTCTTTAGATTTTATTTGACTGACTCTTGATGCCTCATAGAGTCATTAGCTTCTACTTGCTCAATTCTAATTTTTAATGAATTGTTGTCTTCATTTTGCTTCTGGGACTCCTTTTCCATTTGGTTTATTTTACTTTTCAGGGCATCATTTTCTCTAACTAGCTTCTGAATCTCCTTAGCCATTTTACTAATTTTACTCTTTAAAGTTTTGTTTTCATTAGTGATTTTTTTCATTTTTTTTTTCTTTTACCTCTCTAATTTGGTTTTCAAAATCCTCCTTTAGCTTTTCCAGGAATGCTTTTTGGGCTTGAGACCGATTCACATTCCTTTTTGAGATGTAGGTATAGTGTCAATACTGTCCTCTTCCAAGTTGGTATTTTGATCTTCCCTACCTCCATAAAAAGAATCAATGGTCCTCATTTTTTTCATGTTCTTCTTCATTTTGGTTAGCTTTTTCCTGGCTTTAAAGTGAATTTCTGCTTTTGGGGCTGAACAAGCTCAGTCCCAGGTTTCTCATTCTGGGAATGGTGAGCCTAGTTACTGGTTTCATGTGTTATGGCCTCTGGTTTCCTGAGGTGTGGGGGAGGGGTCATCTGGCTTCCAGAAGTCTCCTCTTCCCCTGGGGCTGCTCTCCAGCATGGATGGTCTCAGCTGTGGTCTGTGCTGGTGTCTGCCACTTGCACTGGCTGTGCAAAGGCACATCTGGGTTCCTGGTGTTGACCCTTGCTGGCTCCATCCTTCTGGGACTCAGGAATTCCTGCTGTTTGGCTATTGAAGCCCCACTTCTGGCTCCTCTATTCCAGGGTTTTTCCCAAGACATTCTCTGAGTCAGGGATGGAGGGAGGGAGGGATGAGAGCTGTTTACCTGGCAATTATGACTCCCAGAAGTTCAAGAAGGCCGGTTTCAAACCTTTGGGCTGCAAACCTCAGGAGTAGATGTCTCGTGGCTGCAGGTGCTGCACTGCTGCCTTTAGTTTCTTTGACAAACTCCTGTCCTTTGCTGGGAGGCCTGGGGATCTCTGCCAGTTTCAGGGCCCAGCTTTCTCCCAGCCTTGATGGCTGGCTCGTTTCCCAGGTTTTGTGTGGTCTGGTGCAGTTCCACGTGCCGGGTGCTCTCCCAGCCTACAGATCTATCCTGTCAACTTTGTGGAGTCTCCAGGCTTGGGAATTTGCCCCACTGAGTCTACTAGTGGCTTCCAACTCTCTCACATCTGCTAAGATTCACTTTTTCAGAGGTATCTGACAGAATTTGTGAGAGAGATCTGGTAAGATGCTGTTTTCATGGGGCCATCTTGGCTCCACCCCCACCTTTTTTTTATTGTATTTATGTTCTTGGTGCTTAGCATAGTACCTGGAATATACTATACACTGATTAAATTCTTGTTGTTGACTTGAATTTTGATTGATTGAAAATGGATAATTTGCTTGACTTTGTTTTTTACTTGTGATTTCATTGCTAGTGGAAGATATTAATGAAACAGTTTCCTCTATTAATGTAGATCATCGTTTTCTCCACAACTGTATAGTCTTAGAGACTGACCTGGAGCAATGAGAAGTTTAATGACTTGCCCATTGTTACATAGCCAGTATGTGTTAGAGGAGAGACTTAAATTGAGGTTGTTGTGCCTGTGTTGGCCCTGGATCTACTGTTCCATGTTTATTCCCTCAGTGACTTAATAATTTCCTGCATATAAATTCAGTATTTAAGGAGGGATTATCAGAGTCTAGCTTTGGTAAATCATCATGTGAACATTATATTCATTAATTTGTATATACTAATTCTATTGTTTATGTTGCACTTAATGAAATGTAGTGAGCTATAAATGGTGGGATGATGAGATATAGTGTGAAAATGGACACAATTTATTCCCTGGAGGAACTTTGAGTCTCCCTGGGGTTATAGGACAGTTATACAGATATTAAAATACTAACTAGATTATAATAAGTGTATGATCACAGCTGGAAGAGATGTAATAGGACATCTAGACTAGCAACTACCCCCTCACTTTATGGACGAGGAAAATAAGGATCAAGGGGCTTAATCAGTTGTCACAGTAACATGAGCAGTAATTTTAATACGGTTTCTCTTCCATTAATCCTAGTGTTTATTTCTATATGATAGGATAAATGAGTTTGAGATCAGATGACAGATTATTTCCATCCCGTAGGGCATGCCAGGAATATTTTTCTTGGAGCATTTAGCACTTGATCTGGGTCCTATCAAGTGGTTAGGATGTTAACAAATAGTTAAAATAATAAATGAAGATAATTGGGTAAAGTAATTTTAGATATTAAGAAGTTTGCAGGCTTCTTGGAAATAAAAGAAGTTAATGAGAAGTGAAGGCTTAGATTAGGAGAGTATCCATCTTAATGGAGAAAATGGGATGTTTGGAGAGATTTTGTGCATACAGAAACAAAGACTTAGCAATTTATTCATTATGGAGGATAAGGGAGAATAAAGAGTTTAGGATAACTCCAAAGTTGTAAAAATGCACATCTGAAAAGATGATCATATATTTGCTAGGAATAGGAAAATTAGGAGCAGAAATGGGATTGGGTAGATGGTTAACAAGTTCTATTTTTGTAATGTAACCAACATGCCGGTGAGATATTGATATGGAGATATTCAGGCGGCAGTTGGAGATGTGGAATGTGAGTTCA
This sequence comes from Phalanger gymnotis, assembly GCA_028646595.1. NCBI lineage: Eukaryota > Metazoa > Chordata > Mammalia > Diprotodontia > Phalangeridae > Phalanger > Phalanger gymnotis. Next base: position 20,406,303 of record CM053624.1, read on the forward strand.
CAAAAGAGATAAGGTCTGATTATGTACATATTGAAGTAATATTCAAAGAGAAAATCATTGAACTCAATAAGAAATGTCACCAATGACATATTTTTATTAATTAATTGAAAACTGTAGGCTGTATCTGCTCATTGTTGTGTTCTACCACCTAGAACAGGATTGTTTAGACCTCAGTAATGAAGAAAATTGTCCACTGAAATGTGAAGAGGTTTTGATCTGTGTGGGTAGATGGAGTACAGGCTGCTGAAAAGAAAAACACCTATTTTGCAGTCATAGAGCAAATTATTCTTGCTATTCAAATAAATTTTGCAGTTTACAAACACGAAAAGAAAACTACAAGCAATGTTCAAGGTTCTTTTCTCTTCGGGTACCTTAAATACATCACTAAATGCAGGCTGCTTCTTTTTTTCACATCTGGAATTGAATCCAGGTTCTGGCCCCCTACTACATGGGAAACCCTGGCCAAAAGTATAACCTCTTTGGCCTTGGTTTCTTCATCAATAAAATGGGTTGAATTCTAAGGCTTCTAAACTCCCTTCTAATTCTATATATATGATCCTATTATCTATAAAATGAGGAGCTTAGAATAGATTTGTCTATCCTCTCTTCTAGATCTAAATCTCACAATCCAAAGAAATTAACTATTTACCTTGCCATCTCTTCATAAGGGGAAAAATATCTTCAAAGCATTTAATAATTATTTACTGAGTAAATACGCTTTGGGAAGCACTTTGCTAGGCCCCTTGGGAAATAAAAGATAAGTAAGATAAATCTCTTGGCACTTCCAAATTTGATCAAAATAATTTATCATGCAACCATAGGGCTTTAGAATAAGCTCTTTTCCTTAAAATGTGGCACTACCCTGGCACATTGTCCACGAAAGGTAGTAAATGAAACTGTTCAGGATGGACATCGCTTTCTCTTAAATGAAAAATCTCAAGCACAATTCACAACAAAGGGATGTTCAGAAGTCACCTAGGATGTGCCTTGCTATGAGATCATATGCTCGAAATTAAATAGTTCATCAGATTGTTCAACAGATTTCTGTTGCAATGGAAGACATTTTGATACTCTTCGAATTTAGAAAGATCAACATTCAAGTAATTTAATAATAACAAGGAACTACATTTTCTTGGTGAAAATAAGTTCAAGATGGCTATATCATAAGATACTAAGAAGAAGATTAACATAAGTGATTAAGTGAAATTGGAATTTTCTTCTCAAAGATCTGGATTCAGAGTATCAGTCATATAAAGAAGTGTCCTGCCATGGACAGTGTTCTGAGCTTAAAGTCAGGAACCATAGATTCTGAGTTTCAGAGCTGGATGGAAAGTGAAAGGCCACTCAAATTAACCTCACCATTAACACATGTCGAAATCATAGCATTGAGAATTTCTGTGACTTGTCAGTTGTAAATGGCTATGGAATTTCTCTCTACTTCTAGCTTCTGGTTTCAGCCGAAGTTCTTTCTCACACTACTGCCTCTTCCTCATGAGAACAGTGGGCTCTACCATCCTCTTTTACTGAATAACCAGATTTTTTTTTCTTTTTACAACTTGCGCTGAACAACAACACTGCTCAGGGTGTTAGTGGATAAATTTGGTGTTTGAAACCAAGTTTCAAAGCAAGTCTTCAGACTCCACACTCTACCCACTGTACCATGTTTCCACAGAAGCCTTAAGCAAACATTTCCTTTCTTACACATTAGCTTTATTTCCCTGGGCAAGCGCATGTATCCAATCAATACGTCTATCAGGAAGTTCCCTAAATTCACCTATGTAGTTATAGATGAGTTGTAATATGAGCTTATTGAGATAATCCATAATGTTGATTGAATCACTGATTTTTATATACCTGCATACGTATTATTGGGGTACAACCCTTTCAGTGTGAGTTCTCCCAAAGGAGTTTACCATTGTCAAACACAAGGTTACTATAGTCATTTGCTACTATAAATTCTATGTCTACTCTGTTCCACTGAGTATCCCTTTCAAAGAATTCCATGGGTCCACTTGAACTAAAACTAAATTTTAAGAGCTTGTATTTTATGTGATTATCTTAGTCAGAAAAATTTTTTTAAAATTTCAAGTCAAAGGCATTTAATAAAATGTGGTAAGAAAATCTAAAATAAAACATTTCCCCCCCAAAAAAAACAGAGCACACACTCCTACAAATACAAAAGCTATCAGCAGGAAGAGTAATGGAATACATGGAAAAATGTGCTAAAACATAAAGTCAATGTGTTTTGCATGAAAATGGATGAATATAGGTAGGGTGCACACAGAAAAGGGCAACTCACATTGACTATTCTGTAGGGACATTGATAACATTAGGGCTGCTTTCCATTGGACGCAATTGTTATTTTCCTGCTATAGATGTTTTCTGTACGGTAATGCTGTGATGGATGCTGTCCAACTGGATGTCGGATCCCAAGAGAATGCCAAATATCTATTCTCTTTTGACTACTCACTAGCATGGACCCACTGGAATCATGGCTATGGAACTTACTCTTCCAGCTTCTAATACTTGCTGAAAATCTTTGGTGATAATATTGTCTCTTCCTTGTGAGAAAAGTAGGCTCTACCTTTTTCTCTTATTTCAAAGCAAGAGCTTTTTTACATTTTTATTAAAATAAGAATAACCACCTCAGCTATGGACAATCAAAAATAATGGAAAAAATACAAAAAGAACAATATTGGGGCTTCCACTACATTTAAAAAAATTCTCATTTCAGTTTTGTAATATTTAATTCAAAGATGCTCATCTCTAGAAGAGATTCTCTGACTCATGGAATAAGTGCTTTAGAACAACAACAGAAAAAAGATACAACTAAAAGTAAAGTAACTATCTCCTTTAGGTTCAAGTATCTGTATTTAGATGGAATATCCTGGTCTCTAGGCTTGGATCTTCACACCCGACATCAATCTACCTTATGTGTCTTTTTTTTTAATATCTGAAGTCTATATTACATATGGACATCATACGTAAGAAAGTTACTTTCTCAATGCCTGCAATAAATCTGGTTGTCGCTTTTGCCAAATTGCTCAAATCTAATTCTTTTCTGCTCTCCCATATGATTAAGTTCATTATAGAAGAAGCATGGAGACAACTGAGGGGATAAGATCTTTGATCTATCTGCTTAGATATATTCTCAACCATTGGTATGAAGATCCATCCAAAGACATCCTAAGGAGACCATAATTTCATTCTTACACATTACGTGAATGTACAAGACACTCTTCTATGCATTTTAAGTGATATAACATTTTTGAAAAATATGAATAGTAATATTTTACCAAATGTTAAATAATTATATGACAGTTTTATATTAGGAAGAAAATTATAATGGGCAACATTTTGTACAAGTCACAGACGGAATGGTAAGCAGACTGACACATTAATCTGTAAGATGGCACTCAGAAAAAAGACACAATTCTTCTGGGCTAATACAATTCAGGTACCAATCATTCTGATGATCTTATCTGTTTCTCAAGCAACCAGACAAATAACATCAAGGTCTAAGACAGACAAACACTAAATAAATGCTTGTTGATTGTTGACTAACAATGGGGTACACATTATTGATACTATTGGAAAATGATATAGATTGGGGCTATGTTGTAGAAGACATATGTTTTCATGATTTAAGAATATTAGAATAATGTTTTTGTCTTAAGGGAAAGTTTGGAGTGTGTGAGTTCTCAAGTTCCTTTTTAAATTTAAGATTTTATAGAACATAATAATGAACAGCTACATGGCACAGTGGACAAAAAGCCGGGGCTTAGAATCTAGAAGACTCATCTTCATGAGTTCAAATCTGACCTCAGACACTTCCTAGTTACATGGCCCTGGGCAAGTCAATCCTATTTACGTCAGTTTACTCATCTGTAAAATCAGCTGGAGAAGGAAATGTCATACTACTCCAGATATATTTGTCAAAAGAACCCCAAATGAGGTCATGAATAGTCTAACATGACTGAAAAATGACTGAACAACCTCAAGACAATAAATCAACGTCAAGGTTCTTTGATTTCTTTTGTGTGGGAATTGCTTCACCAAAAAGAGAGTTTCCTGAGGTACGAATATACATAAGCAAAATAAGACAGTATGTTGTCATGGAAGAGCAATGAAATTGAATTTAGAAGATTTAGATTCTACCTCCACTTATGGCAAGTCCTATAAGAAAATCAAATGCTACAGGAAGAGAAGAGGGACAAATCCAAAATGAGGCCCCTGGCCAGGACAGAACTATGGAGCAAGTGAGACTTGAAGTCAGTTTTAAGGAAGCAAAGTAAGCAAGTGATAATAGGGAGTCTTCTAGACCAAAGGAATCCTATGTGAAGACATGTAGGTACAAATTTTCCTGGCCAATCAAGGGGAAAAAAAGTTTTAGATGAGTTTAGCTTGAAGAGAGACTGTGGATAAAGCAGTAATTGGTAATGAGTTTGGTGTGGTGGTTTTATTCACTTTTGCTCTTTCTGAGATAGATGAACTACTTGAGTAAAACCTTCTGAAGTCTCCAAAGCAGTCAAATACAATGCATATCTTCCCTTTCTTGCATTTATTAAAAACTCATGACCTACTGGACTTCTCTGGTTGCTCCCTCCTTGATCTCTGCTTGGATTTCTCCAGTGGAATTCCCCAGTTGCAACACAATGCTACTGTTTCAAAATTTGTCTCCCCAGATTTCTGTTCTGAGAATCTGGTGCTTGCACGATCACATTCAAGCCTTTTTCTTTCGAGACAAATTTCTCTTTGTCACTTTGCAATAGCTATCATTTTTTATTCACATCATTTCCCTAGACTTCCTCCTTCTCAATTGTATATTGTTGCTTCATTGGGCCAATTCCTGAAAGGTTCCTTCATCCTCTTTCAAGCAAAAGATGCAGAGGAAATGGAAAGAAAAAATTAAAAATCCCCATAATATCAGTTAAGCTGCCAGATGCAGCATTAAATGATATTTTCAGACAGGAGCCATTTCTTGACCAAGCCCATGTTGTTGTAAAACCACAAAAAACAAAACAAAACAAAAACCTTGAACAAGACTAACCTTCTCCAAAGACTCATTCTGTGAGACTTGGAGTCTCCTCACCCTTTACCTCCCCTCCCCTAGATACATTTGCATATACCAGAAGGAAATGTGATTGGGTCAACATTATGAGATATCCCTACCAACTAAAACCACAACCCATCTTACTAAGTACACCCTTACATAGGAGATGCTGGACAAATACAGAAATTATGTACCTTGACTTGCCCAGGAAAGCAGAGGTGGTGAGTTCAATATAGCCAAAGCTTGCCAGAGGGCTTCTATCCTACTTTTATTAAAGGTATACACAACCACAACAACTTCTCTCCTCCCCCTGGAACTCCACTACCTGGAAACTAGCAATCATTTTTTTTTTCTCTCTCACTTTATTTCATGCTAAAGTTAAGGGTGGCCAAATTAAAGCTGCAAGCCATGAGTTTAAAGTGGGGGTGGGTGCATGACACATTTCCTCCACAAAAAGCAGGGAGTAAAATCAGAAGGGGGAGGGAGATGAGGGAATAGGTATTTATCATGGACCATACTATGGGACAAGTGTTGTGTACTTTACAAATATTACCTTGGGCAAAGGAATGTAGCTGAGAGAGCCCTTAACTAATGACCTTGGACATGCCTCTTCACCTCCCTCATCTCCATTTCCTTATGTGTAAAATGAAAAGGTATCTCACTAGTTGGTTTCTCTAAGGTCCAAATGGACCTTACAACTCTAGTACTAAGATTTTCTGACTTAGCTTCCACATTACCTGAAAATGTGTTAGTGTAATGGACTCCCCCACCAATAAAAAATGCACCATTTTCGGGAAGCCTTGGAGGCAGGATACATAGGCTTTTTGTCCATTTGCCAACAGGTGAGTCAGCCTCTAGTTTGCATTTCAGATGCATTTAGGATGCCCCAGGAAATCCTTTTGTATTTATTATCTTTCAGTTGAAAATGTAGTCATTGAAAAGGATCAAAAAAGAAGTGTAAGCATCCCACATTTTAGGAAAAACTCTGGCAAATGAAGGAGAATCCAAAGGGGGACAAACAGGAATGAAGAAAGTGAACCTTGAGATCATATTATCAGAAGTTCAGCTCACTGAAAGGTTCCTGTTTTGCTCACTTGGAGAAGACAACACTTAGAGGAATAAGAATTATTTTCAAATACTTGAAGGGCTATAATGTAAAGTGGAATTAAATTTATTTTAGTTTTCCCTAAGGATAAAACCAAGGGGTTCTGGAGCAGAGTTGCCCAGAGAAAAGGTAAGGGCAAAAGTCATAAACTTGATTATCTTCCTGTTATTTTCCAGATTGATTATTCGACAAGTCTTTGAAAATGGCAAGATCTATTATCCTGGAGGACTTGGCATCACAGAGACAATATTATATTTTCTTGTCTTAGAGGCTTCATGTAATGTTTCTTTCTGGTGATTGTCTGCATGTTATTTACTCAACTATAGTAATACTAGCCTACTCTATCACCAGTGGAAACGAGCTTGTCCTGGCTCTATCTGTAGAGACTGCGAATAACTTTCCACTGTCTAAATCCTCTATGTTGGCCTACAACTTGGTCTATAAATACACCATGCTGTATCATGTAACTCAGAGTGCTCACGCTGCTAGTTTCCTATGCCTCGAATGAACTTCCTCTTCTCACCCACCTTTTTGAATCCCTGGCATCTTTGAAGGTATAGCTCAAGCAAAGCAGAGTTAAAATGGCAAAGTATAAGGAGAAGCACAACCCAACTCCACACCATAATTCCTCCATAAAGATCTAAAAATACCTTAAAACAAATCCTAATCAAGAAATCCAAAGAAAAAAGCACAATTAGTCATATTTTTCAAGACCCTATTGAGATTGACAGCTCTACAGATACGGGGGATAGCAACACATCAGTACTACAGGTGCAAGAGGGGCAGAAGATATCCAAGAACCAGAAAAATGGCTTGACCTTGTATACTATGAAGAATAGGCAACTTTCAGGAAACTGATGCATAAACAATCAAATGAATAAACAAATGAATGAATTAATGTAAACATACATGCTGTTCACCAAATGGTAAATACTCAAAGTATGTGGACAGATGAGCAGTTTTCAAAGGATGAAACCCACAGTATAAATAGCTACATGGAAAATAATCCACTTATTCATTAATAATAAGAGAAATAGAAATTGAAATAATTCTGAGATTCTACCTCACATCATGTGGATTGACAAGGTTGACAAAGAAGGAAAGTGACAAATTCTGGAGGGGCTGTGGGAAAACAGGTACTGTTGGTTGAGCTATGAACTGGCCCATCTATTATGGAAAACAATTTAGATCAATGCACTGCAAAAACTAACTGTTCACCTTCACTGTTCCAACAGTATCACCACTAGATCTATACCACAAAGACATTTTTTAAAATATCACAACTTTGTGGTGGCAAAAAAATGAAAACTAAGGGGACGGGCATCAATTGGGTAACGGCTGAATGAGTTATGGTACATGAATGTGATGGAATTCTGTTGCTCTTCAGTTGTTTCATCATGCCTGACTCCTTGTGACCCCATTTGGAATTTTCTTGGCAATGATACTGGGGTGGTTTGACATTTCCTTCTCTAGCTTATTTTGCAGGTGAGGAAACCAAGGCAAACAGGGATAAGTGATTTGTCCAGGGTCATACAGCTAGTAGATATTTGAGGTTGGATTTAAACTCAGGTCTTCCTGACTCTAGTCCTGGCACTCCATCCACTGCACCACCTAGCTGCTCCTGTATGATGGAAAACCACTGTGCTAAAAGAAATGATGGAGAGAGTTTTAGAGAAGCCCAGGAAGATTTGTATGAATTGACAGACTTAAATGAGTTAATTGAAGAAAAAATTTATATAATAAGAACAAGTTAGCAAAGACAAACAACTTGGAAAGACTTATGAACTTTTACCAATACAAAAACCAAACAAAATTACAAAAGATTTATATTTAAATGTGCTACCCACAGAGAGGACATAGAGCACAAACTGGGACAGTTTTTTGTTTATTTTTATTTTTTTACATGACAATTGTGGAATTTGTTTTTTTTTTTGACTATATGTTTGCAAGAATTTATTTTTTGTTTGTTTTGGTTTGGGTGTATCATTGGGTATGGAATGGGACAAGGGGAAGGAAGATTTTTGTTGATGACACTTCTTCATAAAGCCTTTCCTGATCATCTAAGATGTCAGGATTCCACCTTATCTTCTTTTTGTTCACGAGTCATATGTACACATATACACATACACATATAAGTATGTGGCTGTATAAATTCTGACTTGATTAAGAGGACTTTTTTTTTTAACTTGCCAAATCCCTCTACCAGTGAAACTACCAACTTAGTCCTATCCCTATTGGTATGTTAATGTTGCCTCCTCCATTTGAA
>CM053624.1:20415226-20434185 GCA_028646595.1 Phalanger gymnotis
CAGATAGAGGCCTGTCTGCTGATCTCTGTGTGTTATTTGCTCTGTTTATATAATGCATGCTTGTAATTTCTGTTTGCATTTGCTCTGAAGTTCAGGGTGCTGGCTTTTTCCCCCTGAACTAAGTGAGTGATGAATGTGTATTTGATTAAAGTAAGATTGTTAACCCCTTAAAGTTGCTTTCTTTAGAATAGTAGATCAAAGAACCTGTGCTAGCAGCCCTTTCATGTGCTCTTGTTTTTGGTCTTGTGTTGGTCTTACACCTCCACAGCAGCTGCTAGTAAGATTACTGTTACACATTGCTAGAATTTCATCATCCTGGTCTTCCATATGTCAGTCATAGAACTCATCCTAATTCTCTTACTCTATCCTATATATACATACACACACATACATATGTGTATATATGTATATGTGTGATACATGTATATATGTATGTGTGTATGTGTGTGTGTGTGTGTGTGTATAAAATACTGGTAGCTAGGTGGCACCATATTGGATAGTATGGTGGGCCTGAAGTACAGAAGATTCATCTGCATGAGTTCAAATATGGCCTGAAACACTTACTACCTGTGTGATCCTGGGAGAATTATTTAACCCTGCTTGATTCAGTTCCTTATCTATACAATGAGCTGGAGGAGGAAATGGCAAAACACTTCAGGATCTTTGCCAAGAAATCCCCAAATGGGGTCACAAAGAGTTGTATGTGACTGAAATGACTGAACAACAATATAAAAATGAAATTATTAGTGTAAAGTGCTTCACAAACTTTTAGAAAATACGTAAATATCTTTTTCATCACCATCATCATTGCCATCATCTAACCATTAAGATAAAATGCCAAATTTCTATTCCAGCATTTAAAGCTTTCCACAAAATCATTGTGTTTATTTCCCCAGTAAAAAGATGCTCTATCATTTCTTCAGGCATATTTATAATGTTTAATAATAATTCTTAATCATATAGGTGGTTATGCATATATTATGCCATAGCTATATTCAAAGACTCTTGTTCAGTTGTTGTGGGGCATGAGAGAGAACACATGTGTATACAATAATGATTGTTGATAATGATAACTAACATTTATTTAGTGTTTATTAGGTACCAGGGTCTGTGCTAAGTGCTTTTTGATTATAATCTAATTTGATCCTCAAAACAACCTTAGGAGCAAGGTTTTGTTTTTATCTCCATTTTACAGGTGAAGAAACTGAGGCAAAAAAGGATTAAGTGACTTTCCCAGAGTCACTAGTCATTTAACTAGTAAATGTCTGAGGCTATATTTGAATTCAGGTCTTCCTGTCTCTGTTATCCTATCTACTGTATCATCTAGCTAGCTACCCTTCTCCCCATCTCCCACCTTTTACACACACACACACACACACACACACACACACACACATCAAATGTCTCTGAATATTGGAAAGGGAGAAAAAGAATTCAATATCAACCATGCAGAAATGGTTACTAACTGTTCAAAATCTTCCTTCATAGTTACAACTGAATAAGAGAAAATCCATCTGAAGGAAAATTTCTTTTCTGAGGGAAAATAAGAACGAAAGGAAAACAGTAATTTTATTCACAAATAGTGACTCTCTTAAATATAGAAATTAGTCCCACTGAGGGATTGAGGAATGAATGAGGCTAGGGATTTTGAGATCGAAAGAGATCAAGAAAATATTTTATGGAGAATGAGAGGGTTTTAAAAGAACACAGGAAGGTAGAATATTATTGTTTACATAGATATAGGCTTTTAGGTTTTACAAACAATTTCCATAATTTCTTTTGAGTCACAGAACCATGGTGGAAGGTAGATACTGTAGTTAATATTATACCTATTTTCCAGATGAGGATACTGAGGCTCAGGGAGGTTCAGCAACTTGCTCTGATCACAAAGCTTGTGTGTTTGCAAGCATGACCTGGGTCTGGCTCAACATTGATCCAACATTGATAGTGTCCAAATCACTGACACTTCTCAAAAGAGATATTCTGACCAGAGCAAGAGAGAAGTGATATTCACAGAAGAATGAATGATAAATGAAAGAAGTGAAAACTCAGGTTCATCAAAGGCATTGCATAGTGTATTTTTCCCTATTGAATAACTTTTATTTTTAAAAATCCTAAAATTTGTGTAGTTGCTGAAATACTTGGGGCTCAATAATCACCATCTACCTTTCATGTAATCCGTATTACTTTTCATCAGTCTCATTGTGCAGTTGGATGCCACCGTGGATAGAACTCTAGAGTTGGAATAAGGAAGACTTGTTCAAATCCTGCCTCAGATATTTAGTAGCTCTACAATGCTAGGCAAGCCATTTAAACTCACTCAGCCTTTTTTTTTTATTTTTAAACCAAGCTTAATGCCTTAAAAATTTCAGTTAATTGGCACTGACTTCATTTAAGATTCAGTTCAGAGGTAAGTAGGTAGGGCAGTGAATAGAGCATTGACCCTGGAGTCAGGAGGAGCTGAGTTCAAATTTGGCCTCAGGCATTTGACACTTACTAGCTGTGTGACCTTGGGCAAGCCATTTAACCCAGATTACCTTGCCAAAAAACAAACAAATAAAAAAACAAAAAACCTCAGTTCAAATCTAATGTCAGGAAGGGGTCCCTTCCCACTTGTCCCAGCTGCTGATGTCTTCCCTGCTAACATAATGTCCCATCATTTCTGTGTGTAGGCAAATGGATGGTGTGGTGACTAGAGTACTAGACTTGGTATAAGGAAGACATGAGTATAAATCCTGCTGAGGACAATACCTAAGTGACCCCAACTTCTGTATGTCTCAGCTTTTTTATCTGTAAAATGAGGATAAAAATCATATTTGCCTCGTGAGTTGGATTTTTTGCAAATCTTAAAGTGATATTATAAATGTTAACTATTATTGTAATTATTAGCTATTAGCTGGTGAGCATCTTTTAATTTGCATAGTTTCCTCCATTGGAATGTAAGGTCCTTGAGAGTAGGGACTAGTTTTGCCTTTCAGCCCTTAGCAAGGTGTGAGACCTGTTTGTTATTCTTCAGTCATTTCATTCGTATGTGACTCTTCGTGACCCCATTTGGGTTTTTCTTGGCAAAGATACTGGAGTAGATGAACATTTTCTTCGGCTCATTTTACAGATGAGGAAACAGAAAAACAGGGTTAAATGACTTTCCTGGAATCACACAGTTAGTAAATATCTGAGGCTGGATTTGAACTCGTGTCTTCCTGACTCCCAGCTTGGCGCTCTATTCACTGTACCATCTAACTGCTCTCTATGACATATGGTATAAGCTTAATAAAGGCTTTTAGAAGGATTGTTTTACTGTTTCCTATGTTACATCACATCCCTTCACTCCCTTCATTTTTCCTCATGCCATGAATGGGGGCCTAGAATCTCAAAGTCTTTGACGGCTGAATGGAAGTCCCAACAAGTTATCAAGCTTGAAGTCCCTTGAGAAATGAGCCTGATGTCCTAACAGCAGCCTTGCTAAGTTGAGAATGCTGCTCAGTTGTGGAGGTGAGGATTCTGTTTTTGGCTGAAGTAACTGTCGTCTAAAGTTTGAAAGCCTCACAGTCCATCAATTGAAGAAACATTCACCCTGATAGAATCTTGGAGCCCTGAGATGCTAACTTTCCATACTGTTTATTATGTCTCCAATTATTCTAAAATTCACATGTGTGTGCGTGTGTGTGTATGTGTGTGTGTGTATGATTTTACTTTTACTTGTGCTTTTCCCCATTTCAATACCCTTGTTCCTAACCCAAGACACTTCAATGCCTTTACCGAAGGCTAAGTACAGCAATTTATCCAGCTTGTTGTTCTTTTCCATCTACTCGGAATTTCTATCTGAGCAGGCTATTCAATTTTTTTTGACATGGGAACCTAAGAGAATTGAGGATTCATGATTGGGAGGGTAGCACTTTTCAGTATTGAATTGATTTGCTTGGTATGTAGCAATAAACAAATTTGCTATGCTTAAAAAAATGCCCTGAAAGACTATAATCTTTCATTCCATTCTTCAGTCAATGAGCATTTATTAAACAAGTAGTAAGGCCAAATTTTCCTGAGTTCAAATCTGACCATCACCATTTGCTACTTGTGTGACCCTGGGCAAGTCACTTAACTCTACTTGCCTCAGTTTCCTCATCTGTAAAATGAACTAGAGAAGGCAATGGTAAACCACTCCAGTATCTTTGCAAGAAAATTCTGAATGGTGTCATGAAGAGCCAAACATGATGACTAAACAATGACAAGCCCAAATTTAATTATTTCATTATATATCTAGCCAGCTTCCCATGCCAAATCAGCTCATGAATCTCTTTCTCATCCCATCAGGCAGTCTGCTTAACTTCCTGCTGCCACAACAATTTCAGGTATGGGCAACAACCGGAGAAGAAGCTCCAAGTTGGGAGATAGTGTCATTTTTGAGGAAAAGCAAGGAAGTCAATGTTACTAAATATAAGAGTACCTGAAGGGTATAAGGTATGAGTAGACAAGAAGGGTAGCAATGGACCAATTTGTACAAGGTTTTGAAAGCCAGAAGATTTCATCCTTGTTATTGGAGTTAATAGGGAGTCAGTCAAGCTTATTGAATAGGATTGTGACATAGTCTGACCTGAACTTCAGGAAAATCATTTTACCAGCTGAGTGGAGGATGGACTTGTGGGGAAAAGGGGAAAAGACTTGTTTACCTACCAGCAGGCTATGATAGTAGTCTCTGTGTGGGCTGATTATAGCCTGTACTAGCATTGGGACTGTTTCAAAGTAGAGAAAGATGTATTCAAGAGAAGTTAGGAAAGTAAAATCCACAGGACTTGCCAACAGATTGGAAATGGGGATGAGGGAGAAGGAGGAGTTGAGAAGGACACCCATGTTATGAGCCTGGGTGAGAGATGAGAAGGTTTAGTGGGAAAAGTATATGTTTGGACATGTTTGAGTTTAAGATGTCTACTGGGATATCCACTTGGAAGTATCTAAAATGCAGTTATTGTGAGATTGTGTTGGGAGAGAAGTTAAGGTTGGTCAGTTATATTGAAGAGTCATCTGTATAAAGCTAAGAATTAAAATCCTGGTAGCTGATGAGATCAGCAAAAAGAAGTAGGATTATGATAAATGAAGAGGACCCTAGGGCAGATCTTTGTAGGACTGTCACTGTTAGGGTGCATGATATAGATGAAGACCCAGCAAAAGAGAAAGAGGAGTGGTCAGTTTGATAGAAGACCAACCAGGAAAATACAGTGTCATGAAAACCAAGAGGAAAGAAAGTATAAAAAAGAGGATGATTGAAAATGCCAAAGACTGCAGAGAAATAAAGAAGGATGAAAATTGCAACAACAACGACAAAAGCCTTTAAATTTCATCATTAAGAGATGATTAATAATTTGAGAGAGAGGAGTTTTGTCATATAATGAGGCCTGAAGTCAGACTGCGTAAAGTTAAGAAAAACTTTAAAAAGAGGAAAAAGGAAATGGAGGCAGCTATTGTAGAAGGCATTCTCAAGAATGACTGTATGACACCAGGACCAAGATATTCACTCCCCATTAGGCATTTACCCTGGCTATTATGTGCCCCATGCAGCATGGCAGACCACTCCAGGTTATCATCCTCTCTTTATGGGCTGTCTTCTATGCTGCTATATCTACTATTTGGAGGCCCAGATTCTTACTTATCTAGAAATAGCCAAATCATTCCTTTTCAAATGTATAGAATAGGAAAGGTACATTCAAATTCATATGAAACATTGCCATACCTTGAAAGAAGTTCATTAATAAGGAAGCTATGAAAATGTCGTTACTGGTGCTTAAGGAGTCTACTAGTAGAATATAAGCTCCTCAGCTGCCTTTAAAGCCAGAAAGGCTATCGCATTGCCTTTTTGAGGGATTGCTCAACTGTTGACTTGAGATCAGTCTTGATTAGCTTGGAGACACTCATCATGCTATAGGGTGATTACTTTTTCAGCCCCAACAGGGAAATAAATCATCTGCTAAGAGTTCGTGATCTCCATCCCATCAACAGAGAGAACACACACTGACAAAATCAGATATTGAGAAAATGTGAAGCTTTAAGTACTCTGAAATTGTGTACATCCATGTTAAATACTTTATACAAAACAAAGATATCACCAGTTCTGCTAGTATTATAAAGGCAGAGAAAGAGAAAAGAACTAATGCCCACAAAAAAATTATTTATAAGTAGTCACAGTAAAGAATTATAATGATAATATATTTGTATATTTCGATGTTTGTATATTTCAAAGTCTTTTAGGACAATTGCATAGTAACATAACTCTTTGCAAATGTATCTTTTCTCATTGGTTTTGGGATTTTTAAATTCTGGATCATTCCTCCCCCCTGTCTAATTAAAGATGTTTAAGCACTGTATGGAATATAGCCTTCAAAATTAGAAGTGAATATGACAGACCCCACTGAGTCTTGCCTCAAAGGCTATCTAGTTCTAACTCATTACTGAATGAAAATCTCCTTGAAAACATGTCTGGCAATTGGTCAGCCATATTTGGATTAAATATCTCTGTTGTGTATGGCTCTAACATCTCCAGATGCAGTCTATTCATTACACTTTTTTGATGGTTCTACTTTTTTTCTCATTATTGTTTTATTTTTTTCTGTTGTGCCAGACACACACACAAAAGAGCTTCCGTTTCATTTTTCTTTGTAATTCTTCCTACCATGACCAGGAAAGAAAACAGTCCCACTCCAAAGTAAAGTAGTTTTGGAAAGAGTGAACCAAACTATTTTAAATTTCAAAAGGGTTTCAGGTAACATTTTGACTAGAGTTCAGTTTACTTCTTCGTTTAATTTGAACTGTTCCACAATCCTTAAGCAAACTTTTTTCCTCTTTTGTGGACATGATATGGAAATCTGAACTTGTATCCTATTTAAATGATACTCAATTCCCATTTGAACCTCAGTCTGGGTCAGTAAATTATATGGCATGAGGGAAAAAAAAAGTACATATCTAGCTGGAGGGTTCAGAAGGATTGTATTCTACCTCTTAATAAGCTCCTGCTTGTTACATGACTTTGAACAAACCATGACTTCATCCTTGGTCATACAGGTTAAATATAAAAGTTTCTCTACCTTGATAAATCTCTACTTTGGAGAAAGCTGTGAGTGTATCAATAAGTCTTCCTCCACCCCACCCTCCCCCCAAAAAAGACTATATCAAATCCAAAAGTCAATGCATTTACCAACTGAGAAAATCAGGGGAAGGTTCAGAAAAGAGATGGCATTTGAGTTGGATTTTAAAGGTCAAATAGAAGCCCAGCATATTAAGGGAGTTTTTGAATGGTACCAAGAGAAACAGGCATCTACTGCCATAGCTTAGAACTTGACCCTCAGCATTTGAGCTATTATCAGAGATAGGCTCAGTGTTCAGGGAACAAGCATTAACCTGTTCACAATTCACTATTCTGGCTGAACTGGAGGCCATCTGCCAGTGGACTTGGTTGGCTTTTGAGGACGTACCTTTATTGTCTTTCATATCATACTGTATTGGCTGTAGCTTGAAAGATAGAGCACCTAGTAAATCCTCTTGACTACATGGCAAATAAGGAGAACACTATAAAATAATGATGGCCTCTATCTTCCTCCCTTCAAAGTGAACAACCAAGTCAGCCTGAGTTATTGTGATATTAAGTTGAATAATTTAAATTAGAAGGGACAAGAAAATCTTTATAATCTTTAAAAACCTTGGTGTCCTTACTCCAGTCTGTTTTGTGCATTCATTTAGGAAATACTTTTACTAGTCTAGCTAGTAATAGAAACTATAACAAAGCAGCAACAAGGATGATTTAACTTCTTTTTGCAAGCCCTCACTTTTGTATTCTTACTATTTAACTATAGGGGACTGTAAATCTTATTTTTGAAATAGGTGCTCCATTTGTCAAATAAGATGATCCCCCCATCCTTCCTCCAACTCCTATCTTCCTGCCTTCGGGAATAGAATATGACTATGTCTTAAAAATTATTATTGCATCTAGACTAAGAAAAGAGTTTCAATGCCTCTCTCCAGTATAATTTCCACCCAGATTAGGCCAAGTGCCAAAAAGAAGGTGGCATCTTCATAGGATCTTAAATCAGCGGATAGCACATTGAACATGGTCCAGCTCATGGGCTGGATATATCTCACAGTGGTATTGAAAAAAAAGGAAAACAAAACAAAAAACATTCAACCTAAACCAAGTAATAATTCTGCAGTTAAAATATTCATAATTTTGTGAAACAATATTCAAAAAAAATTGAGGTGCCACTTCTTAGTCTTTTCAATGACTTCCATGAGACACCAAATGGTTTAAAAGAAGGAAGAGTCATAACTAAAGCTAGTTGACTAGAGTTTTTTTCCCAGGATGAAACAATTTAGAAAAAAAAGACAATACTTTTAGTCCACCTGAAATATTTAGGAGGGGAGAAGGGAAGGCAATAGGGGTTAAATGACTTGCCCAAGGTCACACAGCTAGTAAGTGTGTCAAGGGTCTGAGGCTGGATTTGAACTCGGGTGCTCCTGACTCCAGGGCCTGTGTTCTACTCACTGCACCACTTAGCTGCCCCCTACCAGAAATATATAAAAGAAATTTGAATTTAAAATATTTAAGCACCTAATTAAAACCTTCATCATTTGTAGCAGCAAGCTAACAAATGGAGTATTTTCTTTTTTCTAAGGCCGCAGCAGAAATGAGCCCATTCCCTGGTCGAGTCATTCAGTCCCATTGTGCCCTCATATTGTTCCAGGGTCTGTGTCTCTCTCTTGCCCCTTCTCCCTCTTTCCCTCTCTCCTGCTTTCTTTTCTTTAATGTATGTCTTTTAATGAACAGATAGATAGATATACACATACACACATATACATATATACATATTTATGTATATGTATACACATATATATATATGTATACACACACACACACACACATATATATATATATATATATATATATATATACATATATATATGTTTCTTTTACCTAAGTCAAAATTTCTTTTGCTTCTCTCCCTGTAACAACAATGTTGCTAGCAGCTGCTGTGGAGGTGTAAGGCCAATAACAAGCCCAGCAACTCTGGCACACAGGAGGGCTGCTATCACAACTTCTTTGATCTGCTTTTCTAAGGAAAGCACCTTTAAGGGATTTGCAATCTCACTTTAATTAAAGAAACACAAATCTGTTTCTATGTGAAACTAAAAGGACTTACTAAAAGGTAAACAGTGTAGTCCTTAGGTATTTTTTATTTGTTTTCTGTGTACCCATAAAACAACCAGTATGAAGGACCTTTTAAGTGAATTAACTGTCTGTTTTGATATGAGTAGCCTTAGGCTCTGGTTCATTTCTTAAGGAAATCAGTCCTGTTTTTATCTGCTCTACTTACTCAATTTTTTTCCTAGTTTAAGGCACTCAAAGGCCTTTACATACAGCATCTTCAAAATTATGAAATCTTTATTGGTTTTTTGATGGATCTGTGATTTTATAGATATACAGACTCCTCTCAGTGGTTCATATACTCTTAGGTGATGGGGCTACTATCTTTTTTTTTTAATCTCTTTAATAGGAATTGACAACACTTTTAAAACTTAGGTATACCTGCAGTGAGTCACTATGTTAGGCTTATGTCTGAGGAGACAGATTTATAATGGTGGGAGTTCACAATAGTTTTTGCTCTTGAAACTATAGCTAAGAAATGGTTTGAGGTTATGTTCCCAATTAGCAAAACCATGAAAAATGTGCTCGGTGTTGGAATTCTAGCACTTTGCTAAGAGAATTCACACTTTTTTGTGTGGCTCCCAGAACTGACCCTAACCCTCATACCTAGAACCAAGAAACATAAGGAACTGAGTAGTACCATGTCAAGGTCAACAGGAGGTGATTAAAAGAAATAAGATTGGATTATTCAAATGCAACCTTTAACAGAATAAAAGCAATTGATTAAGAAGGAGTGCCTTTTGTACCTATAAGAAAGAAGGTCTATGGTGGAGAAGGAGGTTTAGGGCAAGGAGCCCCTCCTACTTGGTGTTTCTCTAAGTCAGGGCTGTCCAAACTTAGGTTATCTTAGGGCCTCATTAAAATAAAATGATTATTTGAGGGCCACACCCAGAATAAAAAATACAGTACACTAATAGAAAGTGGGGGAACCTGCATCATCAATAAGACAGGTGATGTCATGAAGTGTGAAAACAAACACAAAACCATAAAGTGACAACACAGCAATATAAAGGTAGGTGCATACTGACTAGTCTGCATCATACAGACAGAATGCATCACACAGATTGATTGAAAATTCCATGCGATAGGTTCCCTCCGTAATACTGCTTAAAAATACCAAAGAAAATTTAAATCGATGAGACTATTTATTAGTGGTGGAATTAGAAAATCTAATATGTATTCCATGCAAATTATCATTTTATTTTTTTACTCATGAAAATTAAAACCCACAAGCGGGCTGCATAAAATCTCACTCCAGGCCGCATTTTGGACAGCCCTGCTCTAAGTGCTTCAGCCTGCAGAGAGTCATCAGTGAAAAACAAGACTACGCCCCACCCCCAATAAAATCTAAAAAAAAGGTATATGTCCCAACGCTCTCCTTAACTTTCATCTTTCATGACCTTGCTTGGAGTCATTGTTTTGAGCAAGAGAATTACAGATGTTATTTACTGACACCAACCTCTACAGTCTTGTTGGTCTCTATGTTTCAGGGAGACTGCCACATCCTTCTTGACCTTTCTTCCTTCTGAAGTCACCCCAGAGCTCTCACTAGTATGGAAAACAGACAAAAAAACTGCCCTCAAGTCCTGGTATCCCATTAACTTCTTTTCTTCACATCATAGAAGAAAATATATTTTGAGAATTTTTGAAGCCAATAAAAGATTGGACAGAGGGCTATTAACATGAAAAATAATAAATGCACATAGACTCTAGAGACAAAATCAGGTCTATTTTGTTCACCTATAAGTCTTGGACCCAATGGGATCATGTCTGTCCAATAAAAGATTTACATTTGCTAGAACTCACCAGTTATAGGCAGCATCTTCTAAAGGAAAGGGCAATGGACTGGGAGTCAGTAAAGACTTGGGTTGACATAATGCATAAGACTGGCTATAGCTAATCACTTCATCTCTCTGTGCTTCATCTTCCTCTTCTAGAAAAAGAGGGAGCTGAATTTGATGACTTTTAAAATTCATTTTGGCTATAGACAAATA
This sequence comes from Phalanger gymnotis, assembly GCA_028646595.1. NCBI lineage: Eukaryota > Metazoa > Chordata > Mammalia > Diprotodontia > Phalangeridae > Phalanger > Phalanger gymnotis. The sequence continues at coordinate 20,426,405 of CM053624.1, forward strand.
AACCCAAGACTTGATTTTATCACAGAATCAAGTTGATAGAATTTCTAAGTTGATGTGGAACACAAAAGTAAAACCCATGAAAAAAGAAAACAAAGAAAGAAATAGAAAACCTAACAATAAAACCACAATGATAAAACCCATCACCACCAACAAGTGATCTTCATGGCAAAAAGGACTTGATAACTTCTAGGTCTCTTCCAGCTCTGAATCTGTCTCTCTAATTGTAAGTGGCCATCAAAACCAGGGTCTCCGTGCCTTACCCCTCCTGTGTCATCAGTTGAGGCCAACAATCCACTGGAGATGCAGGTGCTTCAGGGCAACTGGACCCTGGAGAAGGTCCTGCCAGCAGCACATAGTGCCACCAAACTGAAAGCTACGCAGCCATTACATGAAAACACGAAGCAGAGTAGCAACGGCTCCTTCGGAGAATCCACTCTAGATCATGAGACAAATAGAAATTTTGCTGGAAGAAATAGCTCTAGCTCTAGTTCCCCAAGGGCTTTAAGGGATGTGCTTCTACAGGAGTGTCATAATCCTGGGGCAGTGCTTCCCAAGCCCAAGGGTATCCAGGCTTTCCCTGGCACTCTCCCACAGAACTCCAAGGTTGTCCCAAATTCAGACTGCCCACAGTCATCAGCAAACCTGGTAGGATCTTCTAGAAAATTGGAAAAAGTGGAGTCCAAAGAGAATTTCTCTCCCTGCAGTTTTGAAGAGCAAAAAGAGTTGACTATATCCCTCAACATGCCACAACACAATAATGTAGATTCAACCCTGGGTAGAAGTGCAGGGAAGCAGAATGCCTTGAGAATACCTTGGTTCTTGTCTCCAAAGGTGATCTCCATTGGTCCCAATCAAATCTGTGGGGCCCCAGTGGATAAAAACTATGTTGGTGGACAAGGGAAAAAGCTTTTTGGCTCTGGATTCCTTGGGAGAACAGCTGTGACCCAGAATCATTCCCGGTCAGTGGAGCCACTGCCTCCCAACATCCCTACTGTGAAGCCAGTTTTCCCCAGTAGGAAGCCAGGACTAAGCAAAAGCCCAGTATCTGGAGGAGGAGTTCAGACATTTGGAACAAAATGGTCCCCAAAGCAACCCCCCAACTCTTTTAGCAGCATCAAGAATGAGAACATGCTGGCCTGCGGGGGTGGCCCACCCAAGGGTAATGCAGAGAACAGGAAAGCCATTGGCCACAAACCTTTTAAACTGATGGAGCATTTTCAAAGAATGTCCCTTGTCATGGATTTGCCATTCTTCAAGCTCCCCAGAGAACCTGGAAAAGGGCTCAATCAGCCATTAGAGCCTTTTTCCATCCCATCCCATCTCAATATCAAGCAAGCATTTTATGGGAAGCTTTTTAAGCTGCAGTTGAATTCCACCAATTTTAATTATTCATCTAGCACACCGCACTTTCCCAGAAGCCTCACTGGGAGTGTGATGCAGCTTAGCCACAAAGCAAACTTTGCTGCAAACCACAGTGCATCAGTCTCTGTGCAAATGTTCACTGATACCATGGAAGAAATCTCACTGAAATGCTCTTGTAGCCTAAAAGCTATGATTATGTGTAAAGGATGTGGGGCACTTTGTCACAATGACTGTATAGGACCCTCAAAGCTTTGTGTATTGTGTCTTGTGGTGAGAGAATGAATTATGGCCATGGGAAAAAAAAAATTAGAAAAAATGGAGAGGAATATACTACCTGCTAGAGGGATGCATTGTATTTTGGATATTGTCGGTCATCATTCATTATTCCTATTACTCTTGCAAATTGATAAAAATGCTGAATATAAAGTTTTCTCTAAGAAACTTGAACCTAAAGAATAAAAAAATACCAACAGCAGCAACAAAAACAGCTAGCTAAAATGTGCCTAAACCTCCTGGACACAAATGTAAAGTTTTTGAAGGCGGGGATGGTTTTTTGTTTTTTTTTTTTATCTTTGTCCTCCTTACCTCCCAGTGCTAGACACATAGTTGGCTCCAAATATTTGTTTATTGAATCAAAGTTAATTCCAGTTCATTTAAAGAATATGATAATTTGTGAAACTGGAAGAATTGAAACTAGTTTTGAAATGACACAACTTTCTTTTGGTGTAGCATCAACCAGAAATGACTGAGTTTGTCTAGTTAATTTAGGAAACACTTACCCATTGCATCATCTCTCATGCTGGGATCTTTGTAGACACAAAAAGCAGCATGCAACAGTAAAGAGAAGGCAAGGCTTAGAGTAAGGAAAGCTTGAAATCCAGCCATAGCCCTGGGATATGCTAGTTTTGTGACTCTGTGTAAGTTGCTGCAACTTTCAATTTCTCAGGCAACTTAGTCTATAAACTGCAGGTGATCTGAATTGGTGAAGGTACTTTTCATATACACCAAGTCACTTACACTAAGGAAGTTCAAGGTCTAGTGTGGCAGGAGAAAATGAATAAGACGCAGAACATATAGGGGAGGAATGCTTAAGATGATATTTGTAAATATTGTACCTTTGATGTCATTTATTTTATTTTAATCCTCTATTTTTTATCAGTTCATTGTATTTTATTTTTTCAATTACATGTAAAGATAGTTTTTAACATTCACTTTTATAAGATTCTGAGTTTCATTTTTTTTGTCTCTCTCCCTACCCCAAGATGGCAAGCAATCTGATAGAGGCTATACATGTACAATCATATTAAACATATTTCCATGTTGTGGTCATGTTGTAGAAGAAGAATCAGAACAAAAGGGGACTACCAGGAGAAAGAAAACAAAAGAAAAATAGTATTTGTTGATGTGCATTTAGACTTCATAGTTCTTTCTCCAGATGCAGATAACATTTTCCAGCATGAGTCTTTTGGAATTTTCTTAGATCATTATATTGTTAAGGAGAGTTAAGTCTACCCAAATCGATCATCACACAATGTTGCTGTTACTGTGTACAATATTCTCCTGGTTCTGCTCACTTCACTCAGCATCAGTTCATGTAAATCTTTTCAGGTTTTCTGACATCTGCCTAATCATTTCTCATGGAACAATAGTATTCCATTATATTCATATAACACAACTCGTTCAGCCATTCCCCATTTGATGGGCATCCCCTCAGTTTCCAATTCTTTTCCACCACAAAAAGAGCTGTTATAAGTATTTTTCTATATGTAGGTCCTTTTTCCCTTTTTTATGATCTCTTTGGGATACAGACCTAGTAGTGGTCTTTCTGGATCAAAGGGTATGTGCAGTTATGTAGTCCTTTGGGCATAGTTCCAATTTACTCTCCAGAACAGTTGGATGAGTTCACAATTCCACTAACAATTTATTAGCATTCCAATTTTCCAATATCTTCTTCAATATGTATCTTTTTCCTTTTCTGTCATATTAGCCAGCCTGATAGGTGTGATATGGTTGAATGTCATTTAAATAGCAGCAACCTGAAAATTAAGAATCTTCATTCTGTGAAAATTAGGTCAATAGAAATGATATATTATTTTAATGCTAGGGCCAGGCATGTTGATAAACACAATCTAAAAAGAAAATGAGAATTTGCTGTAATATCTGATAACTGTGGAAAGGCACAAATGATTATATGTAGATAAAATTTTAACATCAAAATAAACATTTTTATCCTACAATCTCTATATTCTTTGCCTTATGGATAAACAAAAAGTACTACGTTAATTGATGTAGTATGATCCTTTAAGGTTTTCTTAAATTCTCCTATTTCTGTTAAAATATCTAGTTGCCATAGCTTAAGAAAGACAGTGTTGTTGACAGTAACATTGGTTAGCATCATTCTCATTATAGTTATTATTGGTAGCAGCATTGGCTTTGCTTGGAATATCTCATGCTCACTCCCTTTTAGAGAATCTTCAACCCAGATATGATAAGGATGGAATAACTTAATAGTTGTGAAAATATTCTTACATACACTCATGCACACACACACAAATGCGGGTTTGTGTGTCTGTGTGTACATATATCTATGTCTATATCTAATTTGTGTGTATATGTGGATATGCATTCCTAGTGAATTCCAGTTCTTTTAAATGATATGAAATTTTACGAAACTGGAAGGATTGAAAATAGGAAAGAAGAGAAAAATTCCAGAGAGGGCAGAAAACCTGGATGTTTAATTGAGGAGATGCTGGCAAGTTACCTCTTTAGAAGAAAGAAATTAGCTTTAGACTCTTTATGCAAACTGCATAAAAGCCCATCATTTAAATTGAAATAGTGTGTTGCTTAAACAGCAGGAAAATTTGTTATATGAAAAATGGAAGAAAAATAGTCAGAATTAACATGCTGGCACACATGCCTATGTCCTCTTAACAATTAAAACAAATTCCTTGGGTTTATCTCACTTAATCCACCCATATTTCCCCATTGCTTTTAAACCCCTCCACTCCCCACCATCTCCTCAACATATCTCATGATTATTAAAAATGGTTTGTTTTTAAACACCATGAAAAAGCTGGTGTGACCTAGAATAATAAACTGAATTAATTGATAAAAAAATTTCTTGGGGAATTCTGCTATCTAGTATAGACATTAGAATGTGTGGAGGAAATGATTTTCTAAGCAGTAGGTCCTGTGCTTTGTTGATAGTGAATTCATAAGAAGAAACAAAAATGTGTTACCCATGTTTGAATCCTCTGGAGTTTGAATCAAGTTTTGAGGATTAAATTTACAAGAATATTGTGTTGGAGAAAAGGTATATTTTTAATGCATAAAATTGGGTAAACTATGTCTTCATCTTGGCATATGATTTGCTGACTTCAAACATATCTGGAGAATTTTGTCTGGTTTTCCTTTTTGTTTTGCTTTTGCTTGCTTTTTTTTCTTCTGTTTAGCTTTGTAATAAATGAGGCATGGGGGTATGGTCAAAAGAGACATTAGATGAGGCATTAGAAAGACCTGATGGAAATCCTACTGACACCAGCTCTAAGACAAGTGATTTATCCTGTCTGTGCTCAGTTTCCTTATCAGTAACATAAGCATTCTCTCCCTCCTTCACTGAGTTGTTTTGAGGATCAAACTTTAGAATACACATGCCTTGGGTGTGGACCAGTGCTGAGAGGGGAAATTCTTGCTGTTAGAGGTCTTGCCATTGTAGTCTATAACAACATCTTCAGTTGAATAAAAGGTAAAACTGCATTTAAGGTTGTGGTGATGGTATGATCTAAAACTGGTTACCTAATGGTTTTAGGGCCCTTTTTACTGTGGAAGGCTACAGAGAACTTTGGACTTTTCAGGCTATGTGACCCTGCAGATTTGCCTTTTAGTAAATTATTGTCTATAGCAGATCATTTCATAGCCACATTGCAAGGTACATGATTTGAAATAAATTCAATTAAAATAAACCTCTCTTAAGTGCCCATGATCTACCTGCTACTTTGGTAGACAGTAGGGGCTAAAAAGAAGAAAAGAAAAATGCTTCCTATATTCTGGGAGCTCACATCTTGTGGTAATGAATTTTTGTCTTTAAAGGGGACTAAGGATGAAGGGAAAGATAATTTTAGCAAAAGATTTGATAGTTGTGTTATAGGGAGAGAAGATGAAAATGAGAATTTCCCCCATCTGGCTCCAGCTTGGAACATTTTTATTTACTTATGTGTATTTCCAGTGCATGTATCCGGCTCTCCATTATTTGCTCTACTGGAGGCATGCAGGAGCAGAGAGAATTTTTAAAAACTATTTAACTTCGGTCATCAATGCATTATGATGATTTTCCTAGCAGACTTATCTCACGACTTTTGTTTTGCCAGGCTGATGATATGAAAATGAGTTTTCATTGCCTGGTCACACTGTGACTGCAGAGCATTGGAAGAAAGTTGATCTATAGGTTTTAGATTGCTGCAAAAAAAAATCTCTAAAGAGGTTAACTGTAATGCATATCAGGAAAGCAAGATTATATGCTTTCATACAAGGAGAATGCAATGGTTTGCAAAGAACAGTTAGTTAACTTAGAGGTAGGGGTAGTGAATAGACTAGAATTATGTAGTTAAAGCTTTGGGCTGAGTTCAGTGTACAGGGAAGCAGGACATAAAGGCGTTAGTGTCAACCTAAAACTTCCATCTTAAAATCCATGTCTTTAGATATCTTAAAAGGCTTACATAATAGATAGTATAGCTTGAGTGATTGAAGGCAGGAAGGGATCTGAATAAAATATAGTCTCTACTCAGCCTGAAATGGGCAGGTTGCAAAGCAAAGTAAGCACTTTCAAGAAAATAAAATTATGGATATGTGATTTTGCAGTAGAATATTTAATAGTTGACGTTAAAAAAGAACCTACATCAAATGTGTTGTTTTATTTTTTTAAAACCTTATCATGGTATCTGGAGTTATCCTTTTATAGAAGGAGAACATCTTCCAATTTTAGAAGAAATATACCATGGATACACGAGTTAAGCACTATCAGAAAAGCCATAAGATGGGTTCCCAGAAACCAAACATGCCAAACAGCCTCATTACTCTAAAGTTATACTTTTGCTAGTGATGTTGAGATCCCTCAAGGCTTATTTCCTACAAAATAATAGATTAGACAGAACCAATCTTGGGCTTGAAGAGGTGACAATCTGCCATCTGGTCACCATTTGGCTGACTGGCATTTCACAATGAATGTTGGCTGACCCCTCCAGAAGTACATGAAGAGTATTCAGTACCTGAGGAAATTGGAACCTACAAGTGGGAACACTTGCTTTCTGCTCTATGATGGAATCCTGAGAGATGTCAGGTTGAGTCACATCTCATTAGCATCACCTCTCCTAGCAGTGCTCTGCGTATCTGTCCATGGTACATTCCTTCTAAAATTGGAAGAAATTCTCCTGGTATAATGAGGCAGCTCTTGATGCCCTGGGGAGTTAGTCTTTTCACACAGACATATGGGTAGAAAAAAAGATATTACTTATTTCAACCCCGTCCCATTTCTGGGGGCCAAAATGTATTTTGAACCTAAAATCTCAGTATTATTGAATTAGTATAGCCCTCATTTACTCCCTCTAGAGCCAATATACGGCATTATTAACATATCAGTTCTTGCAAGGATTTTAGCATTAAAACAATCATTAAATATTTATTAAGGGGTTACTATGTACTGTTTAGTGCGCTAGGCTCTGGGGATGCAAGCACAAAACTAGAAAAAAAAACCCTCTGCCTTCAGAAAGCTGGCATTCTGTTGGGGGTGGGGGTGGATAACGTGTGCATAATAAGTGTATACCAAAGATATACAAGGAAAATTTCTGGAGCAGGCAGTTAGCGAAAGCAGAAGAGGCTTAATATAGAATGTATCATGAGTAAAAGTTTGAAGTAAATGTTATTCTGACTATATTATTGAAAACCACACGTTGCACCTGGAAATAATCTAAATCTATAAAAAATATAGTTATGCTATGGACATTTATCCAGAGCTTTTATTAAATAGACATGTACGTATGCATGAACCTATCTATGCCCACACACAATGTTCCACAGAATGTGTGTGTGCACATTTGGGTGTGTGCTTTAATAACTTATAATTTCAATAAAAAATTTAAAATTATTTATCCTTGAATATGTAATATATACTCAAGGAAGCTGGGTTATACTGGTTCCAACATTGGGTCTGGAGTCAAGAAGACTTGGGTCCAATTTGGTCTCAGACACTATCTTTGCACCACTGGGCAAATCACTGAGTCTGCCTCACTTTCTTCATCTGTAAATTACCTGACCTTCAGGATTGGGAGACTCAAATGACATAACATTTTTCAGAGCTTTGTAAACATTAATGTGCTATGTAAATGTGAGTTGTTGTTGATAATTGCATTTTCTGTTGCAAAAAT
>CM053624.1:20434685-20459277 GCA_028646595.1 Phalanger gymnotis
GCCTCAAACACTTACAGCTATGTGACCCTAGGCAAGTCACTTAATCCTGTTTGCCTCAGCTTCTCATCTTTAAAATGAGTTTCTGAAGGAAATGACAAACCGTTCCAAGATTTTTGCCAAGAAAACCCCGACTGGGGTCATGAAAAGCTGGACGTGACTGAAATGATTCAACAACAATAACCCCGACAATATAATACATGAGTGGGAATTGCTACTATCATTCACTTCTATTTTATTCTAACATTTTTCTATCCTCTTCTTGTCAGCTAGACACCATATTCTCACTTTGAGGGACAGAAATTATTGCACCCTGACAAACACATAATAGGCATGTAATAAAAAGACAAATATAGTCCCAAGCTTAAGGCTCATTAAGGAAACTCAAAAATCCTTTTGCCATTCTGAAGTTGAATAGGGGGATAAGGAGACAGATAGGTAGTGCTTTCATCTCAAGAGATTTTTTTTTTCTGTATCATTTAGAGAATAGTTATGATTTTATCTGGTTTGGCTTCCCTGCTCTAAACAAACCAGTGCATAATTCAGTTTGATGTTCTCTTGTAGTCATCCAAAGAATGAAAGGAAGTGATTCACTTGCTCATCCAAAGCAGCTTCCCCTTTTCAGCCTCTCAGCCCTAACTGGACAGGTAAGAGGATGCAAAATCATTTTACAATTTATTCAAGTTTTTTGTTTTTCTGTATTTTTAGAAATATGTTTTTTCCTCCAGTGCTGCAAAACAGCCACCATGACCATCCATGTTTTCTGAGCTCCCTGACTTCACAACCCCAGCACAACAGAGGCTTTTATCCTTTTTCAAGGACACCTACCCGGTCTGTCTTCCCTTCTGTCTGAACGCTGGTGTGACTGCGGACATCGTGATCTTCTTCCAGATCTGAAATATCTTCCAACTCCTCAGGAGTCTAGAAAGAGAAAATACAATGATTTAGAGATAAATCTCTTCCGTTAAGCATGGCTTCTAACCCCAAAGACTGAAAAGAAGAATTGAAAAGGTAGAAATCGGAGCAGCTGTCAGGGCATTTATACAGTTAACCATGATTTATGGCATTGATGAAAAGTTCACAAGCATGACAAATGTCAGAAAAATACAATCAATTGTTAAAACCAGTATCATAAAATTTTAAGTTATTTGTATAAAACTTTTTTTCTTAATATGAATAATATTTTAATGACAGCTATGTCAAAGATATAGCAATAAATTGACATTCTGCACTTTTATCATTCTGATTATAACTTTCGCCAATGCGGTTTTCAAATGACAGTCGTTGAGATTTGCCACAGTTGAATAACTCATCCATTCTGGGGCCAACCTGGCGATGAACCTATTCCCCAATAGATAGGTGGTTCCTTAGAGAGCGCACACTCTGTCTCTCTCTCCACCCAGGAAGAGGTAAGGGAGAACTTGTGGAAGCTTGTTTTCGGAGGATGCAGAATGGCCACTACGCCTCGGTGAAGCATCAGAGATGAAAGATACGAAGAGGACAAAAGAAATAGGGCTATAGGTATGTATCCTACAGATTAAGATCAAAACTAAGAAGAATCAGCAAAATAGGTTTGAACAGCACATAGCTAAAGAACGGCAAGTTTTGGTGGTAAAATACTTTCTGAGAAAGTCAAAAAAAAGTCAGGGCAATGAAGTGAAGAGCATTGGATCTGGAGACAGAGGACCTGGGTTAAATCCTGCCCCAACAATTTGTGGTCTGCGCTTCAGTGTCCTTATAGGATGAATGGATTAATCTGGATGCCCTTCTCTGTCTTTCTGTCTCTGAGTCCAAATCCGAAGTTTTTCCATTAGTCCAAATCAGGTCCCCATTTTTACTTTCCCTAAACAAATAGTTCTAGAACATGGCTTTTCCCAATTCTAGGGATTTGCTCAGCTCAAATGCAAAATTTTGGACCCTTAGGAGCCTTAGCAGTCATTGAAGTCAATCCAGACTAGAGCAGAAATTTCCTCTATGCCATCCTTGTCAAATCATCCCCTACCTAAAGATGTCTACATCCTGTTCTTTTTCCACTTAAGGACTTCCTTCCTTTGAGGGGAAACACACTATCTCCCAAGATGGCCCGTTTCACTTTGGATAATTCTAATAAATAGGGCTGTTTTGCTTGCATTGAACTTAAATTTGTCTCTCCATTCCCATATGTATTCGCAGATACTATTCATATACCCAACCAGAGTACTCCTGGTCACCTTCCCCTGTGAATCCAAAGGATGTAATTTGTAACATCTCAATGGTCAAAAGTTTCCCCTCTGTCCATTATTCAAACAGTCATTCCACAGATGTTTATTAAGCACATGTTATTGTTCAGTCGTGTCTGACTCTCTGTGACCCTGTGGACCATAATGTCTGTGAGGTTTTCTTGGCAAGGATATTGGAATGTTTTGCATTTTCCTTCTCCAGTAGATTAAAGCAAACAAAGCTTAAGTGACTTGCCAAGGGTAACCTAGTTTGTAAATGCCTGAGGTAAAATTTGAACTCAGGTCTTCCTGACTCCAGGCCCAGCGCTCTATCCACTGAGCCATCTAGTTTCCCCCTATTACACACATACTATATGCCTGATATTGTACTAAATCCTTTGGATACAGAGGCAGTAATATTGCTAATAATAACAATTTTTAATTAAAGATGATCCCCACATTGAAGGAGCTGTTTCAACAATCCGGCTAGTAGCTTCTGTGGGGGTGCAAGATCCACCAACAACCAGCACCCAAAAAGCGCAGGTTCTTTTGATCTGCTTAACTAAGGAAAGCAAGGTGAAGGGGTTGACAAGCTTACTTTAATTCAGCACACAAATATCATTCACTTAGTTTGGGGAAAAAAAGCCAGCACCCTGAACTTCAGAGCAAATTACAAACAAAGTACAAACATCAACAGATAGACCCAATACAGATTCATAGTTACCAACATCTAGGTTCAGCCCGGGAGCTCAGAACAAGGGCTGGCCCAGAGTCACCCATGCCACCACTGCTGTGGCAAAGAGCTCCAAAGAAGAGGAGGCCAACCCCTAGTTTTATATCTTTTTCAGCATCAGGGGTGAGTCGCACATTCGACTCACCCATGTGGCCTACAATCGTCACAAAGAGGCGACTTAAACCCAAGTGGTCTAAAGCCTCTGCTGTCCCAGACATGTAAACTAGGCCCTCCCTGGAGTTAGCCCCACCTTGGGCCCCACCTTAGTTGCCAATCCACACCCAAGTAGGTTTTACACCTAATAGGGGTTTGGGCCTGGGGCTTAGCATTTAGTAAGACTCAATGAAATAGACTGAATTACTCAGTGCAAACAAAAGCCAAACTCTTCAAGGGCACTTGTTGAACTAAGTGCTAAGGAGCCCATTTCGCTTACCAACACAGGAGCCTATACCCTCATGAAGGAGACAACATGATTTTTTTAATAAGATACATATAAAGTTAGTAAAATTAGAGTGGAAGGCATTAGCAGCTTTAGGGACACACTTCACAACATAATCCTTTGCTACTAAGCTCTGAACTACATTCCCAATAAAGTCCTAAATAATGGGGACCCATGTGAAATGACCAAAGAGGCTCCCAATGTCCTTAGGTATTATATCTCTTATGCAGACAGGTAAAATGCATGATAGTTGGTATGGGTATTCATTAAACTTACTCCAGCTTCCTGGGGGAGGCAGCCCTATACATCCAGCCTTCCGCTTCTTTTTGTCATTGTCTCAAGCCTTTCCTCCCTGGTGACCAACCTAGGGAAGCCGAGTTGTGATCATTGCCAAAAAACCAGCCCAATTTCCAACCCACTAACGTCCTATCATATGGTCTCATCTCATGGATCTTTGAACAGTGTTACCCTTGTACTTGGACTGACTCCCCTGCTGTAGGGGGATCTTTCACAGTTATTTAAGCTGACTCTTATCTGATATTAATTTCCCCATTCCTCTGAGACCTCCAGCATGCTGAGGAATTTTTATCTCTCCTCTGATCTCCCTGTGGTCCTTCTTTTCTGGAACTGTCAGCTGATAGGATCACAGTGCAATTTACTTTCCCTTCATAGGAATTAATGGGATCAGTTCTCCACTTTGGAGCCTCGACCCAATTGGATATTTCATTATTAGTTACTCTGTGGATTCTCCCTGCAGCATTTTTGAGACATCACCTTCCTAATTTCCCTCCCCAATACATCATCAGCCTCTGTACCATCTGAATATTTTAGGTCCAACAAATTCCCTTTCTCTCATCCTGTCATTTTGCCCGGGAAGGTTATCAAGTTATTCTACTGTGATCTGTTTCTCATAAACCTTAGCTATTTATCACCGCCCCCATCTTCACTGCATATGACTCACTATTTATTCTAATATTTTGTTCAACTCAAAAGTGGGAGTTGCTCAACAGAGAGCAAACGCAAACTTAGTACAATGCATTCTTTTGGAATGGGGAATGTGTGACTTTGGGGAAAAGCCTAACATGTGAAGATTTAATGGAGGAAACTCAGCAGAATGCATGGACAACTGACCTTGGGGTTAGGGAAGACCTGTATTCAAGTCTTACCTTTGAAGTGGTCTATGTGTATGACCTTGTATATCATCATCTCTCTGAGCTCTGGACAATTCTTTCTTTATTATTATTATATATTATATCTGGACAATTCTTATTATAAAACCATAGCTATAAATCTGGAAAGGAATTCAGTGGCCATCTAGTCAAGTTTCTTGTTTTTATAGATGAGGAAGATGAGGCTCATGGAATATTTGGCAGTTGATTAGCTGTGGAGGTGAAAGTATGAAGAATGATTGTGAGTCTGGGTAACTCTAGGAAAATGGTAGTACCCTTGAGAGTAGGAGAAGAATTAGGAAGAGGGGAGAGTTTGGTGGAAAGATAATGAGTTCAGTTTTAGGTTTGTTGAGATTTAGATTTCTACAGGACATCCAGCTTGTGTTGTCCAATAGTCAGTTGGAAATGCTAGACTAAAGGGCAGGAGAGAATTTAGAGCTTGGACAAATCTAGGAATCATGTGCCCAGTAAAGATAATGGAATCCATTGGGGCTTTTGAGATCATCAAGCAAAATTATGTAGAGGGAGAAAGAACATTACCTTCTTCTGGACATTAATACATGGATATTACCTCTTTCAGGACATTAACACAAACAGTGTTTCTTAAATTGAAGTTCTTGACCATATGGGGCCTACAATTTAAGAAGCACTGAATGGGTTGCAAATAGAAAGAGTTTAAGAAACCCCGACAAAGCATCACAGGGCTCAGAGCTGTCTCGTGCCCAAATTGAGGGGTGGGGTGGGACAGCACAGACATAAAGACAAAAATCTCCACAATTGTCCCTCTTACCTGATGTGAATAGATGAGGGAGGTCGGGAATAATGCTAAAGCTCTGGCTTTAGAGTCAGGATATGGGGAGTGGCAGCCTGACGTAGGCCTGCTTACAAGCTGTGTAACCAGAAATCAGGCATTTAGTATCCAAGAAACTCCATTTGCTCAGAGGGGCTGTTTAAGGCCGCCTTCCTGTATCTCTAGTGCCTTGCTCGCACAGCATTTGACTTATGGCAGATATTTAATAAATACTTGTTGAATGGCTGATGGATAGATAGGGATAATGGCAATCCCACTGAGTAGTCCGGAGGGATATTATAAGGAAATTGCTGTGAAAACTCAAAGTGCTCCTTTTGTTTCTCCTCTACTCATCTTGAAATCACTTTATGTTATTGGGAAGATACTGCATATAGGCATATCTGCAGAAAAGTTGTTTGCTCGAGAATCATTCACTCACTCATTATTAAGTGCCTATAAGGTGCCAGGCACTGGGGTTGGACAAAGGGAGGATGCTAGTTTCTTAAGAGAAGAAAATATTTCACTTTTGTCTTTTTATTGCTAAGATCTAGCATCATAATAATATCCAAAATTAACAATAATAACAAAGCCATACGGAAAGGGACTCAGAGAACACCTACATGGACAAACTTCCTGACCAGGCCACCGAGCATCCTTCTTTATCATTTAGAATCTTAAAGTGCTCCCTGATTCACTGAGATTAAGTGACTTGCCCAGAGTCACACAGCCAATGTACAACAGGCGCAAAGGTTGAATCGAGACTTTTCTGGTTATGAGGACAACCCTGTCCCTGTACAGCACATCACACTGTTTTTAACAACAATCACAGCAATAATTCTGATAATAATGAGTACGTTTATACAATGTTTTGTTTTGCAAAGTGTTTTATACATATTGCCTCATTTGCTTCTCCACCTACCATCTGAGTTAGTTGTTACTATGATCGTCCTTTTACAGTAGCTGCTGGTGCTGTGAATGGAGTGCTGGGTGTGGAGTAAATAGAACCCGAGTTCAAATCCAGCCATAGACACTAGTTGTGTGACCCTGGGCAAGTCAGTTAACTTTAGTTCGACTTAGCTTCCTTAACTATAAGATGGGGATAATAATAGCAGACACCTCTCTGGGTTGTTGTGAGGCTCAAATGAGATGACGTTTGTGAAAATGCTTAGCACAAAGCCTAAGGCATACTATAAATATTCATTTCTTTATTCCCCTTTTATGAAGGAGAAAATCAAAGCAATATCTGATATGTAGCAGATGATTAACAAGGATCTGTTGGATTGGACTGACTAATATTATGGAATGAGAAAGAAATAACTCCCTTCTACGTTTACTTCTGTTGAAGAGGATGACAAACATGAATAATAATTCCCAAACTTTCAAATGTAGTTTTTGATACTTTACCACAACTGAGGCTGCAAAAACCCAATAATTTATTAAAAGCGTAGCATCACAAGAGATTGTCAGTAAACACACACACAGACAAACACACACTGAGGAAGCAAAGACACTATGGCTGGGGAAGAGGACCGGCAATGAATTTGTATTGCTTGTCTTCAAAAGAGAGCAAGGCTCTCTGTAGACATTATCATATTTCTCCTTTCTCCTCTCCAGGTGAAATAGAGAGGGATGGGATCATCAGAAGAAACATTTCTGGCAGTGACTTAGACATGTCTGAAGGTGAAAAGCCAAAGGAAAGATTCGGCATGGCTTGATGATTACCAATGAAGCTAAAAACTTGGCGTCTCCCATGTGATCCTTTTTGCTCCAACTGCAGGTACAAACTCCGCTAAATCCTGTAACTTCAGTTAAATGCACCACTGAGCCGAGATCAAAGCAGTCAAGCAAGCGATGGCTAGAAACCCAAGGAATTGCTGGTGACAGATGCCACAGACAGCGTTCTTAAGAAAGAGATTCACAGAACTTTGCAGTTCTGAAATTTAGATGAAAACTTTTTTTGTGACCAAGGTGAATCAGGATTCTGGGCCAGCTGAGAGGAGACCAACAGAATGATACTAAATCAAGACAAATAGATTTAATAAACAGATATTTTTTAAAGGTAGGAGGAAGTGCTGGGATGTTTGCTGAAAGCCCAATTTTGGAACAAGTGTGTGTAGAGATAGAAGTCTAAAGAAAATGTTTCCTAGTCAGGACGTGTATTCTCTTAAAACGAGTCTTTGGCTGGCCTCCTGAGACTAAAGGAGCTGCCAATATTCAGTAGTGACCAAGCAAAGAAGTGAAAACAAAGTTGAATAATGAGTGAACACATGGCATGTGAATGTAACAAAATGCTAATATGATGTAAGAAATGTGTATAAATATGGTGATTAAAGGAAAGCAATGAAAGGATAATGCAAGCTAATACACAGTGAGGTAATCAGAGCCTAGAGAAGTATTACAAAGACTAGAACAATTTAAGTGGAAAACAATCACAAAACAATGGAAAGTGAATATTGCAAAAATAGCAAGAATGAACAAAGATACCCTCAAAGAAAAGACAGAAGATGTTTCCCCACATTCCTTTTCAGAGCAGGGAAGTCCATAGCTGAGGTACATTGCGTATATTTCCAGGTAATTTTGGTGTATGGAGTGGCCTTATATTTTTTTCTCTTTTTCTTTTTTTAAAACTTTTTTTTTTTTAATTAAAAGGGTGGCTGTCTGGAAGGGAGCTAGGGATACTAAGGAAAAATTAGATAATGTAACAATAGAACATGTCAATAAAATGTTAATTCAAAGAAAGAAAATAAATATGCTAATTGACCTCCTTTCTTATAGGACTCATCATCAGCTGGAAAGAGACAATGTGGAGACATGGAAAGAGATGGAATTCTATCTTCACAAATCCTGGGGTTAACTTTCCAGTTCTGTAATTTGCTACATTATCTGTAGGACATTGGTCAGTGATTTAACTTCTCTGGGCCACGTGTTTGTTACTGTTGTTTGTTTGCTTGGCTGTCTTTTGGGGGAACTGGACACTTATCCTAAATTTACCTTTTCACAATTTCTGCTCGTTATTCGTAGCTTGGACTGTCTCTGCCTCTGTCTCTGTCTTTCTCTACCTCTCTCTGTCTCTTTGCCTCTGTCTCTGTCTCTGTCTCTCTCTCTCTCTTTCACCCCCCCCCCACACACACATCACATGTGGGCATATATGTGGAAGCAGCTAGGTTGCTCAGTGGATAGAACTCTGGGCCTGGAGTCAGGAAGACCTGAGTTCAAATCTGGCCTCAGACACTTAGCAGGTGTACGAACCCGGGCGAGTCACTTAACCTCTGTTAACCTTAATCCATTGGAGAAGGAAATGACAAAACTTTCTAGTATCTTTGCCAAGAAAACCCCATGAACAGTATGGTGCACAAGTTCATGAAGAGTCAGACCAAAAGACTGAATAACCACAAGACAAACATATGTCTATATATACACATACATACATAATTGTACATATATACACATATGTAACTGCATATACGTGTGTATATGTAAATGACTATACACACATGTATGGAGAGAGAGGGAAGGAGGAAGAGGGAGGGAAAGACAGAGAGAGAGAGAGAGAGAGAGAAAGAGAGAGAGAAGGAGAGAGAGATTTTTCATTGGCTTCAAGTACCTAAATACAAATACTATGCTTTCCCTAATAATCAGACTGCTCCTCTAATAATCCAATTCCCTTAGTAATAAATTGATCGATAATCAATAATCCTTTAAGTAGTCCTAATGTGACCTAGATCCCTTTGCCGTGCTGATTCCTGTGTTCTCATTTTTTTCCAAGCTTATGAATATGCTAATCATACACAGACAGCAAAATTTAAAAGTCAAAAGTATCCAATGTCAATGGATTTGCCAGGTATAAATCAATGTATGGCTCACATGCTCTCTGGTAGAAAAGGAGCCTAACATATTGGCTAGACAACGGGCCTTAGAACCAGGAAGGGAAAGCTTTAAGTACCGGTCCTGACACATCCTGGTTGTCTGACTTTGGGCAAAACCTTTAGTCTCTTGGTGCTCTCTGAATGCCCTAAGATTTTGAGTGGCAGAGGAGGCAACCTGTATGGATGTTAGGAGCCTTCCTACCACAGAATCCTCTAGGCTGGTAAAATCACATGCCCAGTCCCAATCCCAACTATTTGATGGATTTTTTAACCAAAATATTGTTATAATATATTTCTAAAATGCCCCCTAGTGCCATTACCACACATCTACTTCTCATTAGGCTAAATCTGCTGTCACTTCTCACGATGATAGAAACACGACATTAACAATACATTCGTCTATTCATTTCTAAGAATTCGGAAGCATGAATGAATAAGAAGAAAATGAAAATATTGGTTTTCTGTAAATAAAGGAAATTCTCTAGGGAGCAACCTAACACTGAGCTATTTGACAAAAAGTTGACAAAAGTAAATTACGGATTGTAGAAAATATGTGCAAACTGAATAGCAAAGAAGATGCACAATGGGCCTGGCACACGATTAACTACCTAAGCGAATGTGTCAACTTGGGCAGCAAAGCCCTCAACCCAAACAATGCTATGGTTAAAGCCGAAAGGAGGGGAGAAGAAAGCTCTCTGTTAGGAAGGTACTTGGGGAGTCATCCAGTCCTCTAGGAATCACGTTTTCCAAGGATTGATAGCCTGTGCTAAGTTAGTAGTGGGAAGATCGCCAGGGATAATCAGCATAATGTCTCTAGTTTATATAACTCATTCTTGTGCTTTAATGGAACAGGAGGAAAGGAATATTTATTAATCACCTACTATGTGCCAGACACAACGATAAGTGTATCATATATTAGACCCTGAAGTAATTGCTGGGCGTACAAAATAAGGCAACACAGTGCCTGCTGTCAAGAAGCCTACCTTCAAATGGGGAGAGACAATATGTAATTAAGCTTTTTTTTCCCCCAAGCTGCCCTCTGAACTTTCTAGACCATGCCCCAGAAATCTCATCCTGGAAACTAACTCTAGTCCTGGAATTCAAACATTGGAAGTACTCTTCATCTTTCTATGATTGAATGGGTCCACTCAGAACCTTCACATCTCCTTCTTCTCTTGGCTGAGCTTAGGCCTTCCTCTACCTTAGCCCCACACTGAGTACCTTGATCTCTCCCCTCCACTCCCTTCTCAACTTCCTTTAGGTGTTGTCTTCCACTGTTAATATGTAAGATCCACAAGGGCAGAGACCATCCATCTTTCTGCTTTGCTTTTGTATTCTTCGTATTTAGCACAGTGCTTGGCACATAGTACATATTTAATAAACATTCACTGATTCAACTTGAATACAAAAATAAAGTACGCTTTTAAATGCTTTTTTAAAACTTCTTGAGGGGGGAGGGTGTTCTTTTTTTCTTTCTTTTTTTTGGAGGGAGGAAGGCAAGGCAATTGGGGTTAAGTGACTTGCCCAAGGTCACACAGATAGTAAGGCGTGTCAAATGTCTGAGGCTGGATTTGCACTAAGGTCCTCCGAACTCCAGGGCTGGTGCTTTACTCACTGAGCCACCTACCTGCCCTGGGGTGGGGTTCTTTTGAGCAGAGATTATCCTTTTTTTCTTCTTTTCTTTATATCCTCAGTGATTAACATAAAAGCTGAGGTAGATTGACACTGAACAAATGTTTGCTTACTTATTTGTTGATTAAGGACATATGTACACAGAGGCCAGTAGGTGGTGCACTATATATACTGCTGCTTCTAGAGTCAGCGAGACCTGAGTTCAAATCTGGCCTCAGAGAGCACACACTAACTGTGTGACTTCAGGCAAGTCACTTAGTCTCTGTTTC
This sequence comes from Phalanger gymnotis, assembly GCA_028646595.1. Taxonomy (NCBI): domain Eukaryota; kingdom Metazoa; phylum Chordata; class Mammalia; order Diprotodontia; family Phalangeridae; genus Phalanger; species Phalanger gymnotis. Next base: position 20,445,779 of record CM053624.1, read on the forward strand.
CCTCAGTTTCCTCAATTGTCAAACAGGAATAATAGCACACCTAAAGGTTATTGTGAGAAACAAGTGGGAAAATATTTGTAAAAATACTTAGCACAGTGCCTGGCACATAGTAGTTTTTTTTTTTTTCCAAATGCCTCCCCTTTTCCCCCTTATATGAACATGAAAATGGAAAATAATCTCAGAAATGAAGGAACTAACAACTTGGGAGAACAGAAAAGTTCTGGAGAAATTAGAATATAAATTGATTCCAGAAGAAAGCCAGAGAAACTAAAAGGAATAAAGGCTAATGTATAATGTTCCAGGGATGGAGAAGGGACAAATAAGACGGGGAAAGATGGGAAATGGAGGGTTATATTCAAGGATCTTGAAATAGGTTAGTGTAGATGAATATCAGATGGTATGGAGGGCACTAAGGTGTGAGAAGCCTGACAAGGTAGAGAGAGGTCAGGTTATGAAAATTTTTTAATGCTGTAATGGCAGGCAAAGTTGGAGTTTTTGCTGTTTTTTTCTTTTGGAATGCTTCTCAGCACTAAGGCAATCAAGTGCCTTCGATTGAGTCTTGCCTTTGTTTGAATCAATAGACTTCAACTGAATCAAGAGTCCTTGATTGGAAACAGTATATATACTCTGAGATTAGCATTTTGTTTTGGGAGCTCACTCATTGGAAGAGTATTCGTGTGATTTGGCCAGACAAGACTCTAGGTAGCCATTAAGGAATACCCCCCCTCTCCCCCCACCCTGGCTTTGAAAACTCAGATGTTAGTGCTTCTCTCTCTGGTAACTATATATGTATTGCTATGGACAGACAATTAGAAGTCCTGTCTCCTGGTTTGTTATTTACTCTGTTTATGTAATTTTTCTTGTAATTTCTGTTTGTGTTTTCTCTGAAGTTCAGGGTGCTGGCTTTTCCCCCTGAACTAAGTGAATGATATATGTATATTTAATCAAAGTGAGATTGTAAACCCCTTAAAATTTTCCCTAGAAAAGCAGATCAAAGAAACTGTGCTAGCAGCTCTCCTGTATGCTGCTGTTATTGGCCTTACGCTTCCACAGCAGCTGCAAGCAGCATTATTGTTACAAATACCAAACTACAAAGGATTTTATGTTTGATCATGCAAGCCACTGAAGCTCATTACACGTGGTCAGAACTACACTTTAGAAAAGCCACCTCAGCCATATATGGTTTAGAAAGGGAAGAGATCTGAGGGAGAGTGACTAAAGAGGAGACTATTGATGTGTTCTAGGTAGAAGGTCATCAGAGCCTAAACTAGGTTTATGGTTTCATGGGTAAAGAAAAATAGACACATACCAGAAATATTGTGAAAGTAGAAATGATAAAATTTGGCAACAGATTGGATATGTGGGGTGAGTGAGAATAAGGAGGAGAAGATAGCATGGAGGCCATGGGCCTGGATCATGGCAGGAATGATGATGCCCTCAACAGTAAAAACTTTTTTTTTAAAGGGAAGATTTGGGGATAAAAGAATAAGCTCCATTTTGGACAGGCTGAATGTGAGATTCCTGGAAAAGTCTAGATCGAGATGCTCTAGAGGCAGTTGATGATATGGATATTATCGGTTTTTTGCCTTAGTTTTTGAATAAGATCAAGGACATCCTGGATGATTTCCTGATGTGCCCGAATTGGATTTATGTGAGGCAGAATTGCACAAAATCATCAGCCTCATGCTGTCTTCCAGAATCATTGATGTCCAGTGACAAGACAAAAGTCAAGATGAATGGTGATAGCCTGGGATGTAGTGGACGACCTCGCTGTCTTCTATGCTGAACTACTGCTCAGAAGAGAGACTAGGGCTAGATATAGAGATCTGGGTATCATTCCATAGACGCAATAATTGACCATTTGGTAGCGGATAAGATCAATAAGTCAGATAGTAGCTAAAAGAGAAAATCCTACAGCTATCTCATGCCAGAACAGATAGTCTTTAGTCATTCCAGTGGCATTATTCCTCACCATCCTCTCCCTTCTTGCAGTGGCTAACAATGTTTAGGACACTAGACACAGCATCAAGGTCAGCTACCAACCTGATGGTAAATTATTTAACTTGAAAAGGCTAAAAACTAAGACTAAAGCAGAGGGAAAGTTTTATCTTGGCAATATACTTTCTAGGGAGGTCCACATAGATGGTGAGGTTGAGCATGCACTGCCAGAGCTAGTTCAGTGTTTGGGAGCCTCTGAATGAACGCGTGGGAGAGAAAAGGTACTAGACTGCCTACCAAACTGAGCCATTGTGCTGACTTTATTATTGCATGCCTTGGAAACCGGGACAGTATTCCAGCACCATGCCAGGAAGCTAAATTGTCTTAGGAAGATTTTGAAAATAAACTGGCAAGATAAGGTACTGGACATTGAGGTCCTTTCTTGACTGAATTGCCAAACATTCCAACTCTACAGCACAGAGCACATCTCCCATGGGCTGGCCATGTTGTTAGACTGCCAAACATATGTTTGTCTAAAAGACTATTTTATGGAGAGCTCACCCAAGAGGACACTCTCAAGGTCTCTCTGAAAAACTCTGGAATATTGCATGACATGGGAAATACTAGCCCAGGATCCACTAGATTGGGATGCTTGCACCAAAGATTTACTCTATGTGCAAAGCAGAATTCCAATAACTCAAAAGAAATGTGAGATGAAGGAATTTAGAGGCACTTCCACCCCCAATGTTCATATGGGCTATCTGTACCCAACCTGTGCTAGAGTATTTCAAGCTCATGTTGCTTTGATCAGCCACAGTCAGACACACTATACTTTTACTTCAACAAAGTGATGTCATTTTGGTCCTTTTGGAGTAGGAAGGACAACCACCAACCAATGAATTTACAATATCACCAACAATGTATGAGTGTCACTAGAGAAGTTGACAGCACTGCTGGGGGTGAGAGAGGAGGAGTAATTAGAGAAAAGGATGTCATAAAAATCTAATCAGATGCTCTAAAGTTCCTTGAGGAACTGCTCAATCAGGATAAAGCATAAGCACTTGGAAGCTTCCGTATAGATACAAAAGCCTGATTAGGCCACACTGACTTACGTACCTGAAGACATTTGTCAAGAATTTCAAACAAGCATAACTGTAATCAACTCACAATAAAGACACTTGCCATTTTTTTCCCTCTTGGAGAGAAATATTTTATGATAACAAATCCTAAGTGAAAGGTAGAGCTGAAAAGTTAACACTCTGAATCTTGGAAAATGAAGATTTAGCAGATGTGAAACTGCTGTTTGTAGCGGAGGAAGAATGACAAGAGGCTTTTAGTCTATCTCCACTAGGGCCAATGTTTGCTTCCTTAGTCATTCTATATAAATCCTACCTACTATTGCTGGTGTTGTTGCTACAGCTGTTGGTCTTGATGGCTTCTGAGGTCTTTGCCAGCTCTAAATGTGCGATCTTGTGATATCTTTCTGCCACATGCATTGTGATGTGGCTATTTCTTATTGTGACTTCAAATCATGCTTTCATTCTACTGTACAATTCTAGACTTTATTGGATGTTTCTTAGAAATTCTGTTGTGTATTGGGAGGGGAAGTCCACATTTAATTTTTTTTAAAAGGAGAGAATAAACAATCTTTTAGTCCTCCTATTAGTAAGAGGCTCAATGCCCACTTGGACAAGTCAGGCTAGTTGAAGGGCAAGTCAGTTATAACAAATTCAAGTCTGCAGGTCTAGATCGAGAGGAAATGTGGCTAGATTTGTTGCCTGTATGTGTCCTTGAACCTGGTGTGATACATGAATTAAATGTAGACGAGATGAAAGCATTTGATTAGCTAGAGGGAGATTGCAGCCTGAATCTTCATGTCCAGTGTAAACATTAGAGACCACATAACAAAGAGACACCTTCCAAGCCTGCTCCCTGATGTGACATGCTCACGCTTCTGTTTAGTTTTATGCCTTAGGACTGTTGGTCAGAGACTTGGAAAAGACACCACAAGTCATTGAGTCCAAATGGCCCAGGAAGTTGAAATAATGAAGAAACTCGTCAAAGGTGGCAAAGGTAACAAGTGCCAAGAAGTAGTTCTTGAACCAAGATCCTTTCATTTTAGTGTATACACATAAGCACATCCACACACATACGAACACACATACATCTGTGTTTATATATGTATACATATTTCAACACCTGCATAAAAATATAGAATGTGTGATGTATAAAATGGATGTCTACATGCATGCAAAATGTATGCGTGTATATGTATGTTAATCTGTATTTTAACTCATTAGACTGTAATTCACAATATCAAGCTGATTCCAAAATACATCTGCATTTGCAAATTAAGGAACAGAATATTCAAAGAATCTGAATGATCCGAATGGTCTCGGTGCTCCTGGCCGAATGGAATATGGGGATGTTGGCAGAGAAGTCGCTGAGGGAAGACAGGAAAGCCCTGAAGACTGAATGAGGCTTAAGAGGCTAGACTCTTTGGAGAGGAGTCACCCAATTATGATCTATCTCTATGTCTCCATAGCTCCTTTGTGAGCAACATAGAGATAATGCCTATAAAGTGTTTCGCAAACTTGCTGTATGATAGTCGCTATCATTCCTGTCATCCTATGACTTGGATATAAAGCATCACCAGGTAATTAATGATGTAAAAAAAGGTGGGCCTTTTTGCTTGAGGAGCAGTTGAGAGTCTAAAAACACTGCACAATTTTTGGAATTCCATCAGGACATTATTAACCTCATATTTCTTGTGCTTATTATTGTTAATAATATTAACATTATTGCTGTTGTTGCTGTTCTCATAGTCACAAAGGACTACTTGCTGATCCTTGCACGTAACATTCCCTCCCCAGCTTTTTTTCTCTTTGCACAGGCTGTTCTATGCCTAGAGAGCTTATCTTACTCAGTTTGACCTCTTGAAATCTCTAGCTCACTTGAAGATTTATCTCAAATGCCATCAGCTACATATGAACCTTCTTAATCCTCTCCTAATTCTTAACACTTCCCATGCTATTGTTGCTTTTCGTCCATGTAGGTATGCATACATACATAATACATACATACATACTTATGTGTGCGTGAATATACATACATGTGTACGTACACAAATAAATTTATATTTAAATGTTTCTGCCACAGTGGAATGCAAAATCTCTTAGGGTAGGGAGTGTTTCCTTTCATGTGTTTATGTGTTTATATGGGGCCTATTGGAACATTAGAGACACTTGAAAAGTTTATTGAGCTAATTTACATAGAATTATGACAGTGCTGTCTCTAAAACATTAGAAACGTAATGAACATATATATTGCCAACTCATAATGAAAAACATCCATTTTTTCAATGTATTTTTTTCTTCATATGGTATTTTACCCCATAACTGAAGTCATATGTTCTAGAAACATTTTACAGTATAGTCAATTCTATTCCTGATATTTCCTTCTTGGATATATTTGGCCCTAATCTCTCCAATCTCCCGTGAATGGCTTCCAGTGATGGAGTCACTTTGATTTTCATCTGGTGCTTCTTTGATGATAAGACCTTAAACCTGATTAATCAGCAACATTAGGAACACAACAATAAATAAGAAAGTAGCCTGCTTTCAGCCATCAGATTTTCTTGCTTCTCATTCTTTCAAGCTAATTTGTTATAACTCATTATTCAACTTGGAATATTAAATTATTATTATTATTAATAATAATATTATTAAATATCATATTAAAAATCAACCCTCAACAACTGACATTTGGCCAGTGTGCTTAAATTGGGTTGTTGGCAAAATATGGAACATGCTATTAGAGAGAAAGCATGATCCTGGTGGGTGGATGGCTAGCCTTGGATGTAAGAATACCTGCTACTCCAAGTCCTCCCTTGGACACATACCAAGATTATAGCCTTGGAAAATTTACCCTTTAACTAGGTGCATGAGGCAACAGAGATTTTATCTTAGGAATGACTTGTAGTTGATATTCATCAGCGGAGTGCATGTTCATTATAATGGTAGTGGCTTATTCTAAAGTAATCATTGTTCCAGATTTCACCTCAACACAACACATATGAGCATGCACACACACACACACACACACATGCATACAAGTGCACACACACATCCCAGTTATATGGGTCATAAGGGTTTTGGATTCATGGTGTAATGGAAATGGTAAAGAATATATGAGCCCACAAAGGAAGAAAGAGCAAATGTAAAAGTAGATGGTGAGTGATTCTATACACACACACTCATATGTGTGTATTTTCAGGGAGGTCCTATGTGCAAGGGTGATACACACACACACACACACACACACATATACTGTACCCCCAGTGACCAGACTGCTCACTGCTCAGTCTAAAATATAGTCACTCTTTTTGAGCTGCTCCATTTTGTTTTTAATTACTGTCTGTTCTGTCTGCCATAACACTTAGCCAGTCTGGTTTGGAATCTTGGTTCTGTGTAATGTTCTCTGTAAGCCAAAGTTTCTGGGTCTAAAAACCAATAGCATTACATTCCATAATCTTTCTCACTCCAGATCCTATTACAATGGCAACTTATCATCCTACCAAGTGAAATCCTTAAAAACACTCACACTGCTCATTGCCCTGGCCTTTCCAGGCTGTTTGTCCTTTGTTCTCGAGGAAGACCATTAAATCAGGAAGGTGATGCCATAACTTGCAAGTGAATTGGATTCAAGTGAGGGAGGGCTGTGCGAAGAAAGTCACCAGCCTCATTCGCTCCTCTGGAGCCATCTGGGTCAAGCAGCAAGATACATATCAGGATGATTAGAGATGCCCCCTGCCCCTTCCCAGGCAGCATAGAACTGAGGGCTTGAAGAACTGTATGCATACTCAGGTAAAAATCCATCATACTCTCCCTTGTTGTGCAGAGATTTAGTGATAACTATTATGATGATGTTGGCAGAGCACGGCAAGCTCAGAGGGAGAAAGGTCATCCTTAGACATACACTGATATTATTCCATGGCATGAACAAGAAACAGAACATAAAATGGAACACTAAGGATGGAACATCAGTCACCTGCCAACTCCAAATTCCCCTAGTGAGCCCTCTGAACAAAGAGATGGACCCAATTATAAGGATTTCCTTTTTATATTTATTTAATGCTGATCCATGGTGCCAGTTAGGGTTTGACAGTTCCATTTGTCTTTATGGTCTGCCTTCTCCCAATGGTCCTTAAAATAAACAAAATAACCCACCACTTAGAGGTCACTGATTGTTGGCATTGTAAAAATTTAATAGCTCATTAGGAGTCATTCTGCCCTACTCTGCAAACTACCAATTATATGCTTTAAACAGAAATCAGATTCGCTTATGCCTCTTAGCTTCCTCAAGTGAAAGTGTCAATTTTAAAAAGTCTCTTGTTTCTTCCCCACACTTTCTTATCAAGGCAATTTTTCAGTGTCCCCTTTCAGATTTCACCATAAGGGCCAAGACTGGTCTGCATCATCTTTGAATCATCATTTTTAAAAATATGTTTTTAAATTGGCATAGATATCCCAAGAACAATTTTCAGATAAAAAATAGTAACCACCATTTTTGTTTTATTAGAGCATGCCATTGGTATTGCATTTGCTTAATCCAAAAATATTTAAATAATTTAAATTTGCTAAGTGGAATCTCACCCATAAGATTTATAGCATTTGAGGGCCCTTTATAATCACCTGTCAGTCTCACACCTACTGCCACATAAAGCTTATGATTTCCTTTATTTCAGGAATTATAGCAAAATGCAAATTCCTTATGTTCATGCTCAGAACTTGGACAGACTAAAGAAATATCACCCTTCTTTTACACTACTAAGAAGACAAATTACTATATTCCATAGTGGAAACAACATATATATATTCATGTGGATTATGGGAAATTTCTTAATTAAGTGATAATTAGGCATTTCCCATCTGAAGTTTAATATGAAATTCCAAGCAATCTTTTGTTGTTTATTCTTTACTAGTTGTATCTGACTCTGTGACTACATTTGGAGTTTTCTTGGCAAAGATACTAGAGGGAATTGTCATTTACTTCTTCATTTCATTTTACAGATAAAGGAAACGGAGGCAAACAGGGCTAAGTGACTTGCCCAGCAAAACACAGCTAGTAAGTATCAGGCCGGATTTGAACTCAGGAAGATGAGTCTGCCCACCACCCTATCCACTATGCTGCCTAGCCACTTTTCATCCACTATTTTAAATCACAATACTAAATTAGGAGAGTAGAAAATGAATTCCTTGCATTTAGAATTTATTTCACATTTGTATTTATTTTCCCAACAATTATTTTGATTCCTAGCACATAACGAGCATTTAATGAATGGTTGTTGGCTGATTAATTGCTTAATCGCTATTTTAAGCTAATAGATCATAATTTTATAGACTGAGAGCACAAAGGGTTCTTAGAGGTCCCTTGGTACAACCCATCATTGTACAGATGAGGACTGTGAGTCCTGGAGAAATCAAATCTGTCACCCAAGGTAATGGAGCTAGTAAGTATAAGCATCAGAATTCAATCTCGGGCCCTTTAGCATCAAGACTCATTTTCATTTTACTGTATGTCTCAGTTCTAAGATAACATTTTCAATGGGGTTGCCTTGCATTAGACTTGTGAGTTCGGTAGAATAAGTGTAAGTTATGTTTACAATTGGGGAAACTGAGGTTTACAAATATTCAGTGACTTCTGCAAGGTCACACAGCTATTTTGTGTAGGACCCCTGAAATCAATCAATCAGCAAGAAATCCTTGAGTACCTACAGCTAGGTGGCACAGAGGATCCAGCATCAGACACAGAGCGAAGAAAGCCTGCCTCAGTCAATTACTACCTATATGACCTGAGGCAATTCATTTATCCCCTCTTTGCCTCAGTTTCCTCATCTGTAAAATTGAGATGATAATAGAATCTTTTCCCATAGCTCAGAGGGTCATTAGACACACAATGATGTTATTCCATGGCATGAACAGGAAACAAAACAGAAAATGGAATGCTAAAGATGAAACATCAGTCACGTCAGTCACCTGTCAACTCCAAATTCCCCTAGTGAGCCTTCTGAGAAAAGAGATGGAATCCAGTAATGAAGGTTTCCTCTTTCTATTTATTAAACACTGATCCATGGTGACCCCACCGTGCTTGTTGTGAGGATCAAATGAGATGATAACTGTCAAATGCTTAGCACAGTGACAAGCACACAGTAAACACTACAGAAATGCAAGCTATTGTACCTGTTATTACTGTAGCTATGATTATTGCTATATGACAGATGCTGGGCTGGGAAGTCAGGATGCAAAGTTAAGAAATAATAGCAATAACTAAAGAAGGACACAACAAATACATATGATACATACATATATGCATATATAAAGAGAAGATCAGGAAAGGCTTCATGTAGAAGATGGTGTTGAGAAGGATGCTATGAGGTACAGATAAGAATGGAGCACATTTAAATCATGGGGCACAGCCAATGCAAAGCAAGGTGACAGGAGATGTCATCCTGTGAGGAACAAATACATTTTTCCTACAGGAAGGGAATTACAGTCCATTGTCTTCCCATGCAATCCCCTATTCCACAAATTACAGTAGCTTTCTACCATCTCCAGAATCAAATGCAGAAACCTCATTTTGGAATTCAAAACCCTTATTAACCTAGTACCCTCCAACCTTTGCCAGCTTTCTTGCACACTGCTCACTCCCATGTATTCTGTGTTCTGGTGACACTGTCCTCCCTTCTGGTCCTTGAAAAAGACAATCAGTCTCATAACTCAAGATTTCACTGGATGTTTTCCTAAGTCTGGAACTCTCTCCTTCCTGTTCTCTGCCTCCTGGATTCCTTCAAGTCTTGGGTAAAATATCATCTTCAAAAAATCTTTCCCAGTGGCCCTTATTGCTAGAATACTAGCATGTTACTTCTGAGATTATCTCCAATTTATACACACACACACACACACACACACACATGCATCTAAATCTACAGAGCGAATAACTATTGGGTTCCTTGAGAATAGGAACCATAGTTTCCATTTCTTTATATCCCAATATTTACAACAATTCCTGGTGCATAGTAGGCACTTAATAAATTTTGACTAACTGAGGCTGGAAAAAGATAGATTGTGCATAAAATAGGTTGTGGTGGGCCACAAAGGTTGTGGGCCACAAAAGTCAAGCATAAGATGACTGGGAAAAGGGCAGTACAATGATAGAAACATTGCATGATAAAAAGGAATAATGAATCCTAGAGAATAGTAATAGAAATGAAAAGAGTAATAATGATAGCACAAACACACATGCGTATGCACACACACATCTAATATCACCTTGAAATATACAAATCATTTTGTTAACAAGATCTCAATCCTCCTAAAAAACTTACTCAGGTAAGTAATGCTTTCATTAGTATTTCCTTGTTAGAAATGAGGAAATATCCATGCTGGAAATGAGGCCCAAAGTATTGATATCCATAAGATAAGATATTCAGAGAGAGACCAGTATATTTAAATATTAGAAAAAAATAAGAAAAAGAAGAAAATAAGGACTCATTTTTTGCATAAAATTTAAAATGCCAGGGCAGTTTGAGGGTAGTAAAAATTTTAGCAAAATTGCTAATTTCATAGATTACCATGTCTACTTTAAGGGGGAAAAATAAATTGAAGACTGATACAGAAAATCCTATCATATATATACATATATATATATGCATATATATATATGTATATATATATATACACACACACACATATATTTCTGGAATGGAAATATCACAGAATTTCAAATATTTTCTATTGGCAATTTATCACAAGTTGGTTTGAGGCCATTTCACTCAAGAAGTATAGTGGATGATTGGTATTTTGAAGAGAGCAAATTAAACAAATATGATTCATTTAGCATAAATTCACTTTAATGGAAATGAGTCATTAGTATATAGAGCTTATAAAGCATGTGCTATTTGTTGCTACAGAAACCTGTGCAAGCTCTTTCGGAATTGTAAAATGAGAGGGATGCTCACATTTAATGGAAAACACAGATGTGAATATTACTCAGAAACATACTACAATATAAATGGGGGTGAGGTATCAAAGACAAAGTAGAAATCTGGACAAGAGATCCTTGTCCAGAATTGACAAGGAGTATATTTATTGCATAGCAATAAGAGAACAGACTTTAAATTCAAAGGGCCTGGATTTTAATCTTGCCTGTGCCACTTAAATACAATTATTACCTTTGTGATTAAGAGCAAGTTGTTTAACCTCTATGGCACTGTTTCCTTATCTGTGAAATGAAGGAATTAGATTTAGGCGACATCTAAATTCCCTGCTAGATCTAAATTCGTCATCTTAGAAACATCAGATAAAGAGATACTTTCCAAAATGAAAGTTTGTGGCCATAGAGCAAAATTTTCACCACATTTAACAGTGCAAAACAACATTTAAACTACCTTGACTTGAATAATATGATGAAAAACTGTATGTGACCTTAACGTTCAGAGCATCTACTTTCCCTACAATTTAGTTATGGAAAACAAAATTGGCATGTCCACCATCAATGAGTTACCACGAGGTACAGTCAGTATCATCTGTTTTTTTTTCTTAAGAAACTAAAAATTGTAGTGATAAATGTTGACTGTACTTACAGTAGCTGTTGTCACTGCTTTTTTTTAGGTCAATAAAGCAAGTTTCATTTAGAAGGTTCGTAATATTTTTTAGTGAAGATTAATAATATGACTTCTTTTTGGTTCATTACTTGTTAAAATTTCTATCTAAATATTTCAACAAGAATTATTCAGACAATGTAGTGGGAGGGGAAATGCAAATGTTTCCATTATAAAATTTTTATTATGATGCCTATATCTGTACGGGTTCTGGGAAATCTTAGCTCTACAAGGAAAATAGCATGGGGGAAAAAAGCAATGATGCTGGGATTAGAAAACAAGTTCAAATTCTGATTCTAAGAGTACCTCATGACCTTGGGAAGTTAGTTAACATCTTTAGGACTTACTTTGTTTATTTGAAATATGAGGTGTTTGCAATAAATGGGCTCCATAGATTAATATTTTTAATTCGGTCCCTAATTTTACTTTACAACATTAAAACAGAGCTATCTCAGAGATGGAAGAAATCCTAAGGACATCTAGTCCAACCAGTATATGAAGAGGACTTTTCCTACACAAGTCTCATCAAGTATCCAGCTTTTGACCCAAAATCTACAGTGAAAAAAGGGCATCTCCCTTTCCAGGCAGCCCATTCCATTTTAAATAACTAAATATTAGGTTGTTATTTTTGTATCAAGTTGAAAGTTGCCTCTATTAACCTTCTACCCCTCTTTCCCAATTTTATACTTTGAGGTTGATCCAAACAAGTCTATTCCCTGTTCCAAAGGGCAAACCTTCAAAAGCCTAAAGACAACTATCATGTCATATCTTCACCCCAAACTCATCACGTTTCCTCCAATTTAGATAACTTTCATTTCCTTCAACTGATCCTCTTATGATATGATCTGAAGGCCCTTCACCATCATGGTTGCCCTGCTCTTGAAGATTTCCAAAGGCTTGTCGATGTCTCTCTAGAAATGTGACATACTGTAAAACTTTGTAAGGTTTGAAAAAAAGCAGAGCACAATGGCTCTGTTGACTCCTTAGTCCAAAACCCTTTGCCTCTCTTAATGTAGACTAATACAAAATATATAAAATTGCTGAAACATATCGACATCACAATCAGTTAAGACCCTGACCCCCTACCTTCAACTGATAAACTGTCATGTCCTGCAATTTCTTATTGAATTGGCTTTTTCAAACTCACCTTTTACTACTGATTGGTTCATGTAGGGGTGAGACATTTGGATCCATGACATCATTAGAAGAGGGGACTCCTAGACATGAACTCATTGTCCCAAAGCAGATAAACATATGGATTAATCATGAATAGTTTCCTAAGATACTGAAAAGTCAATGGCTTTTCCAAGATCACTTAGATTTTCTCAGTCAGAAGCAATATGGAACCCAGGTTTTCTTGACTCAGACACTGACTCACTATCTAGTACATTACAATGTCTATTACTTTTAAATTTATTTTTATTAAATATTCTCACATTTCAAGATCTTTTTGAATCATGAATTTGTCACCTAGTATGCTACCTATCTCTCCAATCTCTATTTCATATTCAGAATTGGATAATGTCAATAAGAAAAAAATAAATAAACAAGTTAGCCTTGATTTTGCTCTGCTCAGGAAGCTCTCTTGTCTCTTTATCATTTCTAGGACAAAATACAGTCTCATCCGTGAGACATTTAAAGCCTTTCATGATGTGGCTGTGCTGCACTTTTCCAAGGTTATATTATATGATACTTCCTTTGCATATTCTACATTCCAACCAAACTAACTTGTATAATAGTCCTCACTCATGGCCATTCATATTGCATCTCCATTTGGTTTTTGTTTTGTTTTTAGGGTCATCCATTTTTTTTAATCTTCTCTGCTTTTTCAAATCCTTAGCTTCCTTTAAAGTTTAGCTCAAGATTTATCTACTTCATAAGGCCTTTTTTCATCTCTTCC
>CM053624.1:20459777-20484132 GCA_028646595.1 Phalanger gymnotis
TTAATGAATCTTAACTCAATTTTCTCATCTGTAAAGAGTGGTTAGATTAGTTGCCTGTGCAGCCCCTTTAAATTCTAAATCTACAATTCTATAATTTTAATGAAGAAGTGCTTTCTGAGGAGGAGGAGGAGGATGGTAATGATAATGGGGCTTAATTGAATATACCAATTAAATCCCCCCACTAAATTTAAAGGAGATACTTTAATGAGGTAAGACTATGTCTCAATCAGACTTAGTTAAACTAAGTATGAAAGGTCCTTAATTAAATGGAGATACAATTCATAGGAGGCATGTCCTGATTGTCTGAGGAAAATTGTTCACAATCTAAGGGTTGTTTATAAAATATCAAGCCCATTTTGGCTTGAGGCATTTGAACAAGAGGAGAGGAGAGAATGTTCCATCTGAACTGTGAATAAATAATGGAAGAGAAAGATTTTTCTGGGAATAGCTAATAACAGTATCTTTAGCGGGATCCATTGGCTTGCTGGATGGAGATCTATAGCTCTACAAAGGGAAAACTACACTATATCCAAAGGAAACATCTTAAGTAGTGCATCAAATGTACAATGAGGGGTGGTAAGTTATCCCTTTGCCACATCTGCTCTCTAACCTTGATCGTAATTTCCTTGGACTCTTATGACCTGCTATATACATATCAGCGTATATTATTACTGCTAGCTATAATTTAGAAATATAAACTTGCATTAAGAATATAATTTAAAAGGCAAAATATCCTTAGAAAACCATTCGCCATCATGAAATGATAATTTAAATTTATTAACATTTTTCTTGGTTGTGGTATTATATAAAGGACGTCTAAATGGACAGAGTGTGTCAGAGACTTTAATGAGTGGAACATTTGTGCAAATTGTACCAATTATGCCACGTTATTAATACTTCCCACCTTCCTAAAAAGTAATTGAGGATGGGTGACTAATTTATATCAACTGATCATCAAGGGAGCGCAGTGATAACAGGGGGAGAAATTTGTGAGAAAGACAACCTCTAAACCCTCTGGGCTAACCCTGGAGCTGAAAGGGAATATACTGTCTGAGTTTGAGGCTTCCCAATCCTCAGTATGAGAGAATGGGAGTGTTATCCCAGAGCCCTTGTTGCAGACAGAATATAAGCTCCTGAATTTCAAATAATACTATATTTTTGTCTTTCTATCTTCAGATTCTAGCACAGCTCCTGACATAAAGTAGGCAATTAGCAAGTGCTTATAAGTGATTGAGTGATTTTCTTCAAATGTCCTTCTATATAAAAGTCTACATGAAGATAGATTTATTTAAGATAGCTGATAGTATTGGGGAAAATATATTTCTTCCAAAGATTTTTATAAATACTTCATCTCGCCTGGTCTTGAAAATGTTTCCCTGATCTGGTACCTGGGTAAGTCTTAAAATTTCTAAGAAAAAGTGTTGGCTATGACTTGAATAAATGCCAAATATTTCATCATAATATTATCAATAATCAATATTCAGACTAATGTCCAGCATGGCTTAAAAACAGTCATTTGAATAAATTGGTGGAAATAAGAGAAGAAATTGATTTCACATAGATAATAAGAATGCCAATAAAACACATATATACCATTTACTTACAAGTTATTGAAGAATGTTTCTATCATGGAACAGATGCATATTTCCTGAATACCCGGAATCTTGAGTAAGATACATGAGTGCTCTGTTTTCCCCATATGTTCCCCCCAAAGACTGGCCAATTTGAGTCTCCGTGCTGTATTTTGGAGCTCCAGTACAGTGGAGGAATGGAAGTAAAAGAAGGGCACTTCATTCATTATAACCTTAGCAACACATCAGGACTATTTCCTACCTCCACCCCCAAAAGAGAGGCCATGCCTGAGATCCAGAATCAATCAATACAGTACAAGATCTCAAGTCAGAGGGCTTAAGAGTTAAACACGCTCTTTATTATGCAATATCTATGTGACCTTGGAAAAGTCATTTTTGGTTTTCACTTCCTTATTTGTAAAATGAGGGCACTGAGCTAGCCGGCCTCTAAAAAGTTCATTCAAGCTCTAAATGTATTTCCCTACCTTCCTATTTCTAGCTTTTCCAGGGAGGTAAAAGTTTAAGTGAACCCTAGCCCAGGGTAGCTGAGCATGACTGATTCTCCTAGGTCACCACCACATTCTCACCAAGATCCTGACTGCCTTTTGATTGATGACACATTGTAAGTCATTCCTTGATCATTAATGTCACTAGAAATGATAATAAAATTGTCTCTTACATAGGTTTATGGGAACACATAGTCTGAGTGCCGTGTAATTATGAATTATGAGACTACAATACCGTAGAGGGCTTTAAGTGGACCTGTAAATCAGGACTTCAGAAACTTCCAAGAAAGCCACGCATGGAAGGCATCTCACAGCCATGTCTGTGCCTTGTTAACGTAACAAAGACACATCATTTCAATGTAATTTATATATAAAGAGACCTCTTTTGGTATAATGGGGTGAGGGGCACACATCCTCACCCATCCTTACACACCCTCACATACTCTCACACATCCTTACACATCTTCAATGCACAACATCTTTTGAATGTGGACAAAAATATCAGAGCAGGAAAAAGTCCTCCAAGTTTAGATCCATCCAATCAATCAACAAGTATTTTAAAGCATCTACTAGGCACTAGACCCATTCTGTCACACTCCTGGTCTCACCCAGAATGTGAACCTCAAAAGGTTCCACAATCCTGTATTGTGCAATTGGCTATAAGATGCAATTACCTATAGGGATGTCTGCTGCACATTGGAAGATCAACAATCACAAAGCACAGAAGAAAAACATTTAATTAATAGTCTAGTAATGCAAAGATGTTTCTTTTTTGTGTGAGCAGGGAAGGCAGGGGATTTGGGGTTAAGTGACTTGCCCAAGGTCGCACAGCTAGTAAGTGTATCAAGTGTCCGAGGCCAGATTTGAACATAGGTCTTCCTGACTTCAGGACTGGTGCTCTACTTACTGCGCCACCTAGATGCCCCAAAGATGTTTCCAAGGAAGAAAAATTGAAGAATGAGAAAGATAACAGAAAAAAACCCAAAAAATATTAATCATGTTATTTGCCAGACCGAAAGAAGATGTGACATAGTAGATAGAGAGCTGGCCTAGGTACCAGGAAGATGAGGTTTAAATGTTGCCTCTAAACATGGCTTTGTGACCTCTGGATGCTCTAAACAACTCACAAAGACTGTAAGTTGAAGAGAAGGTGCCAACTCAAATAGAAAGATGGAGGTTCTTCACCTGGAAGTGCCCTAAATCAGTGAAATCGCAGGTTTAGTTACTAGTAACAAACAGACTATAAAATACCCATTTTTTCCTCATGATGAGAGGCAGAGGCTCATCTGAGATGACTTGAATCTCACAACTTAGAAAACTTTTATTCGGCATCACTTTGTGTTGGATACTATGATCAGCACTGGGGATAAAGATAAAAGACAAGTTGATACTCTCTGTTAGGTGTGCCCATTATTTGCTGCTATCCAAGAGTCAGTCAGGTAGGGAAGAATAAGTTCTGACTCTGGAGTCAGAAAACCCAAGTTCAAGTATTACCTTGTCCAGTTACTGTCTGCATGACTCCTCTTCTACCTGAATTCCAATAAGTTTCCTGATTTGTCAAGAGAAGTTCGAAGGAAAGGGCATCCGAGGTCATTTCTTACTCCAGATTTGGGGAACAATAAAATTATTCTTTAGAAGATGATTTGACCTTGAAGGTTATCTTATTCAATCCCCTCAATTGATAGAGGAAAATGAGACCCAGAGAGGTAGAAGGGGGTAGGGAAACAAACACTTATTAAGCACCTACTGTGTGCCAGGTACTGTGCTGAGAGCTGTACAAATACTACTTCAGCTGATCTTCATAAGAACCCTGGAGATAGCTGCTATTATTATACCCACTTCAGAGTTGAGGAAAGTGAGATATACATACCTGCAGTGATTTTCCCAGGGTCACACAGGTAGTAAATCTGGGGCTGATTTCCATTTAGATTTTCCTGAACCGAGGCCCAGCACTCCATCTGCTGTGCCATCTAGCTGCCAGAGAGACAAAGGGACTTGCCTCAGGTCACACAGAGAGTAGGAGTCAAAACTGGGAGAGTCAGGAATCAAATCTGGATCCTCTGACTACAAGTACAGCACTTTTCCACTGTCCTAGGGCCAGTGGCTGATAATTGCCCCATAATCCAGACTCACAACCTTAGCATCATCATCTCTTCTTTACTTGCTCTCACCCCACAAATCCAATCAGTCTTCAAAAGATGTCATCTCGCTTCACCACAGCTCTCATGGATATTCTTTTCACTCTAAGGACATAACTACCCATCCTCCTTACACAGGGCTTCATCATGTCTTACCCAGGCTATTATACTTGAGCACTACTATGGCATCTCATTGTTCAACCAGTTCCGAAGCCAACTATCGATGTAGTTAATTGGTTTATATCTGGTCCACAAGGAAATAAGGTCAGTTTGACATGCTCTATTTTCGACAAAGTTATGTTTGCTCTTACTAATCATCACCTTCTTTTCCCAAAAGCACACAATTCCTTTAAGAACATATCATGCCAAGAGTCAAAATTAGTCATAGGCAGATGATTTGAAAACAAAACAAAAAAATCTACCCTCTATTTGATTTGTGAAAGTTCATGTAGGACTTGCCTATTGCCAGATCTATGGTACTTCTCTTATTCTCCAAATTTTTTCAGTAGCCAACAATGACTCAGCAATGATATCTATCACTTTTTTAAGCATATTGTAATGTCTGTCTGGGTCTGGTGACTTCAATGTGCTGAATGTAATTATGTGCTCTCTTAATATCTCAGTAGTCTTGGGTGCCAATCTGTTGTTAACCATTTTTCTTGGATCCTCCTCAACCTGAATTGTTCTTAGTAGAAAAAAAAACCCTATGCAATGTAAGAATTACATAGTTATGCCTTCTCTTCATCATCTATGATCATCATGTCATCTACCTTGGAGAATAATCTCTTTCTTTCTATCCCCCACCATACCTACCATGTTTTGGTCTTATTGGATTTCTTGCTCTTGATACTATTCTTAACAATCAACGCTATTTTTTAAAAAATTTTCCTTAAATTACTTGCTCTTGTTTCTATCTCTATATAGGCTATTGTAAAAATTAAAGTTGGTTATGCATAGCATTTAATTGAGAATAGTCATCCTCATCAGAATTTAGTTTCTGAGATATTCTCATAACTCTTGGGTCAACTTCCTTTGGTGATTGATAGGCAATGGTATATAGATCTTCACTGTGGACTCTGAAATATTCTCTCCCCACCCTCACCCCAAATAAAGGTAAGAATTATGGTATTCACAATTTTCCCTCCTTTTTACATCACAAACCATAATGGAATTGTCATTTCCTTCCAAATTTCCTTTCTCATTTCCACTTAGAGAACGAAATTCCTCTCTATTTCCAAAAATTAGATCCAGATTAGCTATTCTCTTTGTGATTTCCTCCATGTGTTGACCATATATTGCTGTTAAAGCTAGTCTCAAGATTTCAGTTGCTCAGCTCTTAGTACTAAGAGTTATATGAACAAATGGGAGTGAGATTATTTTCATAGCCTTCATCACATGTCCTAATAGTTCAAGTTTACTTTATCTACCACAGTCTGTTTCCGTATCAGTTTTGTGATATGTTTCCCAAACTCATAATCTGTTTACTCCTCATGGCCAGGTGGTCAGTTTGCTACTCTGGCACAAATAATACATCTATTTCTCCCTCTTCTAATCCCTTCTGAAAAGTTTTTCACTTTACTTATTGACTCAATTTTATGATTTCCTTCACATGATTATGTATTTTCTACATATCAATCTGTTCTTTTTAAATTAAATGTATTTTCCCATAACCAAAGACACCATCCACCAACACTTTGTAATTTTTTGAGGCAGAATGTACCTCTTTATGTCAACGTTTGTAGTTTACTTTCTTTGTTACATCTATTCTGTTTACCAAATTCTGTTTACACAAAGGCATCTAAGCCATTGAATTCCATTGTTGCCACACTTTCATGGTTACACAGGTCTTCTCCACTAATAGTCTGCCTCCTATGTTGTGTCTAATCATTTTCATGGCAAATATATGTTTTCATTATATTTCATTCTATCCATACATTTTTATTCTAAAGACAATAACTTGGATTTGTAAGTCTAATGTATATACGTGGCAAGTTAATTTTACCCAAGTTCCATTAAATATCCTTAATCTTTACCAAAGGTCTCTTGTCCTTGTGTCTTAAGTTGATCTAGAGATCCAAATGCTACCACTTTAAAAAGTGATTCATTCCTCATACCCAGCAAATTGACAAAGACAACAAAAGACTGGACTCATGAACTCTGAAGGAGTTGTAAGAAGATATTCACACTAATACATGATTGGTGGAGCTGTGAATCAACAAGATTACTTTGGAAAGCAATAAGTTATAATGAAAATAAATTGGCTAAAATGCCCACACATCTTTATTAAGATATTCCATGGTTAGTCATTTGCCCCAAGGAGATTATTGACAAAAGTAAGTTCCCATAAACACCAACATATTTTAGAAGCACTTTTTGTAGTATGTAAGAACTGGAAACAGTAGTATTCCATGAACTGGGGAATGGCTAAACTGATAAATATGATAAATACAGACAATCATGACTTATAGTAACTGACAACGAGAGTTGTAAGCAAAACCATGATTAGACCAATGTAAATAAAAAAGAGCAACCACAAAATAAATAAAAATGAATATTGCAGAATTACGAAGAAAAAGAATGGCCCTGATGAAGAGATACGGAGCCCTTTGTCAGTAGAGGTAGGAAAGCAAGAGATGTGGAATATTGCATATGTCTTCATAGATTGTCACTAAATTAATTAATTTTGTTGATTCTTCTCTTCTTCCTCTTTTCCTTTTTCATTATTTCTTAAAATAATCTTTGTTATATCAGATGACCCTCTGAGAGGATGGAGATTGGATGTACTGGGAAAAATTTAGGTGGTATACAAACAAAACATATCAGTAGAATTATTTTTAACATAAAAGAAAAATAAGATAAAAAAAGAAAAGTAAAAGCAATTCATTTCCCCAATTCACCTGTCTCTTCTGAAGCCTTTACCTTTGATCAGTAAGTGATAAAAATTCTACTGTGCCCTTAAGGTCCCCTAGACTCCAGAGTCACAGCTACTGCTCTCTAGGTTTCTGTCTTGCCGAATAATTTGAAACCACATACATCAGCAGAAGTGGTCATTAAGTTTGACAAGTCTCTGGAGGCTCTACATTCATCACAGCCCTGATATACAGACAACGAAAGTGGAATCCTTTCCTCTTGTCCATACAGCATCAATCTATATGACTGCTTTTCTGTAATATTCTTGCAGGAAGACTTTTTTCCCCTTCCAAATGTTTAGTCATGAAAGCTTTTCAGAGCATGGTGGCTCAGAATTGCATACAATGAGAAACTGGACAGGATTCTTTCTTTTGAAATTTTATTGCAGTATCCTTGGCCCTTCCCTTACAATGTGCTTGCAAGTTCACATGAAATAATAAAGAAAAATCTTCAAAAAATTTAAAGTACTACATGCACACATGCATACATATACAGACACACACGCATATGTATACATATATTATATTTTCTTCCTTTAAAAACCTTCTAGAGTGTGGGATTTAGAGTTAAGAAGTCCTGACTTCTACTCTTGCCTCTCAGCCTTGCTAGCAGTGTGTCTTTGGGGAAGCCACTTAAACTCTCTCACCCTCACTATCGTCGTGTCTAAGAGGCAGATAATAATAAATCGTAACGGCACCCACTTCACAAGAGTTTTTGTAAGGATCCAATGAAATAACAGATGTAAAACACTTCATAAAACTTAAAGTGATATATAAATGTCAATTATTATCAATTATTCACAAAACTCATTAAAAACAATATTATTCTAGGGCTACTATATAGTCATGAATTGTGGAAGAATTAGAAATTAGGAATTAGAAAATTAAAAATTGCAAGCTACCCAAATAGCAGAGGGAAATCATATGATATGGATAAGTATGAAGTGCCATTTTGTCAATAACATCTATTGTATGAAAAGAAGTTTAAAAACATCACCAAGGACATGAATGCCAAATGCAGCAGGATACTGGGTAATTAGAGCAAAAAATAATTGACAGCCAGCCTCAACAGAACATTTGGTATTCCAGAAATGGTAGAGGAACTCAAAGATTGACTTCCAGGTGTTTGGTGGATCATGCTTGAAAAGCATGGGGTACCAAGGACAAGGATTTCCCAGAATATTCCAGTATAGATGGACGGTGACCTAGATTGGAAGAAGCTGTATCCACAATTATGAGACCCTTGATGAATTGGTATAGATCAAATTATCATACTTCTCTACTTCCTCCATGCTACAGGCACATTTACAGATTATGATTTTAGCCTTCCATGTCCGGGAACATTTTCACAGAGTAACAGATGTTTTAGAGATTCTGAGAAATTTTAAAATACCAGTGTTCTAATAAACCACTTTGACAGAGATAAAGGGCATTCAATACTCTCCTCAAAGCATTTTATTCCCATGACTTCATAGGTTTTTGGCTGAGAAAGCAATCTCTTACGGAAATAATATTACAATTAGGTAAGTATTTAATTCTTCCCGTGCCTGGTAAATCAAGCAAATAAGAGCAGGAATCTGTGCAGACCTGCAAGAAGTGAGGGAAGACAGTCAAACTCTTGAAGAGGGCTCTTGGCTATCCTCGTTTTGGTATCTTTGAGATCTCTTGGGAGATTTTGTCCACCCTATAGGACATGGAGAATAAGACAACCTTAACAATCCAACCTTCCTAATTAATTATTTTTGTGCATCTTTTACATATCTTTGACAGCTGGAAAATCCATAGGCAATGATGTTAAGTCTCCTCCTTTTCTTCTTGCTGCTGAGCTACAAGACAATCTGAGAGTGGGCAAAGCGGTGTTAACCTCTCACTGTTTGGGAGCAAAGATGGTGTTCTTAGCTTCTGCAGTTTGATTTTTGACTCACGTATGGCAGCCTGTGACTCCTTTATGGACTGATCCCCAAACTCTGTTTCAAAGATAATGAGTACTGGTATAAACTCATTGCAACTTCTTTTCAATTTGGAGTTTGTTCCATCTTTTATGAAGGAAATCACAGGGCACATGATCAGAGCTTTTCTATCTTATTAGAGTTTCCCAGAGCGCACACTCTGTTAGGAGAATCTTAAGGACTCAGGGTCATCTGTACACAACAATGCATCAGAGGAGGATGTAAAGAATAGACATGGTGACAGACTCCATGTGTGGTGTCCATAGACCAGCCTAGCTAAGATCGTAGAGGTGGATGGATCATCAACATCACGAGCCTTATAATGGGATTGTGATTTTCCCCTGTTACAGCTACTGAAGACATTCTACTAAGTTGCAGTTATTTACACGTATACGGTCATAAAATCGTAGTATAGACTTTAAAGTGATCTTAGAGGATAGTTAGCTCAACTCTTTCATTTTACAAATGAGGAAACTGAGATTAAGTGACTTTCCTAAGGTTATAAAACTAGTCATAATCAGTAGCAAGATGAAACAGAGGAGGAGAAGTAATAGTAGTAGTAGTAGTAGTGGTGGTGGTGGTAGTAGTAGTAGTATTTACATAGCACCTACCATGTGCCAGGCACTATGCTAAGTGCTTTACTAGTAGTATCTCATTTGATCCTCACAACCACCCTGGGTTGTTGATGTGCAGTCATTTTCAACTGTATCTGATGCTTTGTGACCCCATTTGGGTTTTTCTTGCTAAAGATACTAGAGTGGTTTGGCATTTCCTTCTCCAAATAATTTTACAGATGAGGAAACTGAGGCAAACAGGATTAAGTGTTTGCCCAAGGTGACATAGCTAGTAAATGTCTGAGGACAGATTTGAACTTGGGAAGATGAGGGTTTCTGATGCCAGGCCTGGCACTCTCCTTATTGTAACACCTACCTGCCCACACTAGCCTGGCAGTTAGATGCCATTATTATCCCCATTTTACAGTTGTAGAAATAAGGGCAGATGGATTTTATGTGACTTGCTAAAAATTATACAGCTAGTAAGTGTCTGAGTCTAGATTTGAAATCGGATCTTCCTGACCTCAGGCCCATGGCAATAACTAGCTTCCATAATAGCTAGTATTCACTCAGCCAGCACTAGACACTATGTGCCAAACACTAGACCAAGTACTTTATAATTCTTATCTTATTTGACCTTTACAATAACTCTGAGAAGTAGGAACTCTTATTAACCACATTTTTTTTATAGTTGATGAAACTAAAGCAGCAGAGGTTAAGTGACTTGCCCAAAGTCACACAGCTAGTCAGTGTTTCAGGGCAAATTTGAACTCAGATCTTCCTAATACCAGGTCTCGTGCTTTGTATACAGCGACACCACTGGCTTCCATGTCCTGTAACTACAAGGACCATTCTCTTTAATGAGGTTATGATTTGTGTCAGCAGAAAGAACACCCTATACTCATAAACTTACTGATCTTTGACATCTAGAAATATTACACCAACAATGATGATGATGATGATGATGATGATGATGATAGTAACTGTCATTCATTATAGTGGTTTCAGTTTTCCAAAGAACTTACCATGCATTGAATCTTCTGCTCTTCACCCCAACCATCTAACTTCATGCAACAAATGCTGTTGACCAAGTGGTGCTTCCTATTTATCGATATCGTATGACATATATGTATATATATACATATATACAAATATAGGTAACATTTATATATCACATTGTTTTATGAAGTGCTTCACATCTGTTATTTCTTTGGATCATTACAAAACCTCTTGTGAAGTAGGTGCCATTGTGATCTATTATCATCTGCATCTTGGATACAATGATAGTGAGGGTGAGAGAGTTTAAATGACTTCCCCAAGAACACACTGCTAGCAAGGCTGAAAGGCAAGATTTGAAGTCAGAACTTCCTAAATCTAAATCCAACATTCTAGAAGGTTTTCAAAACAAGAAAATATTACCAAGAACACCACCACAGTCAATATCTGAAATAGGCTCTGGACCTGGGTCTTCCTCTCAGAGCCTTGCATGTTATTTATTTTGCCATGTTTACTGTGAAAACCACTTTGGAAGTCATTTAGCATACACAGGACCTCGTGCTATTGCAAAGTCCAAATTTTCTCTAAATCTACCCGTACTGAATTAGGATTGTTTTGTAGCAGAAAGTATTGCCAAAATTAAAGTGATCATAGGCATTTTTTTTGGTTGGGTGGCAATATATATTGAAATGGTATCTGTTTGTTTGTACAATTGCTGCTTCTCGTGGAGGATCTCATCACAGATCTACCTAAAGCTTAGGGGGTTTATTGACTTCTACGTTTTCCTATTGCCACCTTCATTCATGTACACTAAGTAGGTCCCCTACATGGAACAGAAAGTTCTTTATCTTTTCAGGACTTCCAGCAGTTCTCATAGAAGGGAAAAAAATACCAATATTTAAATAAAGTTAACATGAAGGAAAGATGTTAGATCAGCTGACCTCAAGCTACTCAATTCTACATGATACTTTGTGAATCACTTTTTTTTCCGCAACTCTGTGTTCCCAAGGGGACCATCCTGTCTATAATTCAGAGGCTACACAGGGTGGTGACAAAGGCCTAGATTGGAGGAAGCGAGCTCAATTTTTAAACAAAAAGTGCTCTTCATTTTGGGGGTCATTCAGCTCACCTCCTGTGGAAATTGACAGGGTTCTTGGGTTGGGTAGAATGGTGATGAAGAATCCCAACTAACATTTGCTCCATTCTTCAAAGTTTATTTAAAAGGAGGTGTAGACTTTTTGAAGTTCTGTTTTAAAGTTCAAGCCTATTATGCATTTATATAAGCATGTTTCATCTGTTTCATCAAAGATTAAATATAGCTCCATCCTCCAAAATGGTCAGGGTCACTGATAGGACACATGGAACCTTGATAAATGCCCTGGATGGCAAAGACAGAGACTTTTTTCAAGTGATGGTGAATGTGAATCTTTGCGACTGGTAGATGAGGGGGTGGTTCAGCTATGGCGTGGGAGTGGAAGAAGGATGCAGAATTAGAAAATGGTTCTCATTTCCTAGAACAGTGTTGATAATATTCTGCTGAAAAGCTTTTCACATTGATCTCAGCAACCAAGAATTCTGGGTTTGTTAGATATAGCAATTTTCGAACATGTTCTACTAGATGTCTACAGACAAATGTCTACATAGGGAAATTAACAATCAGGGCATCCTTTCAAAAATGGGACAGAACAAGAATTACAATTTTGCCATTTTTAAAAGCTCTTTGGGAATTTGGAATTAAAAAGGATGAATATACTTATGGGGGAAGAGAGAAAGAGAGACTGAGAGAGAGAGACAGAGAGACAGAGACAGAGACAGAGACAGAGACAGAGACAGAGAGAGAGAGAGAGAGAGAGAGAGAGAGAGAGAGAGAGAGAGAGACATAGACAGAGATAGAGAGAAAGGGCTTAAATTCAGAGGGAAAACTCCCCCTGGGGTATGTTGCCATACTTAGCCTACTTACCATGCATGCCTAATTTGAGAAAGAGGAGAGAAGCACGCCTACCCAAAAATTTGTGAAAAGCTGGTGTATGGAACAAATGAATTCCCTATTTGATCAGAGGTCAGGGCTCTAGGTGGGCACAGTAGTGACAGGGTAAAAGGGCTACGAGACAAAGGTGATGATGCTAACATTAAGGGTGGGGGAATCAAAGGATTACAAATTTAAAGCCAGGAGGAATTTTAGGGGTCATCTAGTCAAACTTGTATCATTTTGGAGGGGAAGAAATTGAGGCTCAAGGTTGAAACTTGTCTATAGTCATACAAGGTAGAAAGTTCCAGAACCTAAATTCAAATTCATATCCTCTTTCTACAAATTGAACCTGCTTCTTAGGTAAGTATATACACTTATAATATATACAGATACATGCAAATATACATGCATATATATGCATATATATCATAAAGGAATGTATGTTTCATATGTATATGCATATATATGTTTGTGGGAGGGAGGGAGAGGAAAAGGAAGAGGAAGAGAGAGGAGAGGCTGAAAGAGAGAGAGGGAGAGAAGACAGAGAGCAAGAGAGATTACAGAGAAGTTGATGAAGAGAGTTACCTACACTGAGTATATCAAAAGTGTAGATTAAAAAAAAAGAAATCAATCTATTTTTCCATCACCTACATGCAATTCTCTATTTTTTGCTGTTGTTATTGTTTTTTTAAAAAAAAAACTTCTCCTTTCAGAGCAGGAACTGTGAATCTAAGGCTTCAAGTATTATTATCATCATTTTACAGAGGAGGAAACTGAGCCTTAGTGATGGTAAATGACTTGCTTACAATCACACAGCTAATAGATGACAGAGTTAATAGCTATTCCTAGTTCTTCTGATGTATGCATGTTGTGCAATAAGAAACATAGTTCTGAAGTACAAAAAGATTTTTTTTTTTCTGTCCTTTATTTGTTATGAGAAGAGGATGAATAGAAAATGAGTAAGCCTAGGAAATTATTCTGAACGGCTTCTTCTCTGGTAGATCCAGGGTCACACACACCTCAGCCCACGCTCCTACTCTTTCCATATTTAGAGATAAGATACTATATACGATGGGAATGATTGTCCATAATAGTCTTAAGGAAGGTGCTGAGAAATTGTAATAGTCTTCTTAATCAAAGATAAAATTACATGTTCATGTCCAGAATATTGTATTACATTCTAATTTTACGTAAATGGCTAATCTATGTCCAATGTGTATGATAACTCAGAGTTAGCCAGAAGATTCCCCTATGATGGTAGGTTAATGGCCATTTATGGTATAAGTAAATTAATCTCTTCCATTTTTTCTCATTCTACAAAGATATTTTATTAATGAAGTGACTCCTTATTCACACTCAACAACCCTGGCCTATGATTCCAATGGAAAGTATTCTAAGTAAGGTTTTAGAATTTTGAGATGGTTGCTAGTTTTTTAAACAATAAACATCATTAAAACATAGAGACCAAAATATACAAAGATTGTAGGAGCAGTAGTGAAGGAGGGTAAAGATAATAGAAAAAAACCAAATTCCCCAATCGGCTGAAATGTTTTCTGCCAGATCAAGTCCCTGGCATAGTTCAGTTACTATTTAGTATGACTTGGTCTACGAGACTGAAAAATTGTTCAGCAGGCTTGACTTCCCAGAGCTTGAGGCATGGAGAGGTCAAATCACTTCATATCGGGAATGGCCAACAGTGGGATTTATGTCAATTTTTCAATTTATCTCATTTGGTTCATGTCAATATCTTTATAAGCTGCTCTTCTTCACTGTGCTTTACATAGCAGACATGCCACAGTACAGAGCTTATGGGAAAATTACCATGTGTAGAGCACAGGGTTAGGCCCTGGGAGCATAGGGGCAAGTAAAATTCACTCAAGGAGCTTACAGCCTAGGTAAGTAAGTGGGACATTGACCTGGATCATTTTTGTCAGTCAGTAAGTAAAATAAAATGATATAAACATAAGCTTGGGATGTTTGTGTCAGGCAGAGTATTGCAATCCAGCCAAGTTTCTCAATCACTCAATTGATTGGTTCTTTACATCCTATGTCTCTTGTAGATATTGCTCCAGAATGAATAAATGGTTTCCTACCTAACATTCCGGAAGCCTTTCTCTAGAGTAGAGATTCTTCCTGGTGTTTATGTCTCATGGTCCGCTTTGCAGTCTGATGAACTTTGATGTCATAGAACCCTCTTAGAACAATGTTTCTAAAGGCATAATAAGACATGTGGTTTTATAAAGGAAGGAAGTCTTATGAAAAGAAAGCTGTCTTTTCCAACCTGTGTTCAAGGAACACTCTCCCATGTTCATCCATAGTGATATTTACAATTCACGTACCCCATATTAAGAAAGCATGCTCAACGTCTGTAACGGCAACCACGCTGGCATATTCAGGATGGCTGCTAGTGCAAGTTCTTAGATCTGCTTTACTAGAAAAAATAGCTGTTTCAGCAGTCAACAATCTTCTTTAATTACATAAAATACAAAAAGGGAAAATGAAGAGAAGAAAATTAAAGTCCAACAGACAGGGGTCTACTGCCTGAATCAAAACAATACTGCTATATATACTTTACATTCACCACTGAATCAAGAGAGCTGTTACCTCTGAGCAGTAGGGGAGCTCTGAACATACAGCCACTCAGAGTTTCAACCAGGGAATCACAAGATCCTTCTTGTAAGTGAGCTCCCAAAGCAAAAGCTCACTTCTCAGAATATATACTCTTTTAGCTAATGGACTCAGAGCCAGAAGGCATCACAAACCTCCTGACTCAGTGCCTAATTAGCAAAAAGTGTGTAAGCCTTCCTAAAGCAAGCAAGCTTCCCTTAACAGGCCTATTGATGAGTGGGGAAGATCTTACACCTTCCCCTCCATTAGCTTTACAAAGTCTTCTGACATTCCATGCTAATAATAAAGTATTCAGGTTGTTTATCTGTCAGCCTAACTCTCTTTGAACATTTTTGCTCAAACTTTGGACAAAGATCTCACATTTAGATAACCTAATGTTTATAGAAAGTCTAATAAAGTCTGCTTCTCTGCTTTTTTTGATCCCCATCCTCTCTGCCACAACACTACAAAATACAAAACAAAAACAAAAAAATAAATTTGATTACCTCTAAGATCCTTCCAAGCTCTAAATTTATAAACCTGTGAAGTATGGACCCATAAAGTCAGCATAGGCCCTGAAAGGTTGAGTCCAGCAGACTGCTATGGAACCTTAATTCCCCCCAAAGGCCTAGCTTGAACTGAACCAGGATTTCTCCCTTTCTAACTCATCTCTGGAAATTGTTGTTCTTGCCAATAGTCTGTTCCATTCTCCCTACAGTTCAATACTGCCATTTATGTTGACTTCCCCAATTAGAATATGAGTTCCTTGATAGTGTTCTCCTCTATTGGTTCTCCTAGCTTTGATTTTCATTCGTCAGTACAGTGCTTTGCACATGTTCTTCAGTCATGTCCAGCTTTTCCTGGGCCCATTTGGCAAAGATACTGAAGTGGTTTGCCACTTCCTTCACCAACTCTTTTACAGATGAGGAAACTGAGGCAAAATGGATCAAATGACTTACCCAACTTTTCTCAAAGAGATAACTTCAACAAGAAGTAGAAAAATGCTACTTTTTCAGAGAGAGATTATTACTAAATAATGGCAAGTGGTAAAATAGAGACCAACAGTGTCAGGGAGAACCTTATTGAAGAATGGGGATGTGATCTAAGCTGTGAACAACGAGTAGGGCTACAGTAATTAGAAGCAGATATGAGGAGGCCTTCCACAGCATTGGTGGGAATGAACATAGTATCTTGGGGTGGAGGGAAAGGGTGCTATAAAGAGCCTGGCCTGGTAAAAGGAAGAGTCGTAAGAACTGGGAGAAAGTGGTTGATTTCAAAAGCCAAGGCAAGAGAGAACCTCAAAGGGTTGGTATTAAATAATAAGTTCAAGGGGGACAAGGAACTAAAACAAAGCACTGAATTTAGAAATGTGACCATAAATGACCCCGGAGAAAGCGGTTTGAGTAGAGTAGTGGAGTAGACAACACAAGAGGATTGCAGAGTAATTAGATGATAAGCAAGTAGATTCAAAATGATGACTCTGGAAAAATTGGGCAGCAAAGAAGAGTGAGAAAAGGACAAGAAGGCCAAATGAATTTGGCCTTTTCCGCCCAATTTTCCCATCATTTTCTATGTAGTACCACGGGCATCATTTTGTGTGTCTGTGCTTAATGAATAGACTTTTTCAGTTTAATAAATATTAAGGTTTTAAAAAATGCCCATCATACTGCCTCTCATCAATTGGGCCTCTGGGAACCTCGGCAAGTCACGTGATGGCTCATTGTCCTAGCATACTCTGGGAGATGATAACATGAAGATAAATTTCATTGGTAATTGGACATCCCCCATGTAAGAACTGCATAAGATCATATATGGCATCTTTATTCTTATCGTGTCATGGGCAAAGTACTGGAGATACAAAGTTAAGAAATGACATAGTTGCTGTCTTAAGGAACTGATGGTTTAGGAGACATAAATGAAGTATTTCTACAAATAATTATCATATAAAATGCATTATTATCATATTTATCATTTATCATAATAATTATCATGTAAAATGATCTGTGATTGGTGGGGGGACAGGGCATTCATTTGAGAATTCTTTCTAACCCTTTAAGGTCAACAACCTAAAAAACTGTCTTTAACTTAGAAGATATATCCTAGGGAATTACCTGAGGCTTAAATGATTTACCCAGGGTTACATACCTAATAAAAAGCAAAAGTGGATCTTGAATCCATGCCAACTACTATATCTCAATTCTTGTACCCCAGAAGATTAGGTGTAAAAGCGAGGTCAAATAAGCAGGCATGCGACTGGTTTCAAGGGTCAGCAAGATCTAGCAACACATTCTTTAGGAAAGGAGATTCTTAAGTATGTTTGTAGGGAGAGGGTGAGAGAGAGAGACAGAGAGAGAGAGAGAGAAAGAGAACGGGAGAGACAGAGAGAAAGACAGACAGAGAGAGAAAGAGAGAGAGATAGATAGACAGAAAGAGAGACAGCGATAGAGAAGCATTATATCTTGAGC
Source organism: Phalanger gymnotis (assembly GCA_028646595.1). NCBI lineage: Eukaryota > Metazoa > Chordata > Mammalia > Diprotodontia > Phalangeridae > Phalanger > Phalanger gymnotis. Next base: position 20,477,442 of record CM053624.1, read on the forward strand.
ATGGAAATTTAGGAGAATGGAATAGTTCATTAACATTCTATTTTAACACTTGCATACTAAAGAGTCCTAGGCTCTCCTATCACCCAGCTTCCAAAATAAGTTTCCTGTAGCATAGATTTAACCACATTATTCCATTTCTTGAAATCCTTCCATATCTTTCTCTGGCCTCTAGGAAAACACACAAAGTCCTTAGCCTGACCCTTAAAGTCACCCACAATTAAATGAGTATTTGTTAAGGACCTACTATGCTGTAGGCCCTGTCCTAGGCAACAACTGATCTTTCCAGCCTTATTTCACATTAGTCCTGTTCTTTTCTCTCTCTTCCATCAGAGCTGACTCTTTTGGTCTTCCCAAAACTTGACATTCTTCCCTCTACGCATACATATAAGCTGCGTATCATGCCTAGAATATTTTCCACCTTTAGTTCCTACTCTCGGAATCCTCTTTCATTAAGACTCAGCTCAGATACCAGCATTTCTGAAAATACATCCAAGATCTTCTTGCCTGGTTGCTTATTACCTCCTAGAATCACCTTGTATTTACTACTTTCTATATCCTGGGCCCCTAAAAGGGTTCTAAGTACCTTAAGAACAAAATTATTTTCATTTGTTCCTTACATAGTGCCTGGTGTGATATCTGGAGCACAGTAGGAGTATAAACACCTCAAATCAAGAAGGTTTTCATTTGCTCCTTACCTAGCACCTAGTGCAGTATCCAGAGCATAGTAGGAGCTTGTTAAATGTGTCTTCCCTTGAAGAGAATTGAATCAATGTAGAAATTCTTATATGATTCTATCGAGTAAAAGTAGCATTGACCAGGAACAGAGCTATGAGAGGACATATGGGGTGGTAGACATAGTGCTGCATTTAGAGTCAGGTAGACCTGGGTTCACATCCAACTTCTGAGTCATACTATGTTTGTGATCCTAGATTAGCTACTTAAATTTTCATTGAGCTGGGCAATTCTCAAAGACTAGACTTAATGCCTAATTAACGATCTGCACCAATGGAGGCTTTTTTCAGGCTATGAGTTCCCAAAGTTCCATGAAATTACCTGTCCAGGTCAGTCTGTCAATATGTCTAGAGTATGACCATATCTAGTCAGTGTATGCGAAGCAGCTATTGGGGAATGAGTACGATGGTAACAGTGCCACTCAAACTTTGCATCACAGGAGAGCATTTGGAAAGCTGGAAATTCTTACACAGATTGAAAATCACAGACATAGGCCAAAAAACAACCACAACTTATATGATATAATGGGGAGGTCAAGAAGTCATTAGGGTTGTCCTCATTTGTCCCACTACTGACTTTTTGCCTCGGTTTTCTTCCTGACAGCTAGTTGACTGCTAGAAGGTCACCTCTGCCTTAACCTCTAAGCTTTCTTCTTATTCCCCAATCCCTCATTCCTCCCAGCATTATCTGCGACTTTTATTTTTAGGCACTGTTTCTCCCCAGATCATTAAAGCACATATAAGGATGTTTGGGGTGATCTAGATTAATTAGATTTAGAAGTGAAAGGGGCCTAATCTAGCCCAAATCCCTCATTTCACAGCAGAAGAGACTGAGGTCTTTAGCATGGTTAAATAATAACCAATGTTTCTTTAGTGCTTTAAGTAAGGTTTACAATTGCATTGATTGTATCTCATTTGATCCTAACAACAAGAATACACCTTTGAGAAGTAATACAGGCTACAGAGCTGGGCTGGGTTCAAGTCTCACCTTTGACACATAGAAGCTGTGTGACATGGGCAAGTCACTTCTACATGCTTTATGAAACTCCTTGAGGTGAGAAATTGCAGAGAAGGTACTGACTTAAACAATTAGAACAATTTCCCACCTCTAGTAGTTGGTATAGAGAGATCCCTTCTAAGGAAAGTAGCTCTCTTATCCTTAATGACTCAAAGCAAGTTAAGATTTTGCAAAGTGCTTAACGTGCATAATATCATTAGCTATTTACAAGAACCCTATAAGAGGGGCATGGTTGTTATCATCATTTTACTGAGGAGGAGCCTGAGCTTCCCAGAGGTTATGTGACTTATCCAAGGCCATACTGCCAATTAGCGTCAAAAGAAGTTTTGAATCCACGGCTCTCCTGACTCCGAGCCTGTAGATTTATCTACTCCATCACAAATTCATCTGCAATGGGAGAATTGTGTATTTCTTGACTTAGACTCTTATATTTTGACACAACAGGCAGTTTTGGACATAGCAAAATATTAAGGATTGGAGTCCCCGAATAAAAATCCTGGATCATATAATTACTACCCATAGGACTTCAAGTAAGCTGCCTCCTCTCTCTGAGACTCAGTTTCCTCCACTGAGTGGAATAAATGACCTCAAATTCTCTTCCACCTTTACAAACTATACACCTATGGAATGTTCATTAATAATAGGGTGCTGCGACACAACATTTGTGGCTGAGAAGCAAAGCAAACATACATTGACCAAAGGTAATAATTTCCTACTTAGATCAACATCAGGCTGTATCTTAGACTTTGACAATTTGGAAGTTCCTATGTATAATGAAAAATTAATCATATAATTAATTCAATTAGGCCATGAAACCACAAGGGAACATTGGATACACAAAAATAATTACATTTAGAAATTTACCTTCTGTAATCAAGGTTGTTGGTATTTCATATTGATTCTAATAATATAATTAAAAGCAGAATTAGGAAGGTCATCATCATTATTTCTTATTTTTGTTGTCATTTGGGGATGTCTAACTCTTCATGGCACCATTTGGAGTTTTCTTGGCAATGATACTAGAGTGGTTTCCCATTTCCTTCTCCAGTGGATTAGAGCAAACAGAGGTAAAGTGACTTTTCCAGGGCCACACAGCTAGTAAGTATCTGTGTCCAGATTTTAACTCAGTTCTTCCTGACTGCAGGCCCTGCTCTCTATCCACTGTACCACATAGCTACTATTATTTGTCTAACTCCTTAAACTTTATAAAACACTTAACCTTCATTGCTACTTGATTCTCAAGACAAACTGTAAGGTAAATGATATCATGATCTTCATTTTAACTGTAAGGAAACGGAGGCCCAGAAAACTAAAGTGAGTTGTGACTGCGCAGCTAATGAGTGTCTTTGGTAGAATTCAAACCCAGGACTCCTATAACTCAGAAGTCATCTCTGCTATCTTGTTGTTGTTCAATCACATCTGACTTTTCCTGACCACATTTGAGGTTTTCTTGGAAAAGATACTGGAATGGTTTGCCATTTTTCTCTCCAGCTCATTTTACAGATGAGAAAATGGAGAAAAACAGATTAAGTAGCTTTTCTAGGATCACACAGCTGGTGTGATTTGAACTCACGTCTTCCTGACTCCAGACATGGCACTCTATCCACTGTGTAACCTAACTGCCAAAGATTAGCTAAAGGGAAGGGATGACTGATATTTTCAAGTGTCTGTCTAGATTTCAAATGGAAGAGGGGATGCATTTATTTTACTCAGTTCCAGAAAACCTAGCTAAAGAACAAACACTAAGTTATTGTTGCCAAGAGGCAAATTTTGGTTCAATATTATCGAAAGCTCTCATGCTCATTTGAAAAGAATGTAAGCTTCTTGAGAGCAAGAACTGTTTTCACATTTCTTTGTATTCCTCACACTTAACAGAGTCAGAGACCATAGTTAGCACTTAACAAGTACTGGTTTATTTATTGATTGTTTTCCTGTGAAATGAGACAAACCAGTGTAAAGTGGATGACCACTGGGCAAGGACCTTTGAAAGGGTTGTCTCGCTTAGATGACAGGTGTGCATAAGAACCTCTGAGTTTCAAAGGCTCCATGAAATGATCATTCAGATAAAATTTGGAAACTTTTTCTATTCCATATGTTAAATATTTTAAAATACATTCTTCAGAATACTGGAAATAGTTTCCTTGGAAGTGAAACTATGCTGATTTAGGAGAAACCCACACTTACAAAACCACATAATGAATAAAGGCAATATATTTCTTTTTTTTAAGTTTCCATGACAAAACTTTAAAATATAGAAAAAAGTACACAGAATCAAAATCTCTCTACTTATTCATTACCACTTCAGCAGTTGAAATAATTTTGAAATTATTGGCTGGAAATTTTGTGATTTTATCCCCTTTGACCTTTAAATTTAGTTTAAAATGGACATTTTAATATAAAATATCTGAAAAAAGTAATAAAGAACATAAAATACCCAACAGGACATTTTTAGAGGATGCATATCACCAAGGGAAAGTTAGATTCTTCAAACTAGAGGTGGGAGAGTTTGATCTCAATTTCTATCAGCATACTAGAACTCAGTTTGCTTTTACACTCCCTCATTGGAATTTGAGTTCTTTGAGGACCACAGCTGTCTTTTCCTTCTTTTTGTATACCCAGTGCTAGCTAGCACAGCACCTGGCTCAAAGTTGGAGTGCATACTAAAAGTTTACTGACTGACTTACCCACTGTGCAAACAATTAGAAAAGGAAATGATGTTAATTAAATAGCAAAGGCTCATTGAGTACGAAACATACCAGGTCAAGACATTTTTTTCTTTTCTTTTCTTTTCTTTTGGCAAGTTAAGCAGAGTGATAGACTCCTGAAAATCCAGAGACAAAGCTTATCTGGATTATCTAAGATATGTCAAGTGTTTCACAGTATCCCTGGAGAGGAGATGGAGAAAGGTGGGCTCAGTGATCATACAATTAGGCAAAGGTAAATTTTCATAACCAAATACAAAGATTAATGGATTTATATTATAGAATACTTGAAAAGGTCCTGGATTTCTAATCAGAGGACTTCAATTTGAATAGTGTATATAGAAGCAACCACATCGGAACTACTTTGTTAAGGTCAAGGTACCACCTATGAGGAAGTGCACAGACACCTGTAGAGTACAGAAAAAGGCGACTAAGATAGTAAGACTACTTGAAGCCATGCTATACCAGAGACTATTAATGGAGCTGACTAAGCCTATAGGGTTAAAAATGAAAATGAGTAGACTTAGTGGGGACATGATGCTGTCTTCAAGTTTGGGAAGAGCAACTAGATTTCTTTTCCATGAACCTGATGGGAAAGAAATAGGTGCAATGGTTAGGATCTGCAAAGGCAAATATCTACCAGATATAAAGAAGCCATACCTGACATTTAAAGTCATTGGAAAGCAGTTATTGTTCCCAAAGGCAATGAGTTCACTTGACTTGAGGTCTTCGAGTGGGATTTCACTATGTATTAGCCTCAAATTTTATAGAAAACATTCATATTCCAGCTAGAGTTGGATTACATGACTTCTGAGCTTCCTCCCAACCCCAAGTTTCTCAGATTCTATTATCTTTTTTTGTTAGCAGAGAAAAAGACCATAATGAATTTTCCCAATTTCCTATATTACTTTGATCCCAGTGATGATAAAATAATGGTTTTTCTGAAAGGTCAGGGGGTCTACTACCTGTGATGCATTAGGGCTCAGTAAATGAATGCAAGCTCATGCCCAGAGGCCAACTAGAATTTCTTGTGAAAATCAATAGCTTGTTTTAAAAATATTACTATACTTTTACAGATGACTTGGTTTTATGGGGAAATAATATTCCAAAGAATGCTATAATTTCTCTCTATTTTCAATTCTTCCCAAAAGCAAACTTATATGATCTTATTCAATAATTTATATGCAAATATTTTTCTCCTGCAATCTATGGTTATTTTGAAATAGTTGCTGTTCTAGTCCCAAATTTGAACTTAAATTCTCCTGACCCTTCCAAGTAGAAATCTTAAAGTAATGGGGGAGGGGGAAGAGCACATTAATTATTCCAAGACAAGTCAAAATGGATTGCGTTCTTTGTAATTTACCATGGATGGACTCACAAATTTTAGACTGGAAAATAGGAAGGAAGATGGTCTACTCATTTAGGAAACTGAGCAAAACTTTCATTGTTCTTGCACTTCCTGCTGATGCAAAACCTCATGTTCAATTTAATTTAATTTTGCTAAATGAAAAAAAAAATATTTAAGTTCCTTCCACAGGGATAAACACTAGGAATACAGAGACAAAAAAAAAAACAAAACCAAAAATTACTTAAATTATTTTCCCTCAAGGAGCTTATATTCTATGTGGAGTACATAGCATGCATACCAATTAATAAATTCAAAATAAACACCATAATTTCAAAAAAATTCAAAATTCAAGTGACCCAAATATCAGCAATAGGCCCTATCAATTTGCCCCTAGCTAGAGAACATTATCAAAGGTGGATTAGCTAAGAGAAATCTTAGAAAGAACAACATCAAGGACACATGCCCAGAAAAGGAGGTTGCTTAGCAAGAGCGAGGGATGACAGATGGACAGCCAAGTGCTAGCTCAGCGATAGCCACAGAGAATTAAAACAAGTAGAGCTAGGCCTTAAACATTTCAGGCACATTCTTTAAGTTTTATGGAAGGATAACGGCAAGAATTGAACAGGTTGGCCAAGATGGCGGCTGGGAAGCAGTGACTGGCGTGAGCTCCCCACCAAGTCCCTCCAAAAACCTATAAAAAAATGGCTCTGAACCAATTCTAGAGCTGCAGAACCCACAAAGTGGCAGAGGGAAGCAGGGCCCCACCCCAGGACAGCCTGGATGGTCTCTGGGTAAGGTCTGTCCCACACGGACCTCCCAGCTCCCAGCTGAGAGGAGCAGAGCTGAGCCCAGCAGAGCCCAGCATGCGCAGTGCGGATCGACCAGACCAGGA
>CM053624.1:20484632-20501652 GCA_028646595.1 Phalanger gymnotis
TGTTGGCAAAGAATTGGATATTGAGAAGATAACTCTCAGTTGTGGAATGGTGAACCAAGTGGTGGTATATGATTGTGATGGAATAATGTTGTGCTATAAGAAAGGACAAGCAATATGCTTTCAGAAAAAACATAGAACTGATGCAAAGTTAAGTGAGCAGAACCAGGAGAACATTATTTACATTAACAGCAATATTATACAATGATCAGCTGTTAATGACTTAGTCATTCTCTTCGATACAAGGATTCAAGACAATTCTGAAGGACTTAGGGTGAAAAATGTTATCTACCTCCAGAAAAAGAACTGCTGGAATCAGAATGCTGAAAGAAGCATATTTTCTATACTTTATTTTTGTTGTTGTTGCTATTGTGTGTGTGTGTTTTCTTTTGCACCATGGCTAATATGGAAGTATATTTTGCTTAACTATGCATGTATACTTTAAATCAAATTGTTTGCCTTCTCAAGCAGGGGATTAGAAATAAAAAGGAAATGTTGGATTAATAAAAGTATTAAAAATCCTTTTTTTACATGTAATTAAGAAAAATGAAATAATAAAAAAGAAGCATATGGGAAACATAAAGCATGAGAGAGGTGGAAAACTTGAAAAGCTGATTCTGCTCAGGAATCTAAATGGTAATACACATAATGAAGTTGGCAGTTTGCACCATAGGTTCTAGAAGGGAACAGTCTTAGCATCCCCAAATGACTTTAACAACTCCTGAAATAATTAGCCTTCTTGTGGAAACAAAAAGGGAAACCAGGCCAAAAAAAAAACCCCTGAAATTTGAGTTGGTTCTAAGGATTAGTAGTTTAATTAAATTCCAGATATTCCCCAACACAATTTAACAAAATTAACTTCTTCTAGACAACACTCGCCCCACCCCTCCCAATCCTATCCATCCCATCACATCCCAATGTATCTTTCTTTAACTCGTACAAAAGCACCGTCAGGAGCAAACTTAAGTAACAACAATGCCTAAGTACTAAACCAGGAAGTATGCTACTTCATAGAGACCCAATTTTTTCTTGGTAGAGATCTTGCATATGAGTACTGTGTAATTAGAGCTGCCCTCTAGTGGTCACTTCAATAAATAGCATACTACTGGTGGAGAAAGTCTTTTCTGCATCTTGATACCTTAAATAGACCAGTCTATCTGCAGATGGGCAAAATACAGGTAACTGCTCAAGGGCAGAAAATTTCTTGATTACTGGCCTTAAAATAAGAATTAAAAAACCACTTTCCTAAGTTGAAAATCTAAAAACACAATTTTATTGAGTTTACATAGATATAAATAAAACCACAATCCAAAATTCAGAGTTCCAAATGAATGAAAGTGTTATTAACTTAATTGCTTTTGAACTTCCTATTTTGAACTAAATAAATATTTTGGCTTCATAACAAAATCTTATTTTGTAAGAGATAAAATAAAGCTTTTTTCTGCAGTTGGATACACTCATCCTAACAATTTGTAGATGGGTTAATGCATGGTGATGGAGAAGATAGCAAAAATCTTCATGTGGTCTATGATACATGTGAAAATGATACTATATATTTTCCAATAAGAATTCATTTTTCAGATTTTTTTTCCCTAATAGAGAGGCAGTGTGACATGTTGGATAGAGTGAGACTCCAACACAGATAGACTTCGGTTCAAATCCTTGTAACAATAAATCCTGGCTATGTGACCCTTGGCAGGGCATTTAATCTCTTGGTATTCTAGGCAATTCTCTAAGACCATAAGTTGCAGAAAAGACAATGACCTGCATTTGGAGAGGAAATTTCCTCTCTGGGAATTTCCTCTACCAATGTAATCATAAGTCTAACCCCTGTATTTTCATAATAGCATTGAGTAACAATGAGTCATCTCCATGCTTTATCTTCTCATAAGCAATATATATTTCAAAGACATCTAGGAAGGGCATATTATCTTTGGAAATATTAACTGTACACATGATTAAACAACTAGTATCAAAAATGAGCATTTCACATGAATGAGGATGATATTTTATAGTTTATACATAATTCTAAGATGAACCCTAGAGCACTGCTGATTAGAGCAAATTCATTAAGCAAAAATACACACTGTTCACCTTCATGATATTACGTTTGTGGATTTCTCTTTGTTTGCTTTCTTGGTTTGTATGATTAAGGAGAGATTAGATCTACTTCCAAATTATATTGTGCTGACATTCCAATCAGTTATAGTAAGCTAGTCAAATAAATAATATTTTAAAAATCCAATAACCATTAGCCGTGTTTTTCATTATTGTGGCTTTCAGTTAATTTCCCCTTAGGCTTATTATTGCTTGAAATAATAGAATGACATTTGTGGAAACTAGAAGGACAAGTCATTCTATAACTACTAATATTGTACAAAAAAGAATAGTAATAATCTATTATTTCCCTTTCCAAGTTGTTGACATCCTGACAAAAAAAAACCAAACTGTGTGAACAGCATTTGAAATAACATTACCATGCTAACAACATCTTTAATTTCTTGTTTTGTTAGAACTGTACAACTATTCAATAATTTATAAAGGCTACCCTTTACACCAGCAATTGGTAGATTTATAGTCTTAAAAATTCATAAAATCAATTGTATTAATAATTTAAATGATGTTTAAACATATTTCCTGATAAATATACAAGTATATATATATATGTATATATACATATACATATGCATTATACACACATATTGGGATATGTATGTGTATCTGCATACAGTATATATACATATATAAATGTGTATACATACATACATACATATATATGTAATTTTTCCTTCATTTAGAATGCCTAATATGACTTCCATAAGTTGATTCTACATCACACTAGCACATCCTGGAAAATTGTATTCCACATACAAAGACGTCTCCCTCTCTCTCTTATTCTGATTAGTCATTAGCTCTTCCTTATTCAAGGTCTTTATACAGAGCCTAGACCTGTCATAGATGTTATAGAAGATGTTGTTGTTCAGATACAGGTTAGGCTGACTAGATGCTAGGATTCATCTTTGAGATTCTGTGATTCAGGCTCAACAGAAAACTCCTAGTTTATTTGTTTGTTTTTTTTTTTTAATAACTGCTGATAACTCAACCAAAGTCTTCTACAAAGAAGGAATTGGATCAAAATTAAAATAAAATTCTATACTCCAACCATATCAAAACTGACCACCTGAAGGAAAATAAAAACTTTTATGTTGGCAGTTTGAAAAGGGAAAAAAATCCAATTTCTCCATAGGCATATTGAAAAAAAAGTTCCAGATCACTGATAATCAGAGAAATACAAATTAAAGCAGTTCTGAACTTTAAAGTCAGACAAATTAAATCAGCCAACTTGATAAAAATAGATAATGACAACTGTTGTAGGAGCTTTTGGAAAACATACATCGATGCACTGTTAGTAGATCTGTGACTAGGTCTAGACATTCCAGAAGTCAGTTTGAAACCATATCACAGAAGTTACTCATGTTTGCATACCATTTGACACAGATGTGTCATATGCCAAATGGAATAACTACACTCTAAGAACAACTATATTCCAAAGAAACAAATGAAGAGGAAAAGGACTCATATGAAAGACAGATAAAGAGGTAGAAAGCCAATACATCATGGTCAAATAAGAGGATTACAGAAATTTTGATTATGGAAGTGGTACAGTGTGGATGACGGCAAGATCAAGGCTATGATCGTTTTTGTTGCTATTTAAGGTGAGGTCAAAGAATAAGTCATGAGAAGTGGGTAGATTGAGGAATGGAGTAGTTAAGATTTTTGAGGGTCACCACAATTTCCTTAGCCATCTCAAAGCAAAGAAATGTGGAAGCCAAAGCCAAAATTTGTACAATATCACTTACAGAACATTTCAGAAGAAGATCAGACATGGTGACTAGCAATATCCTCTCATAAAACATTAGAAAATTTTGTAAAAGCTCATTTTTTCTTATCTTCAAATTCACCTTTCTTTCCATTGTGCCATGCTAATTCCTACTTTTACATGCTAAAGCTTTGTCTTTGACCACTCTGTAGCCTTTGACAGGGGTGAAAACTTTTTCCTTCTGGGTCTCTGTGACTTTATTCTATGTTCACCTCACATATCTAATCATTTGCCAAATTTTAAAATTTCTTTCTCTTTTCTCCACTCAGACAGACACCACCCTAGATCTGGTGCTCACCTCCTCTCCCCCAGATGATTGCAATGGGCTTCTCATTGGTCTCTTACACCCCCCACCCAATCTCTTCAAAGTAATCCATTTTTTCACCATTACAAAAGCAATTCTCTCAAAGCATACGTCTTTATCACCCCTACTACTCGTTAAAATGAAATGTTTCCCTATTACTTGGAAGATGAAGAATAAAATCCTCTGTTTGAGCACTAAAGTTCCTCATAATCTGGATTCAGGTGATGAAGTAGACAGGATATTGAATTTAGATACCAGAAGAACTTAGTTCAAATGCCATCTAAGGCACTTATTAGCTACGTTAGCTGTGTGACCCTGGTCAAGTCACTCTCTCCTTCTCTGTAAAGTGACTATAATATTAGCACCTATGTCACAGAGTCATGAGGTTTATGTAAAATAATATTTGAAAAGCATTTTGAAAACCTTAAAGAGCTGCATAAATATGATGATAAAGATGATGATGATGATGATGATGATGATGATGATGATGACGACGACATCAATTACAATGACTTACCAGTTATCTTAAAAAACATTCCCATATACACTATAGTTCAGACAAACTGGCCCCTGGTCTATTCCTCATACTCCATGACCCATCTATGGTCTCTTTGCCATTGAAACAGTAATCCCCCTAAACCTGGTATGTCCTTCCTCTTCACCTGTCTCTTAGAATCCTTGGAGTTTGTCAAGATGCAGATCAAACATCACCTTCTGCAGGATACCTTTTCTGATCCAACCAGCTGCTAGTATCTGTTTCTATAAGGCTGCCTTCCATCTACTCTCTATGCTTCTTGTGTGTTTAATCTGCTTATCCACACTCATTAAAATATAAAATGCTTAAGAAATGAGACCACTTTTCTTTTTTTTTTTTGCTTTTTACCCACAGCACTTAACTCGATATTTGTAAATAGAAATACACAGTCCTTAAAATATATCGAAATAATCATATGAATATTTTAAAAAGGGCTAGAAAATATTCTTAAAATAATAAATTGATTGCATAAATAATTGATTTGCATTTTGGTGATTGTGTCAAGCCCGGGAAGATGATAAAATCTATTCAAGCAGATACATTATGATTCTAAGGCTACAAGCACAGTGATCTACAAAAGAAAAGCCAGGTGGATAAGGAAGACCTGCTGTCAAGATTATCCTATGAACTTTAATGGCGAGCCCAATAGGTTTGTCTGTTATTGTAGGTCTCTAGAACTGGTGTTCAAGATGAACAAGGAGCTGATTCCAAAACCGAATACAAAAAAATAACTTGAATAACTTTTGAGAAGCTCTTTCACTGACCTCAATTTCTCCTCTTGCACAAAAGCTTATTTTTTTAAATCCCAACATTCACCTAACAATGCCCTATGACTCAGAATAATGGAACATTATATAAGTAGAGGTAACACAGAAACCAATGGGGAGAGGGATGATGGGTGTGAAAGGCTGAGACAAATTGTTAATGATGGTCTACACATGAGTGACATAAAAAAGTCATCACCAAGAAAATACATAGGAAAAATATGACATCAATCCATGCAGCCAGAGCGAAGAGCGAGATTTAGCCAAAGTGCTCCTCTGATGTCTGTGAGATATTAAAGAAATCAGAATAAAGCCTCCAGTGCCTTGGTGATAAATTTTTATTCTGTGGAAAGACAGGGATAATAATTGTGTGAGGGTTATGGCATTTGGAAAGATTATCTTGGAAGTAATCTGGAGAATGAACCAAGCCAATGAAAGCCCAGATCCATTGAAGAAGATGATTTTTATAAAGTAAACAAACCAAAGCTATGTCTCAAAAATGTATTTGGTCCAGATTGGTAATTACATTAGCATAGGGACAACCTAGGTAATGAATTTGCTCTACCAATCCACATTGGCAACACTTCTACAATTGACAGTCTGAGAACTGCCTGGAGCCTTGAGAGGTTTAATGACTTCCCCAGAGTCACACAACCAGTATATGTCAGAGGTAGGATAGGAACTTAGATTTCTGACTTTGAAGTTCACTTTTCTACCCACCAAGTGAAACTGCCTTGTTGCCAAATTTATAAGTTCTGAAAGCCCTGGCATAGTGTAGAATGGAAATGAAAGACCTACAAAAGCTTCACTAGACTGTGAGTCAGGAGAATATAAGCTACTTTGAACAACATGGTTCAATTTGAAGGGTTTCATTTGTCTCATTTAATATCAACTTGTAGGATTAAATTCCTTTTCTTTCTGCTAGCCCTGATAGAGGAATGGAGTCAAACAAAATAATTTTGAATCTGGGTCATTTGCCTTCTTGCTTTGTGACTGTGTACAAGTCAATTAACCAAAATTTGTAGACCTGAGGTTGTCCAAAAGTAAAATGGAAGTGTTAAATGTTCTCAAAGGTCCGTTCTAGCTCTCAACCTTATGTTTCTCAGACTTTCCCAAGTCTAATCTCCAAACACTTACATGATACCTATGTTCCAGACAACTAGTCGATTTAGATATCTCTGAGGATTCTTAGGTGGTAAGGCAATATGAGTTACTCATCATTGATTTTGGAAATAAACATTAATTAAGACTAAGGACTATGAGTCAATCAGAATTTACTGAATAACATATGTCATGTTTTTGTTTTTTGTTGGTTTTTTTGGTTGGTTTTTCTTTTTCCGTGTCCAGAATTGATTTATGTAATGACTCCGATGTTAGAAGACTTGGGTCTGTATCCCAACTCTGGTGTTTACTACCTATGTAGCCCTGGGCAGACATCTTGACCTCTCCACTCTTCAATTTCCTCAGTTGTAAGATGAGGTGGTTGGATGAGATGGTCTCGGGGGCATGAAGCCCTCAAACATTTCTTTCAACTTTATGCTTCTCTTTGCCCAGAACTCTAAATCTTAATCTGTGATTCTTTGATCCCTATGTGAAGTGAGAGTTAGAAAGGGAACACACACACACATAGTGCAAGTATAGGAGGAGAAGTAAATGACAAAGGATGGACCGAAAATCATGATTAATGGTTTACAGGCAGGGATTGGGGGAAAAACACTATGCTACTGTATGCATTAAAATAATTAATTCAAGCATAAGTCATTGCTACTAATAATAGACATAGTTATAATAATAGCAACAGATAGCACTTATATGGTGTTTAAAAATTACAAGCCATTCAATAATCAGTTCGCAGTATACAATGTCCCCCCCCCAGAAGATTTCATCTTCTTCAGTTGGGAAAATCCCATAATTGTTAGTTTGGGATGCCATGATAAGGAGTAAAAATGTGCATTCAGTAGGGAGATGGCAGTGGACTCTTGGAAATGGGCACTGTCAAATCCCCAATATTCTCCCAACCTGCCAAAGCTGAGGCAGATAGAAGCTATACGTGACTTGTTCAGAATCTCACAGCTTTTAAGTGTCTGAGACAGAATTTGAACTCAGATCTTCCTGATTCTAAATCTTATGCCCTACCTACCTACTGGGTGGGATAATCAGAGGCCGAGCAAGTTTAGCTTTTGTATGACTGTTTAATGTTGTTTCTGCTAAAGAATATGTTTGATGAAGGAAAAGAAGTACAGGGTCTCTATTTCTATCTCTCTACTAGGTATGATGATGTCTAGATCAATATTCCATTGATAGCCCCAATCTGGAACAATACATCCTGAAATACATGTCCCAATAGATAATTTGAAGAGATTCTCTTCGCCTAGGATCAATAACAGGTTTGGTTTAAAACATAGGTCTAAGATTAAATTCACATTTATCCACTTGAGTGTCTGCCATCCTTCAGTTTTATGATCATAAACCTACAACTAGAAGGGGCATCTTCAGTTCCTTATTGTATTTTTATCCTAGAAATAAATGAAACTCCCAGATTGCCTCTTACCACAACTATATGGAAGCATACACCAAGTCATCTTCTCCAGAGTAAGAATGCCAACTCATAGTTCCCCTGCACGTGTAATGTTCATTGAAAACCACAAGAATTATGAGCGCTGAGGTGCCACAGGACTAAGTCTTTAATGCTAAAGATTATATTGTCCATACCCAGCCAAATAGTACTTGGATGGTCTGTGAATGTAATTACAGTAAAATCTATTATGTCTTTTCTTCCAAGGAGCAAGGAAAAAAATGAGCTAAGAACAAGTACAGCTTTCTCAAGAAACATTGTACTTTTGGGCCAGTCAGGGGAATTTTAAAACCTGATAATTTAAATGGAGAAAATTGTCAAATAGGGAAACTGAGTGAATGCTGAGCATGTATTCTAGTGGGAGGAAGGTCAACGAATATTTCTTATAATCAAATATCTGGACATGGTAGTGATGGCAAATAGTTCCCCTAGATTATGGAATGAAAAAAAAGAACTAGAAAGATCAACAGATTACCTATGATATAGAAACTGCATACTTAAATAATTTGACAGAATGCTTTGATTCCATTAACATAGAGAACTAAAGCCCAGACAATAAAACCTGAGACCTCTCTAGTAAACATCTCTTATCTGAAGATTGGAAGCAAGAATTCAGGGTTCCAGAGTGAATGTGAAAAGTGACCTCGGAGTAGACATTTAATTTAGCTATTTAAAATCCATTCAGTTGAGGAGGAGAGAGGTTTTAAGTAGCAGAACAAAAGGCCCTGAAGGTATAGGAACAATAGGCCAGTCCATGGAGGTAGTGGTGACCTAGGTACATACATCCCCTAATCCCTACCCTACAAAGGGTGAAGTAATTGCAATGTTGTCAGCCCTCTTTAGACTTTGACTTCCTGAACAAAGTGCCAGGTGCCCCACCTTAGTTATGAAATTCTTGAGGTCCTATCTAGGCATACATTAATATTTTCTGTGACTTACAAATGTCTGAGCCACACTGACTTACAAGGTTGCAAGGAAATGAGTGGTAAATTTGAAATCAAATCCCTGCACTGCTACTTAATCCTTGTATTGCATTTGGAAAATCATTAACTTCTTGGGTCTTTAGTTTTCTCTTCCATAAAATGAGGAAGTCAGACAAATTTATATTTAAGATCCCTCCATCTCATCTAAAATGATTCCCATGCTTCTCAATTATTCCTTGATTTTCTTTTGTGAGGCAGTCAACAATTTCCATCCCAAAGTATTAGGGGAGAGCTCAATTACTTTTTTGCCAAATCAGGCATGGCCTCCTTTATATTCACTCTCAATTTAGAGAACGTCACTGAAGACATGGTATCTGTTATGCTAGAGAATCACAGCAACATTTCTTTTATTCTGAAGATATAAAGAATAGATTTTTTTTTGTCATAAAATGGAGATGATGAGGTCTTCACTTTCTTGTTGTTTAATGTACTCTTGCAGGAGGGGATTGATCCATTTGGTCAGAGACCAGGTACATGAAAATGTAGCCGAAAGGAGAAATCCTTAAGAAAACTAAAGGCAATAACAGCAAGGAAATGGATATTGACCAATGGCAGGTTGAGTCTATCAAATGAGCCAGAAAACTTTATTGGACTAGAATGCATTGATTATGGCCCTCCTTGAGTTATTCTCCAAACATCTCCATTCCCAGGGTCAACTGTTCCCAATTCCATAATGTCACTTTAGCATATCACATCCTATCCTTAAGAAGATGTCCACACCTTTGAGCTCTTGGGAATGTCCTTATTTTTCTGTTCTAATGCTTAAGTGATAGTCCTTAAATACATATCTAACTTTCTCATTTTAATTCCCTGTCCAAGAAGTTCTTACTTCTTACTGTGAATAACATCCAGTCAGTTTGTCAACAAACATGTATTATGCACCAACAATGTACCAGCTTTCAGTACAAATTCCTGTGATTGTTACATAAAGATCTAAATACTTGTCTTCACCCTACCTTTCCAAGGGCCATATTGCCTACCTTACAAATTCTAAGCCTCATCCAAATTAATCTTCTTGTTGTCATATCCTAGGAAGCAAGGGCTGCTGTATTTCAGTTATTTTTTTAATCTGTATAGCCCAAGATTTTAGGAAAGTGCCCAGCACAGCATAGATACTTAATCCTTTTTTGATTATTTGAATGTTCATAAATCATGAAGATATGGGGACAGACAGAAGATGAGAAGGATAGATAATGTCATGGAAGCAAGGAATATGGGCTTGGACAGACTTTGGGAAATAGTAGGGGACAAAAGGGCATGGCCTGTTATGGTCCACGGGGTCACAAAGAGTTGGACATGACTAACAACTGAACAATTCTGTGTGTGTGTGTGTGTGTGTGTGTGTGTGTGTGTGTTTGTCCATGGGTACGTGCATGTGTGTGTGTGTGTCTGTGTGTGTGTGCGCATATCTCCAGTGGCAATCTGAAGTTTACAAAATCTATATTTTCTCTGAATAACGTATTTAAATGTGTAAAAATTATACATAAGTCTATAAAGGAAAATCACTCGTATTGACATGAAGAAGTATTTTTTTTATCTAAGTTCGTTGACATCCCCCTAACATTTATCCATGGATCCCCAATATTCCATGTCCCTACATTAAGATTCACCTGTCTATTTGGGAGATAAAACATGAAGGGTATATTGGAAGTACCTCAGCATCAAGAGAGCCAAACACATGGTGGATGATGGATTATTCTCCTTTCCTCTTTCTTCAACACACATTTGTTGATGCAACACAGTTTTTTTTTGATTGGAGAAGACATTGTTCTAGGACCATAGGACCATTTCTTTTGATCTGGAGAAACCTCAGAAGTCATAAATCTTCTTCAAATTTTAATAGGAAACTGAGGCTGAGACGAGGTCTGTGAGTTGCATAGGGTAAAATTGCTTTGAATTTGCCAAGACCCTCTTAATCCTGATCAAGTAAACACTTCAGCTTGGCCTTACCATGAAACATTATTTCACCCTTTCCAAACCAGTTGCTAAGAATGATTTGCCTCTCAAGGATCAGGTATACCTTTAAGGCCAGAGCAGCCATGTTTGCACTCTGTTTCTCCTAAGTTTTACCTATGTGACCTTGAGAATGTTACCAAATTTCAATTCAGTAATGACTTATGAAGTACCAGTTATATGCCAAGCATTATTCTAGGCCTTGGGGGTATAAAGACAAAAATGAAACAGTCCATTCCCTGGAGGAGCTTATATTCAAATGATCAATTGAGTAGGTGGTGAAGATTTCTACAATATAAATAAATATAAAATTATACAAAATAAACTTCATTAGATTGGAAGAGAAAGAACAAAAGCTTAAGAATTGGAAAAGAATCTTATGGTCAGTAGCACTTGAGTTGAGCCTTGAAGGAGCTCAGGATTCCAGGATAAAGTTGACTCATTGGGACACCATGTAGGTGTCTAAAGTCACTTCCTGCTCTAAGATTCTGTGATTGAAAATAACAGTAACAAGCAGACTTTGGCAATAGAATTTTGTATCTAGAATGGCCCTCTGAGGCTTCTAATACAAACCCACGATTTTACAAATAATTTGAACAAGTCACAACAAAGTTAAGGATTTGCCCTAGGACTCAAAATTAGAAACTATCAGAGATTAGATTTAAACCCATGTACCTGGTCAGTGTGATTGCAGAACAGAAGCAGTTATATCAAGTTATGTAAGAGAGGAGAAGAGATGAGTTTTCTTTCTATCACTGGACAGGTTTGGGTAAAAGAAAGTTTCCATAGGAGAGATGATATTCAAGCTACAATTTCAGGAGGCAAGAAATAAGTGGGAAGACATTCCAGGCCAAAGAATACCATTTGCAGAGTCCTGGAGATGGGAGATATGAAGATATGGAATATATTTGGAGAAGGACGAGATGGGGTGAAAAAGAGTGGTTATATCACCAAGTAGCAAGAGATAGTTGGACAGGAATTTCTTCTGGCAAAGTCATAAAAGGTCTGACCTGCCAGAGTATGAGTTTTCTTTTTAAGTCCATAGTCATCAAGAAGTCATGGAACATTTTAGAGCCAGGAAGGCATGTGGTCCTAGTAATACTGATACACATTCAGCACTCACAACATGGCAAGTGATGCAACAGAAGGAAATAAGATGGCCCTGGAATTTCCCTGGAGAGAGGTCAAGGTCGGCCCCTTCATCAAAGGTATACAAATTGAATTCTTCTTTACCTATAATTCTCAGTTGGTTGGGACACAATGGTTTGGTGAATAGAATGTTGGACCTAAGGAAAAGACCTAGGTTTGGATTCTGACTCTAATAGGAGGAGAAGAGAGAGATCCTATTATCTGTTTAGTTTGGGTATATCTTTTTTCCTTTCCAGCAAAGCACCATTTTTACCCTACCTGCTAAAAGAGTACAAGTGTTGTCATTGCCTGGTAAATTGTAACACATGAGATGAAGTCCATTATGGTTAGATAGATGGTGGTTATTGATCTTGGAGTTGAGGAAGGCTTCCTGGAAGAGGTAGACTTTGAGCTGGGCTCTCATGGCCCCATAGGAATTCTTCAAAGTTAGAAGGGAGGGGAGATGGCATTCTGGCCCCTGGAAATAGCCTATACCAAGGCATAAGAGGTACATGGCACTTTGAGGGGATAAAACATCAAGGAATTTGGCTGGAATATAGACTGTATGCAAGGAGAAAATATCAAATAAGGCTGGTGCTAGCTGATGGGTACCCTTAATGGTAGAAACTTGGTAGAAATAGAGGCAACATTGGATGGTGTACAGAGCCATATCCAGAGACACCGCATAGAAGTCCTAGCTGTACTACTTTCTACTTATGTTACTTGGGAAATTTACCTCCTGCTTTTAGGTCTTAACTCCTCATATACAAAATGAAATAGCCAGCTAAATAAACTAAGATCATCAGCCTTCTCACCTTTGCCTCATAGAGTCCTTTTCTTCCTTCAAGATACAGCTTGAGCATTGTCATTACACAAAGCCCACATGAGACAGACATGGACTTAGAGACGAGAAGACTTGAGTTCAAATACTGCCGAGCTCTGTGAACCCTGCACAAGAGACAATTTCCTTATACCTCAGTTTCCTGTTTGGTAAAATTGTATAATAACAACACTTATCTCTCAGGGTTATTGTGAGGACCAAACAAGATAATGTATGTAAACACTTTGCAAACCTTCAATTATTATATAAAAATTATTTTATTAGTGGTAGTTATGGTGTAGTAGTAGTAGCAGCTGCACTATTAGTAGTCCAAAGTATTACCTTGTAGTTAACATCTTGTATTATTTGTTTTTATTTTGTATATAATCATTAAAGTACTTGTTGCCTACTCCCAATAGAATGCAAGTTTGTTGATGGTAGGAATTGTATCATTCTTTATATTTATATCCCTAGAGCCTGACATAGTTTGGTATATTATAGCCTCTTTGTAAATGTCTACTGATTAATCAAGGGGGAGGGTAGCAAAGTGGCACAATGGATAGAGTAGCAGCCCTGGAGTGAGAAAGAACTAAGTTTAAATCTAGCCTTAGACACTAACTAGCTGTGTGACCCTGGGCAAGTCACTTAATCCTATCTGCCTTAGTTCCAGAACTATAAAATGACCTGGAAAAGAAAACGGCAACCCACTCTAGTATCTTTGTCAATAAAATCCCAAATAGGGTTATAAAGACTGGGATAGAAATGACAACAACTGAAGGGCACCGATTGATTGCTCCATATTGCTAATCTTTATAAGATAAAATATAGTATATACAAACTGGGGTAGAGTGGTAGACCAAAGACAGGGCCAACGATACCCACATATTTGTCATAGAAATGGATTTTCCGTCTGTCTCAATAGCCAGAAGTCGCAATAACATTTTCTTCTTGGAAGTGCAATCGTCTCCACTTTTTTCCTTCCTTCTCAGCACCACCATAGTCTAGTTCTTTGGGACATAATGAAATTAGCAGATTTGGGCTGCAGCCTGGGGAAGCCCCAGGAATGCTTATGCAGCTCTCTCTTATGTGGTCCTTGAAAACTTTAATCCTAAGATCTTTACAAATAAACAGTTTGAAACACCTAAAAGCCTCAGCAGAGGATGACACAAGGATTTCAGAATTCTTTGGACACTTTCCAAGCATAAAGATACAATCATGGAGAGTAATTTTCTGAGGTCACTCCAACAAAAAAATCATAACAAAAAGAACTTAGAGCAAGTATTTGTGAGATGACTCAGTGATCAATAGTGACAGGCTAAAGCTGGCCAAATCCTTTTCACTCAGCTGCTTTCATGGGCAGAGAATGCTGCTTTATCGGTATGTGTCCTTTGCCTTGCATTATTTCTCATTCTTGCGTGGCCGATGATGTCTCTGAATTCTATATATGCTGAGCTAGAGCCAGTAGACTCCTCTTTCATATCAGGGAAAATGTGCAGGGTTGGGCCATTCCACAAAGCCATTTTCCAAACAAAAAGGTACAAAAAGGTCCCAAGGCCCCAAGGACAACACCCCTCAGTATGATGCTATGAAAAGACCAGGACCTGAGGTATAGACGTTTCCTGGCTTCTCAACTAGGATCCAATGAAGTAGTCAATGATTAATTCATAGGGCTTTAGTATGTATCAATACCAAGGCACTGAGAATATAAGGACAAAAGTGAAAAATGCCTTTCCATCAAGGATCTCAAAAGCCATGTCATCTTAGGAAAAGTTGTTTACTCTTTCTGACCTCAATTCTCCTCATCTATAGATTGGATTCAATAAGATAACATCTGCCATTCAAGAAAGTGAGCAATTTTAGGATGCTTTTAGAAATAGGAAGCAAAGTATTATTTGTCTCTTGCAAGTTCATTTCTTGATCTATTTCAGCAAATATTTCTGGGCTCATGAAGGAATTAAAATCTTAAGAGGAACAATAAAAAATCTCAGTATGAGGCTAAGTCTCTTGGTTTTTCTGAAAATTTTTATCTCTAGGTGTAGAGCCAAGATAGTCGAAGGAATTGAGCATTTCTACAGAGCTTACCCAATGGAGTTGTCTAAAAAAATTTTAAATACGCAATTGAAAATATTAAATCCTCAAGTAATACACAAATTTAAAAAAGTCACACCATCTCATTTTTAGCCCAGGAGGTGGGGGGAAGGGGGAAGAGAGAGAGAGAGAGAGAGAGAGAGAGAGAGAGAGAGAGAGAGAGAGAGACGTGACTATATATAATAAAAGTAGACGCTGTCTGGGAACATGCATGGAGGAAACAGCATGGGCTGTGGAGCCTGAAGGTAGCAGCAGCAGCACCACTGGAAGCAGTAGTAGCAGTGGCATCAAGAACAGTTAGGGGATTAAACTCCTAGTTGGAAAGATATTACAGAGAATCTCCATGGTAGCCCTGGGCACAATTTGGTAGCTCCTTCACCTGTTACCCATTTCTGGGTTTCAACTCCAGAGCAAAGAGAAGCAGTTACCTGCAATTATGAGGAAGAAAAGGCACTACCTAGGTTAGGACCAGAACCTAGACTAGGAGGAGAATGATTAGAATTCTCTCCAGACACCTTAAAAGCAATGAAAATCAGTAGGCTCCCAGATCTAGTGCCAGCAGCTCAGGGTAACCATTCTTAGCAGAGCTAAGAAAACCCCAATTCCAACATAAAGCTCAAAATCAAGAAATAAGCTTGGAAAATGAGCAAAGAAACCCCCCACAACCACAAAGCCTGTCCATAAAAAGATAATATGGAGAGAGGAAAGCTTAAAACATAAACTCAGAAAGAGAAAACGACTTGAAAATATCAACAAAGCCTTCCAAAATGTAGATTGGATGCAAATCCAAGAATTCCTTGCATAACTAAAGAAAAAAATTAAAAAAGGAAAATAAATGATTTTAAAAATTAGGAAAGAGCAGTAGAAGACAAACTGAGAAAAGAAATGAGATTAATGTGAGGAAATTACTATAAAATGTACTGAAACCTTTTTAAATTAGGTACAAAATCTCACTGAAGATAATAGAATTGTTAAAGTGGAAGATAATTCCATGAGATATCAAGAAACAACAAAAGAAAGTCAAAAGAATGAAAAATATAATAAAATATGAAATATCTCATTTGAAACACAACTGATCTAAAAAAAAAACCATGGAGGGATAATTTTAAAATTACTGGATCATTTGAAGCCCATGATCACAAAGAGCCTAGACGTCATAATTCAAGACATCCTAAAGGGAAAAAAAAACTGACCTGGTATCTTAAAACCAAATTGCAAATTAGAGATTGAAATAATCCACTGATCACTCCCAGAAAAAGATTGCAAATGAAAACTCCCAGGAATATTATAGTGAAATTCCATAACTCCCCAATCAAGGGGAAAATACTGCAAGTAGCTAGAAAGAAACAATTTAAACACATTGGAGCCTCAGTTGCAATCACATAAAATTTAGAATCTATCATTTAAATAAATAGAGAGTTTGAAATATGATATCTAGGTGTCAAAGGAGCTAGCATTAATGAGCAAAACTAAATATAATACTTCAGGGAAAACAAATATTTAATGAAATATAGGACTTTCAAGCTTTCCTGATGAAAAGACCAGAGTTGACTAGAAAATCAGACATTCAAACATAAAACACAAGAGAAGCATAAAAAGGTAAACATTAAAGAGAAATCATAAGGAACTTAATAAGGTTAAACTGTTGACATTCCTATATGGGAAGATGATAACTGTAGCTCCTAATAACTATCATTATTAGGGTAGTTAGAAGTAGTTTACATAGACCAAGGACATATGTGTCAGTCTATTTTGTTAGGATGATCTCAAAAAAGAACAAGAATGGAAGGGTGAGAGAAAGGGCTGAACCATAAGAAGAGAGAATGGAGAGGAAAAATGAAGGAAATTATTTCACATAAAAAGGCATGCCAGAGAGAATTTTTGCAATGGAGGGGGCAATGGAGAAAAGTAGTCAAGGCTTGAATCTTACTCCCATCTGAACTGGTTCAAAAAGGCAACAATGCGTGCGTGTGCACACACACACACACACACA